>LPNX010213222.1:114712-173893 GCA_001517045.1 Pseudotsuga menziesii
AACATATTCAACAACAGAAGCAGAATATGTGGCTGCAGCTGAAGCAACAAAAGAAATAGTATGGCTCAGGAAGATACTTGAAGATTTGCAAGAAAAACAAGAGAACTCCACTCCATTGTTGGTCGACAATACTTCTGCAATCAAGCTGGCTAAGAATCCTAGATTCCATGATCGAACCAAACACATCAACACAAAGTATCATTTGATTCGACATCATGTAGAGGCCAAGACAGTCCATCTTCGACATTGTTCCACAAATTATCAAGTTGCAGACATCTTCACCAAAGCGCTTGGACGAGAAAAGTTTGAAAGATTCAGAAACATGCTCGGACTTACGAACACCCCTTTGGATTAAGAGGGGGATTGTTAGAATATAATCCGTCAGGATTATTGTAAATAAATAAATAAATAGGAATTTGAATAGTTGCATGGGAAGGTGAAAAGGCTGGTTCTCAACTGCCTCATTGTAATGTATACATATATGCATTTGGCTATGTAATAGATTGAATCGGGAGTTATTACCAACAGTAAAGAAAACATAGATACTTTACCCATCAAAAAACCTAAAAAGTCACCCATCAAAAAACTTAAAAAATATTTTACCATAAGCATTGTATATTGAAAAACAAAAAGTATGTGTATAGATTTTAATGTACAATTATAATAATTTTTTTTAATAAAATGCTTCTTTTAATTATTAAATTGAGAAAAATATGTACAAATGGCTTCTTTGAGAGAGGAGATTCCCTAGAAGGTTGAGTTTTAGGCTGCATGACCACTCATTTTGATAGAAATTTTTCATTGCTTGTGGAAGAAGAGAAACAAAGTCCTACTTAATACAAAGGACTCTTCTAGGTCTTGTCATGGTTTGACATCTCCTTAAATCGTTAAGTCTATCCTTGTAGATCAATGTTCAAGTACAAAATATAAGGATGGAGATGTCCCACCTACAAAAAGTACTAGAGTTTTAGGGATGTGCCCCTAAAGATGCCAATCAGGAAAATCCTTGTGAAGCTCTACGTGGCTATCTTTGGAAACATCAATGTAAAGTTACTTTTAAGGATAATCCCCCTTTTAGAGTTTAAGGAGCCAAGAAGGATGATTTGTGTATTCCTGCTATGTTATTTTTACAATTCGAGGTAAGCCATAAAAGAAAACCAATACTTTGATGCATTTGTGAAGTTGTTGAAAACCATGACTCTTTTGCAAGTGGATCTACAACTTAGGTCCTTATTTTAGAATTTTAGAGATGTCTTCCCAAATGATTTGTTATCCATGTTAACCCTACCTCATGAAGTGGACTAGTTAGTTGAACTTGATTAAGTCATTCACCCAACTAGCCAAATGTCATATAAGCTTAGCTATGGGAATAAATATGAGACATAGAAGAAAGTCCAACTTTTCAAGTCTCCATTTAGAGGGATAATGTTGCTAGTGAAGAAAATGGATCAATTATATTAGATTATAAATCCAGACAACATGCCAAAAATGAGACATGAGTTGTGCACTATGAGAAAATATGACATTATATAAAATTCATTGTTGAATGATACAATAGACACAAGGCCTATATATTCTACATTGTTAATGACATGACCTCATCCTATATATTTTAAATTGTTAAGCACCCCATCCTTTTCCTAGAAATCTAGCAATTCATTTTAGAGAAAAACTTGAAAAATTTATGCTACAGTTCACTTAATGACTAGAAAATCTCAGTGGTTACATGCACGAAAATCCCAGTGGTTACATGCACCCTTACCCTTGGATAATGTTGAAATATAGGTGCATAGTGGTAAAGCACAACATACACTTTCCCCAACACGATTAAAACACTGTCAACCTCGTCACCCAACAAATCCACCTAGAACTGTACACACAAATTTGAACAGTTAGTTACATAACAAAACAAATGATGATGAAACATAGAGTTTATGTGCATTATCAAAATATTGGAGTTTCATGATAAGTAAATGATATAAATTACACAATTTTAATCAGCTTAACACATTAATTAAATAATAATAAATGCAACATAATTGTGGTAGTTATAAAATAAAGAGGCAAAGTCTCACATTAAGATAGAGGCCCATTTCCATGCATGATTTAGGGAAAAGTCATGTACCCGATAGTTGACATAAACTTTTAAGGGAATGTTATCAAGTCACATACAAGTCATCAAGAACATATGATAACATATATAAAGTCTAAGTTCTACAGGCTTTGAATTCAGAGAAGAAAAATGCCTCTGTAGGAGTTTTCAATCTACATAAAGATATGGTATACATAGGCACAAAAAAAGATTGGCAATTGCAGGTTTACTTTGACATTGGAAGAAAGACCAACAATGAGAAGCCTTGTCAAAAGCTAGTCACTTGATAGAGGGTGGGTCCAAGAAGAGGTCAATTCTTCGGGTCTATCGGCTTTGCAGTATATCCATTTGTCTTGAGCATCATCTCTATTGTTTAGTCTATGAGAAATACATTGGGAATAAATAGTACTCATTGTACTTTCTAGGAAATAAAAATTGACTTCTCATCAATGCCATGTAAATGACATTATTTTGAGAAAGACTCCTTTGTTTGGATGCCCTCTTCTTCTTTGAAAAGAAACCACATTCCTAGTAAATATTTCCAAGATAATCCTTATGACTTGGGATCCCACGTTAAAAAGGATGACCACTTTTATGAAATTCTGCATAAACTACATGATAGATCAAAGAGTTACATCACATGAACAATAGGTTAGCCTATAAAATCTAGCCCTAAAAATGCCAATCAGGAAAATTCGTGTGAAACTCAGTTTGGCTATTTTTGGAAACATCAATGTAAACTTTAAAGGTACTTTTCAGAAAAATCCCTCTTTTAGAGTTTAAGAATTCAATAAGGATGGATTGTGTATTCCTCCTATGTTATTTTTACAATTTGAGGTAATCCATAAAAGAAAACCAGTATTTTTGAAGTTGTTGATTGCCATGACTCTTTTGCAAGTGGATATGTAGCTTAGGTCCTTATTTCAGAATTTTGGAGATGTCTTCCCAAATGATTTGTTAGCCATGTTAAACCTACCTCACGAAGTGGACTAGTGAGTTGAACTTGATTAAGTCATTCATCCAAATAGCCAAATGTCATATAAGCTGAGCCATGTGAATAAAGATGATGTAGAGAAGCAAGTCTAGCTTTTCAAGTCTCCATTTAAAGGGCCAATGTCGTCGCTGAAGAAAATGGATCAATTATATTAGATTATAAATCCACAGAAGTTACATAACAAAATAAATGATGAGGAAACAAAGAGTTTATGTGCCTTATAAAACTAACTAAGTTTCATGATATAAATTACACAATTTTAATCAGTTTAACACATCAAATAATAATAATAAATGACACATAATTGTCGTAGTTTTAGAACAAAGAGGTAGAGTCTCACACTAAGATAGAGGCCCATTTCCATGCATGATTTAGGGAAAAGTCATGTACCAGATAGTAGACATAAAATTTAAAGGAATGTTGGAAAGTCACATACAACTAATCAAGAACATATGAGAACATGTATGAAGTCTAAGTTCTACATTCCCGAAATTGAAAGAAGAAAAGGGCCTCTGTAAGAGTTTTCAATCTACATAAAGATATGGTATACACAGGCACAAAAGGAGATTGGAAATTGCAGGTTGACTTTGATATAGTTCATGATGATGATTCATAGCCGAGTTTTGGTGATGCCCTATGATATTTAGTTGTTGTTGGAACTTGGAAGATGATGAACTAATGAAAGATGAGGCATTATGCAAGATTGATCAGCAATATTGAGCATGTTTGACCCCACTTGAAGATAAGAGATGAAGTTCAGAGCAAAATATGGACATAATGTAGAATGATAAACAACATTTTGGGCATTCTTGCATCTCTTGTACAACATGAATAGGAGAAACAACATTTCTAGGAAGTGTTTGAACTTTGGACGACTCCTTTGCATGGTTTTGACCTTCAAAGGGTAACAAACATTATCCTTTGCAAGTCTGGGCATTGTAACAACAACAAAACCACTTTATTTTCAGTCTTGAGTACACTTGGAGCAAATATGGGTAGTAAGTGGGTAGTTTTTAGTTGGCACTTACTACCATCCTCCATCCAAGAAAACTAGGAAAGAGGGGAGATATCTACCAGGGGGGGTTGGAAAGGTACCAACGTCCTCACTCAGAACATTAATACACAGGTGAGTCTAGGACTATATTTCTTTGGAAAATATTCTAATCTCTCAAATGAAAAGGTAAGAAATAGACCATATATATCTAGAATTTCGAAGTAACTAGTATGCAAAATATTGAACCGTATTGAGTTTGAGTTGTGACCTGGATTTCTTACCATAGAGAGAAAGTTGAGAGAAATGGTCATGGTGTAGAGTAGTATCAAGGGAAACAATAATAATTTCAGTCACCTATTTCAATATCATGGCTCTGTGAATATCTAAAAACTCCAAATAATTTTAGAAGTATTACTGTAAGAAAAGCATGTCATTATGTGAGTCCAACAATATATGAGTCATACCAATGGAAATCATCATCACATAATCTAATATTTCCTGATTTCAATTTGGCGAATCTCATGGATTAAACATAACTATGTGCTTGTAGGCATCATTATTCTCACTATGGCTTGGGAGGCCCACGCTAGATGTTTATGAACTTACAATAATCATGGTCTAGACACATATAATTTCACTAATAGTGATCATCATGCAAGTAGTTTCAGAGGTCCTAATCAAGATATGATTTTCGACTGGAAAACCTAGTTTTGGATCTAAAGCCTATTGGCTGGCCACTTGGTCCCTATTTGAATGAATATTGAACTTGGAAATTATTGAATTCAATTTGAAACATTACATTAAACAAGCTAGGTGCAATGCCACATCAAACGAGTAATATGCCAATGCTATCATTTTTTCGATCAGTTGCAAAGTTCCATACTAGGAACACTCCCATGGGATCTGACTCCATCAGAAATATTTGAGTTTGGAGGCATCAACACTTCCACTTCAGCAACCTATTAAAGAAGAAAATGAACTTGTGGTATTTGGGATCATCAGTTTGTGAAACATGTTTTTTACCAATTTTTGAAGCCTAGATACCTGACTTGGAAGACTAATCCAAGGTTGCCAAGTATATAGACTATTCATGGAAATTGAGATCAGTGTTCCAATAAATGGTATCCAAGTCAACTTTGATAACCATCTTGGTAATCTTTATTTTGGTAATTTTCATTATTTTGGAAACCATCTTGTAAACTTTTAACACAAAGGTTGTTCAACTATTCATAACGTCATGCTATGGCCTTCTATTTTTGCCACCCATTTTTTTTAAATGCCAAGTAAACACATTGTCATATAAATTGGAATATCGTAAGCATTCTTACAATTAGAAAATAGAGATGAAGAGATAATTTTCTACAAACAAATAGAGATATAAAACACACCTTCTGTAAAGATTGCAGAAGACAAATTCCTTCCTCGTCTAATGCAACCTGCAATTCTAATCTTTCCTGCATTTTCAAAACCACCAAATCACAATCCGCTTTTGCGTTTCTGAAGGTGTTAAGAGATGCTAAAAATTTAGGGTTTTCATCAAATGGGTCTTCATTTACAGAGAAAATACTGAGATCACAGAAATATTTGCATCGAGAGGTTGAATTACAGCAATAATGCCGATGGAGGGCTCGTTCTCTGGATTTTGTTGTAGTTGTGCTAGGGTTTCTAGGGTATAGATTTGGGAGGGCGTCATCATAACCATCCCTTCAAATAAAGATCCCAATTAATCTTGTTTGCCATTATTAATATTTGCATTATATGCCTCCATCTTTGATTCGATTGGATCTAATAAGCTTCAGGCTATTGAAATTTTTTTCTACCTTTCATCAGATATCGGGAAACTTGCTGCTTGTAAATTCATGTTTTCCGGTTTTCCAGCTGGCGGATACAGTTACACAGGCATTGCTATGATTGATTCTATATTCCACATTGTGATCTTCCCCAAGAATTTTTCAGTCGAGCACCCTCCTTTACTTTCTAGTAGCGCACTCTGCATATGGCTTGGATCTATTATGCCAAACCCTTAGTCAATGTATGACTTCATCAAAATTTCCAACAAGAAGAGTGGGAGTGCACTACTGATTTAATTTGGAATTTGAAACTAACTTGTTTGGAGGGAATGAGCAGTTTGTGACAGTGGTGAAGTAATTTCAACCATATTAATTTGGCAATATTACCAACTATAGAAATTTCATGATTGCTAGTGAGGCCCAACACACTTATTGGTTCATTGGTTCAGGAAGAAATTAGATTGAATTTGAGTTACTTGCTTAAATTCTTATGAATACAAATAATGTTAATTCTTGTAGCGCCCTCCCAAAGAGGAGGGTTGATGATCAAAATCACCTATCCCAAGATGATTAAGAACAACTCACCCAATCAACAAAATTCATTGCTCTCCCATTGACCCTAACAAAACGCAATGGGTCCAAAATGTAGCCTTTCATCATGATACTTGTTTTTTGTGTTGATTTTCTATGTTATATATTTTCCATTAATGTACATAAGTTCATATCATATGGCACATCAGAGCCTAAGATTAGGGATTTTAAAGCGATTTTCATATCATATGGTATTAGAGCTTAAGATTGGATCTTTTAAAGATTTTCAATGTGGTCTATCACTTTCTTTTGAAAAGTAAGGTGAGCAATAGAATAATATTTGATTTCTTTTATATGCATGTAGCAGTGCAACCTCTTGTTTGGAATAGATTAGGGGATAATTGGATAGAAGAGAATACTATAAGTATTAATTTTAACTTTTCTAATTAAGTTTTTGCTTCATGATGTTGTAATTGGAGATCTAAAAGGTCTAACTATTGTAATAATGATGCTAGTAGAAACATCACAATTAATTTGATGTCTCACTAGGACCTCACATAGGGGATAACAGACAACTCTGGCATAGAACATAGGCTGGGGTAAAAAATGGAGAGGTAGAACCATTGATGAGAATAAAAAAAGATACATTATGAAAAACAATGCTCAATCCAGTTGATGAATAAATGAGACGTAAAACCCATCCAATTTTCAGTAAAATGAAAAGTAAGGTTTTACTGAAACCCAAAAAGTTATCACCCCCAATTTCACTTCACCTTGCCACCATAACTTTCCTCTTGAGACAAAAACATAAAAAACTAATTAAATGAAAAGGAAAAGAAAAAAATGGGTAGAATAGAGACCTAATTAAATTATTGTCTTAAAAAATTGTTTCAAAACCACTCCTAGTTTAGTAGTTTATCAAGCATTTTTTATCATAATAGTTAAAGTGGTTTCAATAGCTAAGTTGTGACACATGAGGGGGTCTAGAATTTACTAAATTATAACACAACATAGACCACCTATGAATCCATATGTCTTGTTAGAGTTTAGTAAATTGTACAAATTCATTGTCAAAACTGTAATTTTCCATTGTTGGAGTTACACAACTAAAAATAACCAAATAATGACCAGTTGTTATGTGGCCATTTTTAGTCTAGATATCTCGTGACCAAATTTGGTCATTTATGTTGGTCTTTTTCAGTTTAGTTTTTTCACGTGACCAAAAGTGGTCATTTATCTTGGTCTCTTTTAGTTAGCTCACTTAAATTTATCAATTTCGGTCATTTATCCCTTGAAAAAAACTATGGTGACCAAAATTTTTGCTCTCCTGGTCACTAATCTCTCATTTTCCACTAGCAGTACTAGTTCTAGTACCTAATTCGTAATTGACGTAGTAACCTAATTTTCCTTTGGAACGCGCTTAACCGTGTTTGCTTCAATGGTGCAGCAGGGATAAAGATGGTCAAGAGAAAATCCATGCAATTGCTTTGTTGGATCTCTGAAGATCGAGGTGCATGGCACCAATATTACTAATAGAAGGTAGACAACTTACAAAAATTACACTTCATTGTCAAATTTGCAATTTTCCATGACAATTAAAAGTGACTAACATAAATGAATAATTCATATTCTTCTAGCTAGTCATTTTTTATGCGTCAACTAAATTAGTCATTTATGTTAGTCATTTTTAACTTTGTCACTTATTATCTAGTCACATTTGTTAACTGATGACTAAATTAGTCGTTAATTTTACTTGTTTATAGTTGGGCCAATCAAAATTGCTCATATTTAGTAGTAAATCACTTGAAAAACCTGTGGTGACTAGAATTTGTAGTCACCTAGTAGCTAATTCCTCATTTTGTACTAGTGAAATAAGGTCGGTTGCATACCAGTTAGACATACTACCCAATATTAAAGTACATAATGTGTTTCATGCTTCAATATTGAAAAAATATGTTCATGATGTTTCTCATGTGATTAACTGGAATGTGATCCAGGTGGAACCAGAGGGACAGTTCCAAGTGGGACCGGAGCACATTCTCGAGGAGAGAACTTTTACTCAAGAACCATACCATCTGATAGGTAAAGGTGCAATGGAATCACCTTAGTAAGGAAGAAGATACTTGGGAGCTGGAAAGTAAAATGCAGGAGGAATATCCGGGCTTATTCCAAGAGGTTGACATGGATGAATAAAAGAAAAGGTTATAACACTGAGGATGGTATTATCTTTTAAGGGGAGGTGTATGTAATACCCCCCAATTTAATAATTTTTAATTATGCTGGAAAATACTTTGATTATTTTTATTCTTTGATAGGAGTTCAAGAATAAAACATTTCCTATTTAATAAAATATGTTGAAGGAGAACACAAGTGGATATAGCTATTGAAAGAGTGTTTGCTGACCCACAAGAGGAAAATGACAAGTGGAAAATACCACTGAGTAAGAACTCAAGATGCAGGAGGCATCATCCCCAAAAATTAGGTCTGCACTCCTAGTTGAACTGCTAAAGAGCAGGAGGCTCATAGATGACCAAGTCCTAGGAAAAATACTATTTAATAGTATGTCCATGAGTAACAAGAGGCTAGCATTGGACAAGGATTAACATTTGTGTAATGCAAGAGATGGTGCATTAAGATATTTTTCTCTTTTGGTTCATAGAACAGGATCAGGGGTTCCAGATTAAGTAATTTGGTAGCTCTAGGAGTTGGTTGGGAGGAACAACTTCTCCACCTTTGTTTTCCCAGCATTGGTGTCAGGTTCTTACTTTGTTTCTTATGAATAATTTTAGGTGCAGTAGGATGTATATGTGATCTGTTTGGTTTCGAATTGAATATTAGAATGATTTTAGAATTGATGAGCTTGCATCTAACAAATGGAATCCTCTATTGCAAACCTTATTCCTACTTTTAACGATGTTTTCCCAGTCTGTATCGATTCAACTAAATCTGCATTAATTATGTTTCTCGATTTTGGAACATCGATTGAAATGTTAATGTTGGTTCTGAGTATAATGGATTGGATCCTATGTTTTTACATGGTATCCAATTTTTCTACTGTGTATTTCCTGTTTTCTTTGATTTCTGTAATCCTTTATTAATTCCGCATTACGAATTCAGGTTACCGAATGAAACTATAATATTTGTTTATAGTTTAGATCTGAGTTTTCAATATGAAATTATAATACTTGTTTACAGTTTAGATCTGAGTTTTCAATATTGAAATTGAATTGATTTTCATAGAGAAAAACCATAATTAAACTACACAAATCCTATAATCCACCTAGCGTAGTTGGGTAAATGTTCTCAAATCATGATCATTTGATGAAACAAAGGTTTGACTATAAGAACTAAGATAGTTTCTAGATCCAAGTAACTTGTAGTGAATAAAACCCCAAATTAGACCAAAAACCCTTGATTTCGCAAAGTTAAACATGATTAGAGGATTATCGGTTCAGATCTAGTTCGCTTTGAGATCAACGGTTCACATAGGTGCAGAAGACGGAATTACAGAAGCTTAGCTCCAAAAGTTTGAAAACCTGACTTTTGCAATCCGCCAGGTTAGACGTCGATCCACAAGATTAGTATATCAATGCTTGACAATTCACCTGCAAAGAAGATCAACGACGAATATTGGTCATGAAGGTTTCATTGTGGAATTCGCAAAGGAATTCAGATCAACGGTCAGGATTAAATCCGTAAAAGAGATTCGTAGTGGAAGGAGGAAGGAAAAAAGAAGAAAGTCTGAGTGATCATTTTATGAAGTTTTTGACTTTCAAGGTCCACAACCAAAGGTGAAAAGCAGAAAGTTCAAGTGATTGTTTTATGAAGTTTCTAACTTCCGAGGTTCACAACGGAAGGCAGAAGGAGGAAAGAAGAAAGTCCAAGTGATCGTTTTATGAAGTTTCTAACTTCTGAGGCCTGCAGCAGAAGGCAAAAAGCATAAAGTTCAAGTGATTGTTTTATGAAGTTTCTGATTTTTGAGATCCGCAACGGAAGGTGAAAAGGTGGAAGTCGGAAGGTGGAAAGCTGAAAGTTGAAAGACCAAGTGATCATATTATGAAGTTTCAATTTCTGATATCCGTAGCAGAAGGAAGAAAGGTGGAAGTCCAAAAGCCGAAAGATCAAGTGATCATATTATGAAGTTTCTGATTTTTGAGATTTGTAACAGAAGGTGGAAAGGTGGAAGGCCGAAAGACTGAGTGATCATATTATGAAGTTTTTGACTTCTGAGGTCTACAGCGGAAGTTGGAAATCCGAAAGATCATGTGATTGATCCATGAAGTTTCTGACTTCCGAGGTCCGTAGCGGAAGGTGGAAAGTGGAAGGTAGAAATCCGAAATATCAAGTAATCGTTTCATGGAGTTTTTGATTTTTGAGTTCCTCCCAGAAGGAGGAAAAAGGATTTTGAAGGTATTAAATTGTGATGTTCTAATTTTCGAGTTTCGCTCGGAAGGTGGAAGGCGGAGAAAGGGATTTTGAAGGTATCAACTTGTAATGTTCCGATTTTTGAGTTCCGCCTGGAAGGCAGAAGGCAAAAAAAGGATTTTGAAGGTATCAAGGTGTGGTGTTCCAATTTCCAAGGTCTGCCTAGAAGGCAGAAGGTGGAAAGAGGCCATTTGAAGGTATCAATTGGTGGTTTTTCGATATCTGAGTTCTGCCCGGAAGTCGGAAGGCGAAAAAGTCCTTTTAGTGCGGAAATGACTATTTTTGGTTGCCGAGTGGTTTTATCAATGGCGAAATGACTAATGCAGTGGTCCCTAAGCCTGGAAATGAATGTCCAAGGATGATTTTGACCATTTTTATGGCCTGGGTTTCTTTTTATTTGTAATTTCTCTTAACAGTTGGGAATCTTTATTAATATTCCTGAAGATATATGGTTAAACATTTTTTTATTTATTTGAAATTTGAGGTATGTTACAAAACTTTACATGATTTGGACTTTTGTTGGCCATCATAGGAATCCAATTATATAATCTTTTATTAAATTGCAATTTTTCATTCCTAAATTTGTAATTTTTGAATGCATGAATAGATTCAACTTCCTCCAATATCCCTAATATACTTGGATTGTGTAATCTCAACAACTAATATCTGCAATTCTAACAACTTTTTTGAACGTTTGTACAGATTTCAAACAAAAATGATACTAAAGATGTGGTAGGAAAATGTCCAGATCATAGCATGTTTAGACTAATGCACACAAAACTGTATAGTTTAGGAATTATATGGTTTGGAGCTACTTCAACTATCATCATTTGAATCTTTGGTTAAATTACAATTTTTTCCCTCATACACCCCTATTGCACTTGGATTGTGCAATCTCAATAAAAAAATTAATGGATTTCAAATAAAAGTGATTGAAAAAATGTGATGGTAAAAGGTCCAACTTAGAGCATGTTTATACTATAGCACACAAAAATAAGTAGTCTAAGGCTATACAATTTGGACATTTCCAGCTACCATCATCAAAATTTAGTTGTACAATCTTTGGTTAAATTGTATTTTTCATCGTTGAATTTGCATTTTTGAATTTATAAATAAATTTAATGCCCTAAAATACTTCAAGTTAATTATAGATCATATTTACCAAGTTTCCTTAGAAATGAGACCACTGTAACTAATATAATTATTAATTAATACCACTTGGAATGATGTTCATGATAGATGGGTTGATATAAAGTAATAATGTAAAATGGAGAATTATTGTTTTGAAATTTGAGCCCGTAATTTTTAATCTTTTAGACATTTGAATCCAAAATTTTGGTCATCATGAAAATTCCCTTATAAGCAACTCAATTATTGATGTGATTTATCGAAAAAGCATCCCTTGACAAAATCAATATGATTAAACATATTTATGTAATGACAAAACTTCTAATGAAATTAATGACATATTGTCTTTTGCATTCAGAGTTTTGGAGAATGGAGTGGAAACCAATCGAGACAACTTCATGTTGACTGTCTTTAGAAGTCACGTGCCAAGATTTATAATGAGAAGTTATTGAAAAATATCAACTGTGAAGGGATAAAGGACATGAAGAGAAAATTACACAAAATATATTTGTTCATCAACTACTTAGAAGAGGATAATTTACTTACATTATATAAGCAAGCTAATTGTGATGGTAAAAGTTTATTCTAATTTTCAATGGAATAGTTAAAATAGAAAATGACAAGTTTTTAAAATAACTAAAAGTTCAAGGAGTATGCAAAAGGTAAGAAGAGAGAGTTGGAAGGCCTAAAGCCACTAGTAGGCCTCCAAAGTTGGCAATTCACCTTGAGGATTGGGGTGGCTGAAATGTGTTATTCCAAACCCAAGAAAAGTGAAAAACTTTCCATTTGCAAATGATTGCACCAAGAAAATAAGAGTTAATAAGATGGGGGGCCAAGAAGCCTCTAAACTGAACAATCGAGCCTCACAAAAATTTGAAGTCGACGATTTACCTCCAAAAGGAAGATCTCTCACTTGGAATATTTGCACATTGTCCAAAGCCAACAATTAGAATTCTTGGTTGTTGAACTCAATGATACCCCTTGAGAAAAATATCTTGCTTCTTATTGTTGTTTTCCTTGTATATGCGTGATTCACCCATTGGCATGTACTGAACCCAATGGTTGGCATTTTTTGCTCCTAGTGAAACTCCCATTCTTTCTTAGAAGATGAAATCTTGGAGTTTTAAAAGTTTGTGCATTACCTTCTTTGCCTTCAATCTCCTTTTGATTATAGTGACCTCCTTCTTCTTTGTTTAGACGATGCTCTTCATATCCAATGTGTTTTGTAGGTATGATCATGTTCAAAGGCATCACAACTAATAAGCAAGCATTTTATCCATTGCTAGAGTGATGCATAGTGCCCAATAGCAAAATAACAATTCTTTCTATTAAAGAAATATTTCCACGCTCATTTGGGTGTATGGGAAACATTTTCAAGCCTTATTAAAAAAATATTTCCAGGTTTATTGGGGCCTATGGGGAAACATTTTCAAGCCTTAATGGATGCTTGTTGTTTGGTGTTTGAAAATAGGCTTTTGAAACCATCTAGTAGCGCATTTTCATACATTTTCATACCAAGTTATGCATAGTCGAGTGCCTGCATTGAGGATGTTTATCATGTAAAGAAGTAGGAAATTTCACAAGTTGAAGTATGCAGTGAAGGTTGGAACAAAAGTTAAGAGATATAAGATAAAAGAATAATATATTAATAAATTAATAAAAACTCCCACTTACTAACAAAATCCAAAGGGGGAGAGAGGTGCCTGGTATAACAAACGGACCTAACAACAACAACAACAACTACAATAATAATAAAATGATGAGTTGATGTGTAATCATCCATGTAATCCTATTAGATTTTTATGTTTATATGCATAAATTGTTGTTCAGCCGTAACTTGTGAATTATTTATCTTCAAGTTGTGATTATTGCAGGAAAATGTGGAAAGACTTTCAAGGCGTCTTTTGATAAACCATAATTGGTATGGTGATGGATGCATAATGGGTGAGCTATATTTATCCAATGAATGGAAATTCCTATAGAAATATCAGGAAGGAAGGACAATAGTCTTGGATATAAGTAACTTGTTATTAGTAGTTATCATTCTTTCTTCTTTTGATTGAGATGATTGTATGTATGTATATGCTCCTTATGTTGTTTGTTGAGAACACCATGTAATGATGAACAATTAAAGATGAAGACCTTGTGAAAAGCTCCGCGGAAATTAAGAAGGTAATGTGGATCCCAACCTAAATGAAGATTGTGCAAATTGAGTACCTACATTTAAAAGAGAAAGAGACAAAGGAGCAAGAAATCCATAGCTATGGAGCTCCAGACTGGGACAAAACTAAGAGGGGGAGTTATTACTCTTCTCTTTTTACTTATGTTATTTGCTTTCTAGAAAGAGAAATTTGTTGAAACACATGTTACAATTGGAAATTTGTTGTGTTTATTTTTGTTTGAAATAAAAAATACATGCTGAGATAGTTATATTTCTGTAAAAGAAATGAAGATGACTGCATTAATATATATGCATATGCTGAGTTAAGCATAAAATGTGTGAAAGCATTCTGAGAAAAGCATGAAACTCTTGGTTAACTAAGTAAATAAAATGGATTGATTTTTAGGATGCTGGCCCAATGAATTCGTGATGATTGATTGTAGAAGAAATCTTTTGTTTGGAAGCTGGTTGCTGCTATATTAAACATTAAAGAGGAGTGAGCAAGCTCTTATTATCATCAACATAAACAATGCGATGAATTATTTCAGAGCTTGGTGAACCTATTTCATATTTGAACAAACAACTTGAAAACTTAAATGCAAGGATAGCCTTGTAGAGTTTTTAAAATTTTGATATATGTGAATATTGTATGTGTCTATAAGCATTAGAACACCGAGGGCAGTGTAGAATTTAAGGGGAAGGATAATGTAACATCCCTAGTTTGAAACCCCTAGTTGGATGATGCCAAGATATAATTATTGTTATGAATTCTTGCAAGGTTGAACATATTGTATTTTTGCAATTATTATATTAAGCTCTACAAGTAGTTGTGCTCAGGCGGTAGACTAAATAGATTGAGGACTCATGTATTCACTAGAGATGATAAGGGGGTTGAAAGTGTCCTAGGGGAAAAATTTGTTATGACCCTTTTATATGCTTAAAATTCTTAAAAAATATCCTAAGACACGATTAAGTCCTAATCCCATTTAATTAACTTAAAACTTGTTTTAAATCATGATTATGATTTAAGTGGGATTAAGGGGAGAGGTTATATGTTTTTTTTAAAGAGAAAAATGAAATTAATAAAAAGGGAAAATGTGGGTCTCACGAAGAACCCTCATGGATAAAAATTTCCATACATTACCCTAATGCATGCAAAAACGAAATTGGTCTCCATCTTGGGAGGGGAACCCATTGCTACGTTGGTATGAGAGGTATGGGAGAAGAGTCAAAGTAGAAGATAGACCTGGTGGTTGGATTGAGAGAAGAAAGGTGATTTGGTTATGTAGAAGGAAAATATGTAAATGAATTCTCAGTCAGAGAACCCAATTTTGAGTATGTGAACCCAAATTCTATGTCTCGTACTACTAAAATTGTTTCCATTGTTGCCACTGGTCATTTCAGTGAAATGGAAAATGGTGTAAGCAACTAACTTGGTGGATTTCTGAGCATTGTTGGTAGTGATGTATCTCTCTTTCATGCTGTTAGAATGAACTTGAGGAAGTGAAATGCATTGTTTGGCATGAAATTGGATTTAATCCAAGATCTTGTTGCCAAAGTGTGAAATTCATAAATTATGGGACTGGTGAGATGTATCTATGGAGAATGCATGAGTATTATCTTGGGGGTGGTGTTTTGTTGAGATATTAATGAGCAAAATTGCCGACGATTGGGTGGAGTATGTCTCACAAACATCCAATTTCCCATTTCAATATTTTTGCAGATAAGTTTTAATTCCTGGAAATGGTGTTTTAATTTCTTCGTAATATTTATTTATTGAATGGTAAACAATTTCCATGGTTATTGTTTTAAGTTCTAAATTTTGGATATAAATAATGATTTCATACATTACTTGGTTGAATTCCTATGTATGGAATGCGTGTAAATTTAAATATGTGATATGTTTGATAATAATGCATACATTATATAAATGAAACTAAAATTTTATGAATGCACATTCTTTATTAAGTTGAAGTCTAGGAAATTAATTTCATGTGCTAAGTGCTAATTTTTGGGTCATGTTGTTTCACACACCTGGGGGAGCATAGAAGCAATATTCAATCCACTCGATGTGTCCCTGTGGACATGTCTCAAGTTAAGGTTGTCACCTTGTTCTTGACTCCTTCATTTAGGCCAGCTCCTAATCGAAGCCAAAGGGGATAGACCCTATTAATTTCTAAGGTTGTTAAGGCTTAGTGTGATGATTTGTGATCGAATGAGTTATTTAGGATTTTTGATGAAAGTACTGAAACAATATATTGCAATAAGAATTGAAAGCACAACTGCATATAAATTATATTAACACATGATATTGAAACAAATGATTGTATGATAAAAAATACCATTGCTAATATTGGAGTCGGATTAAAAAAGTGTTGTTGTAGTGCTGAGAAATGTGTTGCAATTCTCTTGGTCAGTTTTAGCTTAATGAGAATAAATGAGTGAATTAGATTAAGGGGGGGAGGGAACTCTAGATATACCCTAAAGTACGAGGAGTATGTCCAAAACCCATATTCGATGTGGTTCCATGATAAGAATATGTGGGCTGGATCGGAGTCTCTGGGATGTGTCCAACACTAAACCAATAAGAGTGTATCTTGATGGTATCCCAAGGTCACTATCCAGTTGTTCCCGCTTCCTCTGTGAACTTTCCCCACAACAGATTAAATTGATGCGTTGGATTTTTTGCTTGTTCAAGGGCGAATTGATTTGATTAAGATGAGTTTTTGTTAGATGTGAAACTTATTTGAATGCAACAAACCCCTTTTTTGAGTATCCCAAAGCTCGAACAAGCCCGCGATGGGCAGAGCATACACGAAGGTTTGTGTGAAATGTTTGTTCTAGTTAAGATTGTGAAAGATAAAAAAGGTAAAATGTGAGACTTAATTAATAAAACAAAGAGTCTCTTTCCGGTCTAGTGCTAGGGTAAGGCCTTATCCGTGAATAGTAATCGAGAAAGCAAGGTTGGATTAGTATTTGATTACTTTTACTAAAAAGATAAAGAAAAATCAATTTAACTAAAGCAGAACTATTCTAAAGCAATAATGAAACAAAAAGAACATAAAGAAAATCATCAAGGGGATGACACGAATCCCCCAGGGGGGATGGGGTGCGGGTGCTTGGAAAACCTACCTATTTTTATTCCTATTATTATATTACAAAAAAAATTGTGGCCTCCTTTGGTCCTTATAGATCTGGATCCAAAGGCTTATAGGTTTTAGGAATGAAGAAGGAAAGAATAAGGTTGTTTCGGGAGGCCTTTGATGGTCTAGATATTCATTTTTATGACAACACTTCCCCTTGTCCTGTCAACAAAAGATAAAAACCAGCCATTTGTCCTGCACCAAATGTGCCAAATAATACGTTAAAAGCATAAAAAATTAAGTACTTAATTGATAAAAAATAAGCCTAAGTACTTAATCAACTTAAATCTACTCAAAAGAAACTTTTTAATATTAGGATCTAGCAGTGCACTTAAAATCAGCCCTTGAACAATCTTTTAAAAAGAAACTAATTTACATAAGCATTTACAACGTAACCGGAACCAAAGAAGAAGTTTGATTTTAAAGGAGAAAGAGATGAAGAAAAGCTTGTTGCTGGTAAGATCCACCTAGAAGCTTGAAGTGGGATGCCGAGGGGCTATGTTCTTGAATATTTCTAGAGGTGGAGTGGACTATATCCACACCTCTTCCAAGCTAGACACCCTAAAACTTAATTACAAACTTGCGTACCCACGAGATCTTGAAAACACAGATAAAGAGAGACTAAAATAGAATGGAAAAAAGCTTATTTGTCATGCAAATATTTGATCTCTAATGATATGTGAATAAATAGAAATCAAATTAAACTTACTTACAAATCCTATTCGTACTAATTCACAGAAATCATTATGAGGCAAGATCTATATCAACCGTAAGCAAGAATTGCAAAAAAAACAAGTTACCTCATGAAAGCATAACAATGATGGTCCACACACGAAAGCACAACACAACTAGCCTCCAAAGCTTCGTTTTTATTATAGCAAAATCAAAAAATACTATATCAATTACAACTTGCAAACACCTTCATCCAACTAGTTTCAAATGAGAGGGTTGTGCTTTATATATAGCTGGAGAGGAGGGAGTGGGTACATCTAACACTGACAAAGGGAGTCGAGTTGAACTGAGTTAGAGGGGAGTAGAACTGGAGAGGTGACTGGCACCTAACTCACCCATCCATTCATTGGTTTCCACTTCACAACCAACCACTCGCTAATCTGCATGGGGTTTGTGTCAAACTTTCTCACGTGCGAGTTTATGGAGCAAACCTTACTCGCATCTCCTCAACACACATGATATATTACCATACTAAATCTTATCCAAATTTTTAACATCCCTCACATGGATGAGAGACCCACCACTCATGCTATCGCAACCTTTGACTTGGGTTGGCATGAATGTTAGGTAGTTGACGTCATCTCCTCCATATATTCGCCCCTCTTTAGAAATTACCCAAAGTTTGAATGCTTTTATGTTCGCAGAAGGGAGGATAACTTAATAGGGGTCCACTTGCCATGTAACCCCTCTCAAACTTGTCTTGATTTTTGACTTTTTCAACTTGTCCTTTAGTGTCAATTTGTTGTACCTTTAACATTAAAATGACGTTTTAATGAATTTTTAGAGAAATAATGCATTCTGGGATGTTTTAGCCGCCCAGATCATAGAAAAAGTGGTCTATGGGGTAAATAGGATGTTGTGAATGTGAAAAAGAGCACTCCCACGCCAAAAATGGACTCCAAACCCATGTTTTATTTCCCTTACAAAATTTTCAATTAAACCATTAAAAGATGACATAATTTCGCGGGAAAAAATATTTTCTTGAAATTGAACAAAAACCTAGGGGGACCTAGCACATGTCCATATGACTCAATTCAAATTCCTACAATGTTTATAAGCGTTGATACAAAGGATTTAATAACCTCCGAATTCCTAACCACCAAGATGACTACCCCAACTTGGAGGCGTGAGTGAAAAACTCAAAAAATATTAGTCGTTTGTTCAACAACAAATAATTACCGAGGGAAAAAACACTCTGGGATAGTCGAATTGATGCCTAAGTCTAGGAATATTAGTCTTCTATAAAATTGACCATGCTAACACATTTTTAACAATTTCCCCAAGGGGGTATGAATATGTGTTACACTTTTGTTTTTGAAAAAACTCCCAGAAAAAGCCTGGCGGACTTCTGATCTATGTTGAATGAACAAATATACTTGTTCTACTTTTCCAGCTTGCTTGAAAACTCCACCAAGTACAACTTAGGTGGTGACATGCCCATAAATGAAATGTTTATTCAAATTATTTCAAAGAGTTTAAACCCTTATTTTCCATATAATTGGAAGAAAATAGTTCTTAAAGAGCTAAATGAAATGTTTGAAATAATTATTCAAATAAGTATAAGTATTTATGTTGAAGATGGGTTCGACCTATTTTTGCTTTATAGGTAGATTGTGAACAATTACCATGTGCTAAGGCTTGTTTATTGTGCTTTGCATTGAGTGGTATTATTGTTTTTGAAAACCATAAGCCCGATTTGCTTGTTTTATTTACAATTGCCATGTGCTAAGACATGTTCACTATGCCTTGCATTGAATAATCTTTTTTATTTAAAAACCATAGGTTGAATTTGCTATTTCAAAGAAGCTTAAATGTTTCTGTCGAAGTTTAAATTCAGCGTTGTTTATTGTGCTTTGCTTGGAATTGTATTTTGGTTTTGAAAACCAAATGCTGAATTTTCCCACTATGCCTTGGAGGGTATTTTTAATTAATTAAGTATAGGTTGAAAATGTTTGTAATTTTACAAATACCATGGGCTAATAACAAGTAGAATTGGTTTTTATTTTACTAGAATTGGAATCATATGGGTTGCATGCAAATTACCATGGGTTGGATTAGAAATGAATTTGTCATTACATTTCATACACTAGAAAGATTGATAATTGTAAAATAATTAATTTAGGTGAACCCTACTGGGTAGTTTCTAAGGCATTTCTTTCTGCATAGTAAGTTTAAATGGAATATTGTTTTGTTTTCCTTGTCATAATAATATGGAAATTACATAATTTGAGGGATGGCAATGGATGTAGTTATAGTTGCCTTTGTTCCATTTTTTGTGAAACATACTGCGCAATGCTTAAGTTAGTGTTTTTTGTGCAATTCTTATCAGTTCTTACTACACAACGCTTACTACACAATTCCTCAAATAGTGCTTACTACATAGTTTTTACTGCGTTGTTCTCTGGAAATAATTTATAAGAAAAAGTTGAGAATGTTGTCTTCCAAGCCATAATTTATTTTGGTTCGGTATATCATAAATTAGTGGAAAATCTATTATGTGTTTTAATAATGGTGCATATTTATATGTGTTAACCTAATTAATCCATGTGAACCGTACTGCGTAGTTCCCATGACAGTTCTTACTGCACCATAAGTTTACAGGAATTTGTTGGAATATTGTTTTTCCTTGTCTTAATATTATGGAAATTACACGACTTGAAGACTATCTACGTATATAGCTATAATTTCCTTTGCTCCATTATTGTGAAGCATATTGTAGATTCCTTAAGTTAATGTTAACTGCGTAGATGTTACTGAACCATTCTTACTACACAATTATTACTCTGTAGTTCTTACTGCGCAACAAGTTCTTAAGTTAGTGTTTAACATATGTTTCCATAAGTATGCATAAAAATATTATGTATAAATATTTTTTATTGTGTCGCATAGAAAATTCTATGCTTTCGCTATAATATTTATGTCGATTATGCATTTGTTATGCATTGTTGTGCATTTGTTATAAAAATGCATATAAGCATTATGCATTTAACATTTTAGATTTTTTTGTTTGTTTATTATTAGTGTGTTTTAAATTTAGTGTAAAGTAGGGTGCATTATGTCACGTCCCCACCCCTCATCCCGACGATGGAGAGGACGTGACTAGGCTGTTGTTGCTATCAAATGAGAAATCTAGCTCCATGAACATGATAATAAAAATGCATTGAATTAAAAACATACATAAATGCATTATACATGAAATAAACAACAGAAGAAAAACACATTTATTCAAGCATTCAACATGTTCATAGTAATTCATAAAACGAATACAGTTGCAAAAAATTAAATACACAAAGAATACTTATCTTGAGAAGAAGCTGGTCCGCAACTAGCTGCATTGCTGCAACATTCCACCCAACCATAGGTCAGTGTGCTTATCAATCTCTCAGCATCACTGCCACCCCTGAGCTGGGCATTATTTCCACAAGGAACTAGGGAGTAACAGGATTACATTCAACAAGACCATACACCCACAATTAACAGATGGTTCATTGGACTTACCCAGCCAAGCCAACCTGCTAATCAAACATAAGAATCCATCTAACATATGGGTTTATTGGACTTACCTGGCCAAGTTAATCACAAGGATGCACTTCACATCCCAACACAACTGTTGGGTATGAACAAAACGTTCCTGGGCAACCCAAAACAAAATTAAGGAGGAAAAAACAACCCTGCATGAGAAAATACGATTTCAGGAAACGTTCTTGGGCTTCACAGAGGTAAAAACGACATCATAAAACTCTTAGATCATGGATCTATTCTCCCATCCGCTAGGCATTACCAAAAAGGGATTTGCAACAAAAAACTACCCAATAAAATGGGGAAAATACCCTGTGATATAAATACATTTTCACCGAACATTTATGGGCATCGTAGGAGCTGAAACAACCTCTATACACACCCAAATCATGGGTCTCTTTTTCCCATTCACTGAAAAACACAAAAACAGGTTTCCTAGCTTATAGAAATTAGGGGAAATACAGAAAACTGTGAGGGAAGCTCCCAACTTGCTCACAGACGCAAAATGACCTCCTCAAACCCCAAAATCGTGGCCCATCTCTTCCCATTCACCCAACAACATAGAAAACGATTCTGAGCATGGAGAAATGAAGAAACGACAACAAATCCCGAGGGAGAGAGAGCTCAAAAAGATTCAGTTGCGTGAGAGAGCCTCCATGTGAATGAGAATGGGCGAGGAAATGAAAGGCATGGGTGCATAATGGATTGGGAATGCATTTCCAATCATTTACTTGCCCCACAAGTCAAAAACACGTTTTCCAAAAATGGTGGCTTCCCCAAACTCGAATTTGACCTCCATACCTTTCCCATCACAAGGAGATAACTTCTTCAACCACTTCTAGATGACTGGGCACAAAAGGACAAAATGGGTAGTTGACCACTTTATGGGTTTTCCCTTAGACATTTGGATTTTCCCCATTGGCTCAAGCTTTGAATATTCCCCCCTCCCTATTCCTTGTGAGATCATGCCCCCATCTCTTTAACATTGCAACGCATATCTAGTTGTGGTATTTTTATTAATTTGCATTTTTACAGGATGTCTCAAAATATATTGTGCCTGGCTAGCACATAAACCATCGACATTGATTTTAATTGCCGAACATACAACATTAAATCCATGGTGGGGCCTTTTCCTTTAGCTCCACACCACGATTTAATACAGTGTTTACATCATATGCAATTTAATACCATGGGGTCAAAACCGAGGTGTTACACATTAGAAGTGGCAATTGACCCAAGTCACTATTGATGTTTTGAGCAAATTTGGAGTTGCTTGAACTTTGAAACTTTTTATCAAACAATTTCAACAATTATGAAAATTTATATCAGTCAGAAAATATATTTATATCAACCATAAAATAATATTTATATCAGACACATAATCATCTTTATATCAGCCACATAATAATCTTTCATATCAACAATATATGAATTTGATGAATAAATCAACCACATAAACAATCAACAATAAGAGACAAGATATACCTTGGGAAAACCTTCCAAACGCGGAGGATGAGAGGCCCAACAATTCTTTGAGTATGATAGAAATATTTGTAGAGAATGGTTTGCACCACATCAACATATTGCTCGATAAGAGATATCACCTCAGTAGTAGA
Source organism: Pseudotsuga menziesii (assembly GCA_001517045.1). Lineage (NCBI taxonomy): Eukaryota > Viridiplantae > Streptophyta > Pinopsida > Pinales > Pinaceae > Pseudotsuga > Pseudotsuga menziesii. The sequence goes on from LPNX010213222.1 coordinate 137,838, forward strand.
GAAGAGATATCTAATGTAACCATGCAAAAACAATTATATGCAATTGTGAAAAACTTGCCATATGCATTGCGTATTAATAACAAGTCAAAAACCCTAGCATGTAGAAGGTAGCACATAGGTGGCTTAGTAAACATACTGAGAGCACCACATAGTGCATTCACGAGGAGGAACTAACTAGAAATCCCTTCATGCAAACATTAGCACCCTTCCTTTCCTCAATTAGCTTTAACTGAATGTTCACTGTCTTGAACTGAAAATGAATTGACTTGAACTGAATGATATCTGGCTTGAACTGAATGTTTAACTTACTTGAACTAAAAGATAACTGACTTGAAATCAATCTTTGACTGAGTATTGATCACTTAGTCAACATGCTAACTTAAGTGTCATCAGTACTTCAATCTAAGTGCCATCCATGCACAATTTCTATTATTGATTTTTGCATGGATCTCTTTAGTTAATTGATGCATGCTGATTGATGAACATTAAACTCTTCTTTACTTAACTGATTACATTCATTAATAGTTCAATTTGATGATTTAACTGAGGCATTGGTTGATGCATTTATATTTTACTGAACCTTTATAACTTGAGTTCCCTTAGACATTTGCATGGGGAATTCAAATTCTCTCTCTATGCTTTATCTCATTAGCATTAAATAATTAATGCATGGTCCATATGTGTTATTTATCCATCTTATCATGTCATACTTAGAAGAATTATTCCATACATACTAATGATCATATATATTACCCCATGCCATATAGTCATATGGTAAAGTAATTCACTCTAGGGGTAGCTAAGCCCTAAAGGAGATTTATAGTACTCAGTGACAATGACTAGCAATATATCACATAGTATAACCACATGAATTGATACAACATAAGTCCATCTCCATAATTGGAGATCCATTCTCATAGGGCATGTCTATGAGAATCATTGACTTGATACAACACAAGTCCACAGTCTTGATACAACACAATACCAATCTTGATACACCACAAGAATCCAATCTTGATACAACACAAGATCACAGTACAAACAAATACAACACAAGACTCCAATCTTGATACATCACAAGATCACAATACAAACATCCACCTCAATACATGATGACACAGATAGGACTTGATACAACACAATGTAATGACTTGATACCACACAAGTCTTGGAGAATGACTCCTGATGATGTACAATCAACAGTCACCAACAAGAATAATGGAACAAACACCAAATGGAGTGCTTCTATGGTGAAGGAATGCTTTGTGTAAGAGTTCATCAATGCGACTAAACAATTTTGGGCCAATGAAGCTCATCTCATCAATAAGAATGTAACAAACATGCTTTAGGTATTCTTGAAGAGTTGTGAGTGATTTTCCCTCAAGAGGGTTCATCTCCTTTATAGGTATTCAAAGGGATGCATGTATTGTTGATGCATGTATATGAAAGGCTGGGACACTAGTAGGAGTTATTAGTAGTAAGGGATTGATTTTTTTGATTGAGGTTGTTAGGAGTGCATGTTCAATGCATCGATTTAAGTATGAATTTCCTATGCCTGCATTGCCCTAGATGATCATTTTGAGTGGAGGGGGGTTTTCATTTTTTGAGAAGTGAGTTAGAACAATGTTAAAAGCTATGCGTTAGGTGGGGCTAAAAAATGAGTTTGGAGAAGGGTTAATGGAGGAGTGAGCATGTTGAATTTGGTGGTTTGAGTGAATGAAGTCTATAAAATGTATGGTTGTCTCTTGCAAGTGTACACAGATAGAAGAATGGATCCAATAATTGTTGTTTTCAAAGTCACGATGACAAAGCATGTCAAGGTCACTAAGTTAGACGTTGTTCCTAGAGTGGAGTTGAGATAGGATTTCCCATTCGTCTAAATCAATAAGACATTCAACATGCATGTCATCATCAAGAAGATATTAATTAGATTCCTTATCTTGAGGTTGTTGAGGTTTGTGATCAACATGCCATGCATTGTATGCGTTTTTTTATTTGTTCCTAGTTTGCAATAATTTCTTCACTGTAAGAACCAACACCATTGGGAATATTTTGAAAAGGCTTGTAGAACAAGAGCTCACTCCAATAGAAATCAATGTAGCAATCTGAATATGTGGAAGGAATTTCAAAGTATAAAGGAAAAACATGGACAATCATGGAAGCCTCCCTCCTTTTCCACTTTTACTTTGTTCGTCGAGCATCAAAGAACCAATTTCTTGCGGCTTCAATAAGTGACAATGGATATAGAGAAAGAGTTCATTTCATTTATGCATCGATGAAGCTTGTTGTTGAAAGAGTGTCACTATGGTGTCACTCACATCATGTTCAACATGCTTAGAAATATTTCGACTAACATTTAAGGACATAAATGATTGACTACATATTGTTAAGGGTAGTTTTTGTAGCATATGGCATGTTTCGTGTGCTCCTATACCATGTTCAATGATGATAGTTTTGTAAAGAAGTTTCAAACTACAACTACAATAGGGTCTTGTGGAGTTGCAATTTGGGAGATTCTGGTTAGCATATGGCGATAATGTCAAGAGGGTCTTATGGAGTTGCGATTCGGGAGATTCTGGGTAGCATATGGCGATAATTTCATAATTTTGACTCTACTTTAGATGCATACTTTAAAATGTACTTTAGCACAACATGACAAGAAAGAACATGTTGGAATTCAACATTAGCTCGCCATATTGAAAGTATATCATAGTTGTGGATGTTTAATCTATCATCATGTTGAGCAGGGTTGTATGTTTTACGTCCATGCTCATCAATTGGCATTGTAGATGTAGCATGCAAATCCTAGGGTGGAGCCTTTCTTTCGCAAACACGAAAATTCCTTACATTTTGCGTGTTTTTGAACACAACTAACAAGTTCTCACATTCTTGAAGTGGATTGGATGCAAATATTTCTATTGTGCTTAGTGGACATGGATCAACAAGAATTGAGTAAAGGAATTGGATATTCCTATCGATTTTTTTGCAATATTGGCTTCAGTTGGGTCAGCTGAGTGCAGTGTGTCATATTAGGTGCATTTTCCAACCATGTGAAACCATGAATATGAATAGACCCTCTATGTTTCCATTCATACATATGCAAATAAACATTTATAGGAAGATGCGTGTGAAGACAAGTATTGTAAGTAAAAAGCGAGTATGAATTGGACTTAAATGTCTAATCTGTACCCGTATTCTTTCACATAGAAGTGTTTCTCTAGGACTTCTTCATGAAAGATTGTGAATATGTGATACATGCACAAAGATGTATAAGAAGTGGGTCTCTAATAATGTTTTGAATTCTCCAACGATGTTGTTGATTTGCATAGGATGGAGCTTTGGTGTCCCCTTCACTGAAATCACAACATTTGGTGAAAACAATCATAGATAGCATTTGGTGTCCCTTAGTGTAAAAACAACGTTGGAGAGCCTAGTTGTGTGATCATCTTTATTAGTTCATTCATGTTCCAAAAATATCTTTCTCCATGGAGAGATAAGCCAAAATGTATAAGTTGTTCTCGAAGTTTCCCATCAAGCAAGTGTTGGAGGTGATGGCGAAGGTATGTGATAAGGATCATGCTTCCATAACACGAGATCTGTACTAACAAATAATTCATAACTTTTTCATAACTTTTTGTTCATACCTATGCCTTCTCACAAACAACGTGTCATCAATAACCAGTGCGCAGACCATGCACAAAAAATCTATACTGCGCAGCATTACCATTCTCCTTCTCCTAACAATTAGAAACGTTCTCCAAGAATGCCATCAATAAAAAAATCAATACTGCGCAGCATTACCGTTCTCTTTCTCCTAACAGTTAGAACTACTGCGCACAGTGATCTTCTTTGAATATTACCACGCAATAATGAATTTCACTGCGCATATCAACACCTTGATTATTCAAAGTACATGGCGCCTGGTCATCAAAATAGACTTTCCCATCTGAAGCTCGACTGTAACATGCAATCTCACAAGGTTCTTGAAAAACTAGACACTTGATAAACTTTCCTCTTTGATCCGAAATTTTAGTTCAACAACAAGTCATTCTGGGTTTCTACCTCCTTTGAAGACCATAATTTTTATCTACCTACAACTCTAGCAAGATAATAACAGATATCAAAATCAAAAGTCTATCAAACCCCCTTGTAACACTGTTCTGATATCGTTGAATTCTTCAAAATGGATAAACCTTCTACCCTATTCAAAACTTATTTTAAAACATAAACAAATAATTTCATATCAACACAATTTGAGTTATTATATTATTTAGGGGGATTCTATTGCAGTGGAGCACCAGTGTCTATTGCAGCTCTACCTTTTGTGGGCATCTTTAAACTTGTTACTCTAGAGTCCATGAAGAACCACTCAAACTATCCTTTTAGATATTATAACAACTTTGCCTCGTATCCAACTCAACACAATTTGAGTTATTATATTATTGAGTTATTAATAATACAGAGGTTTGGTTCATCTCTATATTACTAGAACACTCACATAGTTTATGGTTGAATCAAGTCTAAAGAAATCAAATAGTTAATATATAGTCAGCAACATTCTTCTTTTGTTATTTATTTATCAACTATTAGTTAGTTTGTACATTCTTTTTCTTTTTATGTCATATTGTTCTAGTTATCTGCCATGAAAGTTATTCATTTATCAACTATGAGTTTTACTAGGTATCCATTTATGAGTTTTTATATTCTTTATTTTTATAATTGTTTATTTTAAATTTTGAACGACTACCATATAATCAATCTCGATAGTACACTTGTCTCATCCTCATTTCTAAATGAAAAAACATAGTCCACCCCAAATCTCACATAAAAACCCTATGACTTAATTAATAACTAACACACCCAATAGTTTGTGGTTGGATCACTTGGATAGGGATCAAATGGTTGAGACATAGTTATGAAATGAAACTATTTTTTTATTAGTTTTCTTGTAGTTAAACGGGTTCAACATTCTTGGTGTTATCCATTTATCAACTATAAGTTATTTTTTATATTCTTTTTCTTTTTATCTCACATTCTTATAGTTATCTACCATGAAGTGTTGGTTATTCATTAATCAATGATGAGTTATCCATGCATTGCTTCCAATTATCCATTCAGCAGCTACCAGTTATTAAATATATATATATATATATATTTGTTTATATCAAATTTTGAACAACTACCATAAAATCAATTTTAACAATACACTTGTCTTATCCTAGTTCATAGATGAAAAAACATAGACCCTATTCCACTCTAAATCTCAAATAAAAACATCAATCGACACAAAAATTATGCTGAAATTACTTAAAAATACATATAAAATAAAACTTAATTATCTCTTTTGCATAGCTACACTACCTCAAAGTATTAAAGTATTAGACAATTTGAGAAAAACGCCCGTTCTACAAAGAAAGTGCTCATGTCTGGTGCAATGCAATGTGCAGACAGACAGACACAAAGCAATTTTGAAACAAGAAGCTCTGAAGAAGAGTTTGCTATTTGAAACAACATTTAATATTTATTGGAGACGAACAGACTCTGGATTATGTTAATCAGGGCCTGGAATCGCAGGTTATGCACAACGCAACATAAGAACTAAAGTGAACATAATAATCTGGGACCAGTTTCCAGGTTATGCACAACGCAACATAAGAATTGAGCAAGAACTAAAGTGAACAGACTAATCTGGGACCAGTTTCTAGTTTTTCAAAGATACCGAAAGTTGATACTGAAAAACAACTTGAACTGACGATCGATTTCAACCGGCGAAGTGACCATCGATTTGAACAGGACACCATTGACGGCCGGTTATGAAGAACCTGAACTGACCATCGAATTGTACCCGCCAAAACGTGAGATTATCACCTTCCTTGAGACCTTTCCGCTGGACAAATTCGTGCCATCCATCTGCTAAAACATAGGACCTCAAAGTTGGACAGAATTTGAAGGTGAATGCGTTTTCTGTGCCCTCGTCGATGTCAATCATCCGCAATGGAATACCACCGGCGCTTCTTATAGCGTCGCCATTGAGAGCTTCTTTCTCATAATCGGTGCAGAGCTTCTCTACATCCGCCATAGCAATCATCATTCCATCCTTGGCACCAACACCAACATTAGAACTGCACAACTGTATTCGGAACCACAAGACTCCCCTCTCGGCCATGCCTTTACCTTTTTCTTTTTTACAATACAATACAATTCGCAGTAACGTGCAGATTTATATAGGCAGATTTCATAGAAAACTGTCACTAGGGAAACGCTAATTTGCAGATTTATAGGGAGATTTCAGAAAAACACTGTTACCATGGAAACGTAAATTACCGTGAAACCTATCTATCAATCTATCTCTTTCTCACTCAATAAGGTGTTTCCGTCAATAAGGTATCTCTGCAGTTCTTTTTTCCAAAATAAGTTCTTATGTTAAAGATTAAAACTAACACATCTATATAGAGATGAAATGGTTAATAGACAGTTATGAAATGGAATGATGGTTCAAATGTGAGTTATGCATGGATAGCTACATGTTATCAATTTATCAAATATCAATTATTTTTTATATTCTTTTTCTTTTCATCTCACATTCTTATAGTTATCTTGATGAACTCTTCTTTATCCATTTATCAGTTATGAGTTATCTATGCATTGCTACTTGCTAACATTTATTTTTTATATTCTATTTTTTATTGAGTCGAGCTCTATAGCCCTATATGGGGGACATCTTGTAACGTTACATAACTTTAGCCTAGTATGGGGGAGATCTTGTAACGTTACATAAAGTTATGTAATGTTACGCAGAAAAACAATTTAATATGGGGAAGATGTTGTAATCTTCCTAACCTAACAAAACAATAAAAAGGTAAAAAATTAAATATTCATAAAAAAAATGTGGGTGAGAAAAAAAAACACAATATGGAGGAGATGTAATGTTTCTAGCTCACAAAATAATAAAAAATAAAAAATTGAATTATCGGCAAAAAAATGTTGGCAAGGTTTTAAAACTAGGTGCAAGGCCTTCTAAACAACCCATGGTTTTATTGTACATAGTTTAGGAGAGCCTTGCACATGGTTTTAAAACCATGTGCAAGGCCTTCTAAACAACCCATGGTTTTATTGTACAAGGTTTAGGAGGGCCTTGCAAATGGTTTTAAGACTATGTGCAAGGCCTCCTAAACAACCCATGTGTCTTTTTGTTTGAAGCAAATCAATGGCTATATATAGGACACACCAAGTTGATAGTTCATTGAGTGCAATAACTAAGAAGAGGTTTGCACCTAAAGAGATTTGATCCCTCTCGGGGCTTAACACAAATTCTTTGATCTTAAAATTATTTACCACTATAAAACTTAAATGTAACCAGATTAGGTAAATAAAGCAAATTTCTATTTCAACACATAGGATAAAACTTAAAGTATATTTATTTTAAAATTAAGATTATAACAATAAAATGCTTTGAATTTATTTTATAAAATTTTTAAATTTATATAAGTTGAGAGTTACTAGGTGGCAATGTCAAGGCAAATTGTTGACAAAGATTGTTATAAAATTAAAAGTATAGAAATATGATATATAATATTTTTATCACAAAATTGTAATAAAAACAAAAATTCTTTTATCCATCAATTTCGTACAATAAATAAAATGATAAAACTTAAATTCTTATGGTAATTTGATATATTATGTAAATTTTTGTTTGTTTTTTTTAAATCAATGTCTTAAACAATATTTTTATAAGAGTTTCATAAATAATTATTGTATCCAATATGTATCTAATTAAATTAAATTATTATTTTTATATAAATATATTGTTTTCTAATCAAGAAAATAAGATGGGGACTATTTAATTACCCTCTAATAATAAGAGTATCAAATTTAAAAATAACATATAACTTAAAAAAAGTTAAAACATTTTATCAAAGTAGAAAATAACATCAACCTTAAAATATCTAATAATTTGTTATTTAATTACATAAAATACATCTTAGTAATTTATTGTTTGATTGAGAAAATAATTTTTAAATTCAAGATTACATATTAAACCAACTATACCAAATATTGACTTGTGATCAAATAAAAACACTCACAAACTAGGGCCTCAAGAATTTGTAATCTCTTTATTTATCCACTTATTATTATTCATATCATTTGATGTTGTTTGATACAGAGAATTAAACTTAAATTCAAGATTAGTGTTTAATTGAACAATACCTTATGTTGACTTATGATTGGATGAAAATAATAACAAATGAGGACCTCAAGAATTAGTATTCTCTTTACTACCCACTTATTGTTCATATAATTTGATATGAGAAAACTTTATTTAGAAAAAGAGAAGGAAGACATATAAAGTTGTAAACATTTTTTTTGTATTTGCAATATTCATTGTGTATGACTTTTTGCCATTGTATTAAAATAATTCGCTATTAATTTTGACACTTAAGCTATCCCAATGACACTTTATTTTTGGGATATTTAGAGTATGTTACATTAAATTGATTTGAAATCAAATTAACTTTATAATGTGTTAATGTCTTAAGGCTATTTTCTTGTATTCATACACATATTAATATATTTTTAACCACTTCAAACTTTCAAGAGCTACAGTAATATTAAACATTTAGGAAAATAGTTGTTACAATTTGATAGAAAAATTAAACTAAACAAAACTATCATAAAATACTAAAAAATATTTTAAAAATATATCTTGTAAAATTTACACTGTCTTCTTAATTAATTAATTAATTTATATATAAAGTTAACCGAGCCTTAAATATATAAATGGAAACATATTGAAAAATACTAAACAAAGTTATTTTTTTACTATTATATATATATATATTTTATTTTTATTTTTATTTTTTTGACTATTAATTTTGATACTTAACTTATCCCAATACACTTTATTTGTATTAGATTGAATTGAAATCAAATTAATTTTCTAGTGTGTTAGTATTTAAAGTTTTTAATTTTATTGATATGCTATAGATTGTGTATTAAAAAAAAAACTATTTTCTTGTATTCATACAAATATTAATACATTTAGGAAAACACTTGTTGCAATTTGATAGAAAAGTTAAACTAAACAAGGCTATCATAAAATATTAAAAAAATAATTTAAAAATATATCTTGTAAAATTTATAGTGTTTTTTTAACTAATTATATATATATATATATAGATCAACCAAACCTTAAATCTATAAAATTGATAAAAATATATAAAAAAATACTAAAAATAATTAATGAATAATAATAATAATAACAATTAATAATTATAATTAATTAATAATAAAAATAATAATTAACAAATAGTTACTCCTGTTATCTTGTATGGGTGTGAGGTTTGGGGTTGCAGCATCTCTAGAGAATCGTGGAGAAATATTGAGCAAATACAGAAGCGTTTTATAACTTATAACCTCAAAATTAAAAGCAATACACCTGACCTTATTCTCCTTATAGAAATGGGTCTTTCCCCTATTGAGAGCCTAGCTATGACTAGGCTCCTGTTGTACAAGCATAAGATCAATAACATGGGAGACCATAAACTTCCTAAGCTAGCTTTAAATTCTAGCCAAAACCACCTAAGGCTCAAGCGAGGTTGGTATAAAGATACCAAGGCCTAGTTAAACCATTGGGAGATCGACGAAAATGTTGCATTGCAAAATATTAATAACATTAAAAATATTGTTACTTCTAAGTTTAAAGAGAAAATGCGGTGTGAGAAATATTTAGAGGCTAAAAGAAAATTAAGATATTATAAGGACGTCATCAACCCTACTCTAGAAGATCAAAAGTATCTCTCTCTTTTAACTAGTTCAAAGAAAAAAATTAATATAGCCAAGGTGAGAACGAACTCTCATGAGCTCCATAGTGAAACAGGTCATTGGGTAGTTCCTCAAACACCATGGGTGGAAATGATCTGCCATCTCTGTGAGAATTTGAACATTGAGGATGAAAATCACTTCCTCTTAGAGTGCCTTGCGTACACCCACATTAGATCTCAGTTTCATAATATTTGTTTCAATATCGACCTTCCTATCCTTTTAAAATGTCAAAATTATAGTGAGCTCAGGACACTTCTTTCCTAGCTCTTTGAACATAGAAATACAATTTTAAAACAAATTAAATAATTCGGTCTGATAGACCAAAGTTTGGCCTTAGGGGACGTTAACCACCACCACCACCACCACCACCATCATCATATAACTCAATTTACGGTAGTTTTAGTTTATATCTCCTTCATATTAGAGAAAGAAACAAGATATGCTATATACTTACGCCTTGAAATTCCAAAAAAAACCTATTAACTATACTATTTGATTTTTAAAAGAGCCTTTCACTTGGCCAGGTATACATTCTGATATGATTTCACTTGCTAATGTTGATCTCCTCTCATATTTCAATCTTTAACTTCTAGTCATTTATATTAAAATGAAAGCACATGGAGATTGCGAGGAAGCCATGTGTGTCATGCATGCCACTTGAGTTTTGAACTTAACCAACCTGTACTATTTATTATGTTCTATTTCTTGTCTATGTAATTGAATTACCATCAAACCCAAATGAAAAATATATCTTACGGAAGCCACGCACCATATGATCCCAACTTGTAGACACATATTCCCATATGCATCAAGAATTCACATCTATGAAGCAGTTTCGACATGTATTAGCTTTCTTGATCTCCTTTAAATTATATAGAAACATTTTTTTGGATGGATGTCACACAAAGAAATAAAAATTCTCAAAAATGAATAGTGAGTGAAACAAAACTTAGAGTGGTTGAAAGACATGAAATTAATCCAATAAAGAACCCCTTGGATAGACTTCCTTCCCTGGAGCCCCAAAATTTTAGGCATTGAATCACTGCAATGGCTACTTGTAGGAAACAATATTAAGTGCCAACAATTAAGAAACTGGACCCTAACAATTAAGAAACCAGACCTTATAAAATAGGTGGTTGTAATCTAAAACCGAATAGATTATAATCATATTCACAAATCATCAAAATTCTCTGTTAGTGGTATTGTTAATCTCAATCAAGAATGTATCAAGTGAGAAAGATAGTGGTTGTGTTTGCATTTACAATGAATCTATGTCCATTGAATATTCTTATACCTCTAGTCAAATTATATCACGCACCCAATAAGTTTTGTATTTAGGCCTAATCATAGGACAATTCAGTTTATGTATAACACTCAACCAGAATCACTCATCCTTCAATGGTTGTATAGTTAATGAGTTTGTTAAATTGGAACAAACTTCAAATAAGGTTAAAATTAAATTCAATTAAGACCGTTATCATAGAAATTTCATGGCCCTAATGCACAAACCTGATTTCCAAAGCTGACACTAATGTAGAGAAATATGTGGTTAACAATGAGCATGGTCACATTACCAATTAATGCAGTTGCAACATGCATATTGCATGTTGGATCTCAAGCTGCTTGAGATACAAGAGACACCATGCATGTTTCCACCACATCAATTGGACTGCAACAAGCTAAAATATATTGAAGGATTCAAAGTTCCAAGCCCCTTCACATAAACTTGGAACCTGGTGGTAGTTGGTGGTTGATGCGAAAAATGAGTGATCAAGCCAGCTACATACAAAGAAGAATTGAATGTCATTAGCACTTGGTTGGTGTGAACCCGCTTCATCTTCCAGAAAACATTTGGGAATAATTTCTTAGAAAAGTTGACGCCAACAAGATTCGAGCCAATCACTATTTTAATAAATAACATTTCAAAAATTACATTTAATTTAAAAAATTTATAACTATTGAAAACATTACAAAATAGGAAAAAATTAACTCTGTGTACTATTGAATTTAATTGTACTTTACTAAAAGATGACCAATCATAAAATAATAAGTGTCCTATAATTTGATGGATTGTTTTCTATCTTCTTTTATAAAAGTTAGAATCATGAGTTTTTAAACCTGAAACTTACTTGATTACTATATCTAAAATATCAATCCTTTAATTTTTAGTATTTTTTTTTGCAAGTTGTTTAACTCTAAACTTCATATCTTCCAAAGTGGAAATCTTTTCTTTGTAATAAGGGTTTGAATATTGTCTATAACCTTAGGGAATTCATAAAACTTTTTAAGATTCAAAATCTAGTCTACTAGTCTATTTAGTATTTTATGTTATAATTTAAAAAAAATAGCCTCAAATTTTTGAAAGATTTAAAATATTATTTTACTCTATATATAAATTTTACTTTCTATTTATAAAAAGTTTTTTTTTCCTTTTTTAACTAGGACTTTGTTATGGTCTATCTTGTCATCCTTTGGGGATTCTTACCCTTTTAAGGGTTGACCAATCAATTATATTTTTTACAATAAGTGTTTAGAGACTATATGTTATATGTTTATGGGGAGATTTTATTCATTTTTTAAGATCTTATGGGGAAAGTTCATCTTTAGTTTTTGTCAAAGATCAAGTTATTTCCATTATTATGTTTTTCATATATGAGACTATTATGTACCACATAATTTAGAGTTAGGATTAAGATTTTATGATTTGAGTCTATCCCATGCCTATAAGATATCAAAATTAACTATTTGTTTAGTTGTATATGGGGATATCATATCCACATAATCTATCATATGATTGCCAAGACCATGAATACAAGTCAACATGTTGGATTTTGGTCATTTCATTAAAGCATTGTAAATTATTAGTTCACAAGAATTGGAAAGATTGATATGTTATAAAACAGAAAAATTTTCATCTAAATATTCAAAGCTTATTTTATAACTCCCAACTAAAATATGCCTAGGAGAATATTTTGTCACATGATTCAAATTTTTGTACCCTTAAATTGCTTCTCAATTGATATTTTCTAGAGATTGGACTTGAAATCATTACCTAACAAGCCTACTTATATATGAGATTCAAATTTGTCTAAATAAATCCTCTAAAACAAAATGGGATTCTAATAGATGATGATCAAATTTTCTTGGAGATTGAGCTTCAAACTAGTGTTTAGCTAAACCCACCAAGATTAAAATTAATTTAACTTTAGATAGAAGCAATCTTCCTAGATACATCCTTATGAAGGTAGATCCATACTTTAAATCATGAAGGTAGATCCATACTTCAATGATTTAATATGTAGCTCTATATAAATCTTAAAATGTTCTACATTTGCAGTATGTTTTTCTTGTTCCATTTTTTACTTTCTAGAGGGAGGTCTTTCCTTAACCCAATTCCAGTTTTAATATTTAGCTTGGCGAACTCATTATTTAACATATATACCCAAAGATGCTGCTTCAAATCAAGCTCTTAATATATTGTGTTCCAAATCATTAGGGCGTTGACAATTCTTTGTTCAACAAACCTTCTCAATGAATTGGGCCTCAAATCACTAGGCTACAAATATTTCCTTACTCAACGAATGGCTCAATAGATAAAGCTCAATAAATAGGCTTGAAGGATACTTGCTCAATAGATGGCTCAACAAATTGGGTTCGATTTCCAACCTCAATAGATCATCACTCAACAAATTTGGTTTCAAATTACTAGGACATGGATATTTCATTGCTTAGTAGATTGACTCAATTGATCATTCTCAACAGATAGGGTTCAATGTTATGGTAATTATTTTAACTCAATTTTCCTTACATTTAATTTATTAGCATTAAGTTATCTTACACATATCATCTAGATATATTGTGTTATAAATGCATTTCACAATTCAATGAGAGGTAGGGTTTTTGTTATAATATATTAATAATAAAATGAATTTGACTTAGGTAATGGATTTGTTGTGTATTTACCTTCAGTCCTACCACCTAGCCTCATGGGGTGAAGGTGTGAATATGAGTATCTACATTTGTGCACCCAATTGCATACTTTGACTTCCCACCACCAACCATCTGATGGTGAAAGATTCTTAGAGAAGGCATGAATTTATGTACCCAATTGAACACTTCAATTCCTCACAATCCATCTTCTTAGGGCCAAACTATGTACTTTGCAATAATAACAATGTAGTGTTTTATAACTCCATGAAGATTAGATACTTAATGACATATTTCACATACAAGTGTAGAGCTTCACCCCTCCACTCACTTTCATAAGGTAAAAATATATGTAATAAGTGAATCCATGAAGATGGGTAACTATTTTGTTTATTTTTGAAAAAATGGTATTTTCTAATTATTCAACTTTTGATAATCATAAGTTATATGTATATTTTGTATTTGAATTCATTATAAAAAAGATGAAGAAACTCTTTTATTAACATTTAATTGGTTAATATACAATTTCTTAGAATTAATCCTAAAACAATTTAGACACGCACATGTGCATGTTATACTTAATATTGTTTTATGATCTCCTCTAGCATGATATGAAACCAACAAAGAGCCTAAATCTATGCCTATATATGGTGTATTAGTTGTATTTTGATGGACTACCAAAATGAAAGAAAAAAATCACTAATAATGGAGGATAAATTGGATGACGGTGACTATTAATTCCCATAGCTTTCTAAAATCTTTTTATGCCCGCCCTGCTTAAAGACCATAAAGAGATTTGGGAATCAATAGTTAATGTAACCCATCTAAGCTGAACTAACTTATATAAAACTTTCTTTAAAGAATAGTAAAATGTATTCACTTATGCTCTTCCTGCCAACGTTTTTGAAATTTTTTATTTAATTAAATTTTTTCATTTGACAAATTAGAAACTATACATAATATATTTTTTTATGTACGGATCGCACCTTTTGTTTTCGTTCCAATTTTTTTTTTTAACGACAACCCAATATTGTATTTTTTCCGAATTGTTTAAATTGGAGACTTTTTAACCTCTATTTTCTCGCTAGTTTTTACTAGTTTTTGGCCATAAATCTTTACCCAATTTTCAAAACAATTAAAAACACTGCAGATCTTAGAGAGTGTGGATGTTGGAGGGTTTTCCTGTTACCTGATTTCATTTTTGAAATTAAAATCGCCCAACAAACAACATAAATTATAAATTTTGTAGATTAAATTCATCGGATTCAGCCTGAAAATCAAATTGTCCCCGCATTAGACGACTCCATTTTTTTCACCTTATACCCCGTTGGCAAATGTATTCACTTATGCCCTTCCCTCCAATGTTTTAGAAAAAAAATTATTTATTTATTTATTTTTATTAAACGACTACATAAAATATGTGTTTCTATGTGGTCTCCACTTTTTGTTTTCGTTCCAACTCCTTTTTTGCGATAGGATTGTACATGTGTATTTTTTTCAAATATTTTGTGTATTAATGGTGATATGCATGGCAAATAAGAGTGAATGGACTTGACTTTTAGTGAGGAATGCCATGGGATAGATGGACAATGTAAAGGAAGTTAATGTAATACATAGAATTGGTCAAAAGACTTTAAGCATGATGATATCCAAAATTATGATAAAATTTATAGAACATTGATATAATTGGGTCCTTATACTACATGAAATTTTATTTATCATATTTTTAAAACTTTATGTTGTTTGGGTAAATGAAGTGCAATATATTGAAAATATACTCAAATTTGATGTCAAATTTCACTGTAACTTCTTGAAATTTACTTTTACTTTTATTTTTATTTTATTTACCACTCTCTAGGATGTAATCCAAATTATTTTCATGTAAAATTTCTAAATAATTTTTTAATTATATATGAGTGAAATAGTTGAATGTGTTATAATAAATAACAACGTCAAAGTCAAATGTAGTAAAAATATTGATGACCAAATTATGGATAGAGAGAGGATAGATATGAAGTTAATCCATGGAAAACAATATTAATATAATTGCAATATTTTCCAATCTTGAAATTTCCCAAAGCTATAAATTGTTGTAGAAATATTGGTGATCAAATGATGGATATAAAGAGGATACATATGAAGTTAATCCATTGAAAAATAATAATACTAATATAATTATGAATAATGAAATAAATAGATTGATCCTTTACACCTATGCTCTGATGGTTAAGAATACTTTCATAGAATATAACTTTGATGATGGTCACAATGTACTCATTATTGATAAGGCATGGAACCTATAAAGAATTCAAAGACAAGTCTTATCATTGTGATTTTGGTTTTTGTAAACTTGGAGGAATTTAATGGTGTGTCAAACACGTCTCACTTAGACCTTAAGATATGTAATATAGTTCTTCACATATAAATACGTTGTTTATTAATAATGTTTTAGTTATCATTATGTAAAGGATGCAATATTATCAATACAATATTTTTTTAATGTTATAAATTGTTACGTCATAATTTTTATATCATTATTAAATATTTTAATACACATATATCTAAAACTGTGTTAGATTAAAAGATAAAAGAATGAATTATCAAACAATTGATGCATGTCCTAATGATCGCCATACATATTATGAACAAATGCAATTTAACACATGATGCCCTATATTTAGTACTAGATAGAAAAATGATTAGTATAAGGTTCTTAATCATATCCCTATAATTGTACATTTTCAATGATTTTTCATGTAGAAAGTCCTTGCACCATTTATGCATTATTATGCATGTAAAAGAAGTGAAGATGGTGCTATGTGAATTTCTTGAATAATTGATGTATTATTATGAAAGTAAAAGATGTGAAGATGGTGTTATATGAATGTCTATAAATGATTATGCATTTAGAGACATTAAAGAAAAATGGTCCATTTTTTAAAACGAACCTTACATGTTATGATTTCATAGGCTACTAATGTTGTCAATCCATTTGGAGAACTCATATCAATTAACTCACTCTAGCTCATTTTTATTATAAAGAGTAACCTTCCTCCTTGGATGTTAATAAAGAAAGAGCATGTAGTGTTGGCATTGATTGGTCCTAGGTTTTTTTTGTAATAGTTTTCAACATGTCATTTTTTTTCTAGTATGTATGTGACTTCTGGGACTAGCCCGTGGTCTAAGAAACCATGGCCCTATGAAATCTAAGTAATCAAAATCACCCAGAGATTGTACCCATTGTGGACCACACCAAGCATTAGCATATTAGGTTTTAAATGTCTCCTCCTAACTACCCTACGGAGTTTGAACTTGGGTTTCCATGCAAAACAAGGCCCGTCAAAACCAACTATGCTGATGAAATTTGACTTTGACTTTAAAGTATTGATACATAAAATATATATAAGGTAATAATTATGTATATTTTTAAATTATTAAGTAAGTTATTAATACATAAATTATTATATATGGTAATAATTATTTGTATTTTTAAACTAATACATAAATTATTATATATAGAGGTAATAATTATGTATATTTTTAAACTATTAAGTAAATACAAAGTTAAAGTTTTACATAAATAATTATATATATAAAAAGTAATAATCATATGTATTTTTAAACTATTAATCCATATATTATTATATATAAAAAGTAATAATTATGTATATTTTTAAACTATTAAATAATAATTATTTTTATATAAATAATTATTACTTTATATATATAATTATTTATGTAAAAATAATAGATCCAAACTTTAACTTCGTACTTAAGAGTTCACATCACTAAGTAAAACATCTCCCAGTAAGAAAAAGTAAATTCAATTTCATAGGATATTTACATAGACATTCATGATAAATAAATTCAATTTCATAGAATATTTACATGGAAATTCATGATATCTATTGGATAACATGTTTTTTTGGTAAAGCACTATAATTTATCATTTTATTGTTTCTATTATTTCATGGATTATTGTAAATTGTTTGATAAAGAAATATTGACATTATTCTTTATCACTTAAATGTTTAAACAAAGTATAAATTTGTATGTTTAATTTGTATTTATAGAACAACATCAAGATGTTCAAGAATTTTAGGAAATGAGACGTTTGATGAGTAAAGGCACTTTTTATGTAAGAATTGTAGGTCTCAAAATAGAAAAATAACATATTTAATAAGAAAAAAGGAACTACAATAAAATCACAAAGAATGCCACTTCATCTATGGAAAAATAGGCTTATGAGAAGAAATCTCATGGTAATCAATATTTTTCTCCATATATATGAAGTGCCATAATTTGTGATTATATTCAATTCTTTAGTGTATATAACACATGTTATTTCTTTTATGTTTCCTAAAATCCAATGAAATCGGATTCCACAAGGACTCAAAAGATAATCTAGCCAATTTAGAAGGTTTCCCTACTCCAAGCACCAACAAATAATGCATTTGTTTGATACAATGTATATAGAGAAGACTGTTATAAACTACTTCCATAAAATCATAAATGGGTGGAATAATAAAGATAAAATTTCCGAAGTCTTAAGTGACATTCAAGAGCCTGATAATGTAATGTGAATTTTTATTAATTGTAATAGCACATTTTTTATAATAGAAATGGGTATGAGTTTGTATTATAGAAGTGTTGTTGTCTAACAGTCCAACTTGAAGTTACAAAAGAATATAGTTCCAAAATTGTTGGACATGATTCCAATATATCATAGCTATTTTTTTCACCTGTATTGAAGTTCCCAAAATTTATTATAGCTATACTACGAATATATGGTTTTTTTTTTAGAGGAAAAAATACCAGCCTTTGTTATTCAAGAGAATCAAAAGACATCATTTACATAGCATCAGAATGACTGAGCAAATCTATGGTTAAATAAATTGACCTGGCAACCAAAAAAATCCAATACATGGAAAAAATATAAAGCTAGTGAACATCAGGTCCATTATTTACATTCCTAATGTTACAAGACTTAGTTGATGATATAAGTGAGGAGGCTTCCAGTCTTATCAAGATAGTTTGTTGCATAATATCTTCTTCTTTGTCTTACATAATTTCTTCTCCAAAAGATTCTAAAGGTGAGAAGTTGAATAATTAACTTTATTGTTATTCTCTTTCTTAGATTCCAACTTAGAGTCTACATTGAGAAGTAGAAAGGACACATGTAAAAATAGAATTGATTTTAATGTGCAAGTAGAAAGTAAAAAAGAACAAAGCAATTTTGCATTAAAAACATTCAAGTTAATGGAAACAATCACTTTGTATTTAAATGATTTAGTTAATGGAAACGATCAATTTGTATTTAAATGTTTTTATTTAGTTAAGCAAGGGAATTATTATGTGCACACAAACACATGTGAGGTTAATAAAGGAGGGAAAAGTAGGTGGAAGGTGGGTGAGTGTTATGACAAAGAAGTAGCTTGGGGATGGGTGAATAATATGCATATTAGATAATTAAAAATTATTGAGTTATGCATGAATATAACATGTGGGATTATGCATGAGCATTATAAAATAATATGAGTGGTAGTCGTGAGAGGCCTCTTAGTGTTGAATGCTTAATATAATGTATAAATACATTTATATTAAAAGCTGGTTGACAAAGGTGTGATTGTGCCAAAGTTCTATTTGAGCCTTTGTTTTAGTTGTGTTAGAAATTATACAATTATTTTTAGGAGTATAAAAGTATTTTGGTGAAGGAGGTTTAAATTCCCTCTCATTTTTCTATTTGTACACTTTTTTATGCACTGTCTCCAAATTATCAATGGTTTTAGGGGAAGAAACGTGCCCTTATAATATGGTGGTGTGGATAAACCAATGAGTTGAATTTGGTTGGAAAGGACAAATTCTAAAGAACATATTTTGTGATACCATTGGTTTTGACTCGGAATGTATTTAATGAAAATAATGTAAATGATATAAATATGCTAGTATGGATCCCTAGTGCGGAGGTTAAGGACAAGGCCCAACTAGTGAATGGCTAGGCATGTATGATGTAAATATTTTAATTGGACCATATGGTTGGATTGTCATGCTAACTCAAAAATATATGTGAATATTATGTGCTAAATAATAAAATGGTCCAACATGGTTGTGTAAAGAGCACCAAAGGGGCTATGATTCCACCAGAGGGGAAGAGGAAATCAGGGGGACTATGGGAGATCCAATCCTTTGCTGCCAGGTGTCAACCTTAGAACTCATCCTAATTTTTTCATGTGCCTTGAATAATCCAATTATCTCCTTTTTTACTATTTTCCAATCATTGAATGCATATATGAGGTTGGTGGGAAAAGTCACTTCATGTAGTTATTGAAGCATGGGGTTGACTGCATTTTTGTGACAATTCTGTCAGCTTTCCGGAGTCAGTATGTAGCAATCATGATCCCTTTCTTCTATGTCTAGAAGCAATTCTAGTTGTCTTTTCACCATTTCCTTATATATTATGGAGTCAACCCTCATTTTCTCTCATTCTTGAATAAAGATCTAGACTATGTAGAGCTCTCTATTGTTGTTTAAGACCATTGCCAAACTGTCCATGGCCAAAAAGATCGAATTTGAATATTGGATTGCATATTTGGAAGGGAAATAGATGGTTGTAGGTGAGAACAAAGGTTGGGCCAACTAGAAACCCTAACCCATTGATTTTTGTTTCTCATAGATGCTTGAGAATCCATGAATTTAGGCTGTAGGTTTTCTCCAACTGTTGAAGATATAGTTTTCATTAATGTCAAAGGAGTTCAGGAATGACAAAGGGATAACCAATAAAAATAATAACGGGATGAGCTCACTAAAAGACAAAGGATCCATTACGTGGATTGTCCATTAATGTTAAAGGAGTTCAACGATGACAAAGGAATAACTAGTAAACATGATGATGAGGTGAACTTAGTGAAAGACAAAGGAATTGCAAATTCGAATGGAAAATCAGTGACAAGGTCGATGATAGGGGAAATATTCGCAAAACGAGTAGTGGCAGATAACAATTTGAAGTGACAATAAGATTTGGATGGATCCACAAATCAAGCAGTGGAGCACCAAAGAAAATTTGGATGGACCAGGTCATTCGAGAGACAATGATCAATAGTCTACAATAAGATATGCAAAATAAAGATGCGTAGAAAATAACAATCCTAAACGCTAGAGTGAAGTGAAAAATTGGACGGTCCAGATCAGTCGAGAGAAATTGCAGAAGCCGATTTTAAGGAAATCAATGGTGGTGAATGATTTCCACACAAAGAAAAGTGAAGATCCGCAATCCACTTTTGATCATAGATCGACAGTTAAGAGTGAACCCGCAAGGAAATCAACGGTTAAGAAGAAATGCGAAAATAAAGATGCAGAAGAGAATTGCGGAGGTCCAAAATGGGAAAGTGTGGTTCTGCACTCTGCAATCCGTAATATTGACGATTGAAAAAGACTCCGCAAGAGATCGACAACGCAGAAGCAAAATTGTGGAAAAGGAACCGTGGAAGTAGTTTGAAAAAAAATGGAAAACCCACAATCCGCAATCCGCATTTGATATAAAGATCGACAATTAGGAAAGAGTCCACATAAGATCGATGACACATAAGAATTCTTGTGGAAAGAAAATTGCAGAAGCACTTTTAAGAAATTTGGAAAACCCACAATCCACAATCCACATCTGATCTGAAGATCAACAACCAGGGAAGAGTCTGCAAGCAATCAACGGTGCAGAAAGTATCTTGCGGAAAGGTAGTTGTGGAAGGAAATTTTGAGAAAAGTCAAAACACAAATCCACAATCCACAATCCGCATTTGATCGCAGATCAATTGTCAGGGAAGAGTCCATAGGAAATCAACGATGTAGAAAGGTTGTTGCGGAAAGATAATTGTAGAAAGCTGAGGAAATCGTGGAAAGATGATTACGAAGGGAAATATGTGTGTTAGATCGATGGATAAGAAATAGCCCACAATGGATCAATGACTCACGATGCTTGCAGAAATATCATTGCGGAAAAGGAAAATTTAGAAGAATTTATGGTGAAGAATTGTCACTTCGAAGAGGCAATTCTGGTAATATTTTGTTGCGAAAAGGTATAACTGATAAACCTAAATAGAGTTAAAGAACTATTAAAATGAAGAATTGAGTTTTCATGAAGAGGCATGATCTAAGAATGAAAAGGCGCAACGATGAAGAGATGCATTCACATAAAACGTGTTAGAGGGTATTTATAGAAAAAATGATGAATGAGAGAAATTGTCTCTGTAGTCCAGATTGCAGCAGCAGCTAAGAAGTGGCAGAGACCAAAAACATGTAGAAGTATTTGTGACAAAGAGTGAAGAAAAAAAAGATTTGGAAGTCAAATAATAACATACTAGGGTGGTAGGGTGGCGCTAGGGAAGGCAATATGACTGCAGGGGGTCGTAGACTCCTTCCAGTAGTTTTTGGTAAACAGGGTGTAGAAGCATCCTTTCAGTAATAGCGGATAAACCAGGGGGTTGTAGCCTCCTTCCAGTAGTAGTTGGTAAACTGGGTGTCATAACATACTTTCAGTAGCAACTGATAGACCAGGGGGTCATATCCTCCTTCCAGTAGTTGTTTGTAAATAGGGTGTAATACCATCCTTGTCTGTAGGAGAAGGCATAAACTATTTGTAAACACAAATTTGCAGTAATATAAAGTATTGGTGGTTTACCCAATTGAGCTTCCATGATAAATTCGTGTTGATCATGTGTGTTGATAAATAATTTAAAAGTGTTTTAAATTGTTAAAAGTCATCAATATTGATTCACCTGCCCCTCTTAGTATTTCCCAATATTCCAACAATTGGTATCAGAGCAGGTTCCTTCACTACAATTTAACCACCGAAAGGAAGATCCTACTTAAAAACCACTATGGATCAACAAGAAGGGTTAGCCACCAACATAACTCCATTATTCAAAGGGGAAAATTATGCATACTGGAGTGTGAGAATGAAGTGCCATCTAATGTCCCTTGGATGGAAAGTTTGGGTAGAAACTAAAAATGAGTATAAAATAGGAGACAACCTACCTACAGACAATTTGGAACTAGACCAATATGAGGGTAATGAAAAATACCTAAATGTCATCTTGAGTGGATTTACAAAATTTATACGATGCAAGACTACCAAACAAGCTTGGGATAAGTTAAAGATTATCTATGAAGGGGGATTTAAAGTCAAAGAATCCAAGCTTCAGACATATAAAGGATAGTTTAAAAGTCTTAAAATGAAAGAAGAAGAAAATAATGGGGAATACTTTCTAAGAGTAGATGAGGTGGTCAATTCTATTAAAGGTCTTGGAGGAAAATTAAAAGAAAGAGAAGTGGTTAAGAAGGTACTAAGGCCATTGCCAATGAAGTATGACTCAAAAGTGCCCACTCTAGAAGAACAAGATAACCTTGATTCCATGACAGTAGATGAACTACATGGGATGTTCGATGCATATGAGGTGAGGATGGGACAGAGTGAACCTTCAAGAAAAGAGGAAACACTTAAAGCCCTATCCAAAAATAAATTAGAGAACCTAGATGATGAAGAAGCTCTTTTCATCAGAAAACTTGAGAAAAGTACTGGGAAATGCAAAAGAAAGCTACCCTTGAAATGTTTTAACTGTGGAAGAATTGGACATTTTTCGAACAGGCTTAGCGTTGGGATAAGTCTTAATCTTGTGTTCGACAATGCGAGGGTCAATACCTGGCATTTCATCATAAGACCAAGCAAAGATATCACATAATTCTTTAAAAAACTTGGTGTATTCTTGAATCTCAGCATGGGAACATTCCGTCCCAATATAGACATTCTCTATCCTGCCAGGATCGCGAGAGATATTGATAGGAATCGTTGGAGATATATTTTCCATGTTTCCATAAGCCATCAGACCAGGAGAGCTTAATAGAACCATAGGACTACCAACTCTCTCACTACGAACCTCCCTAAAGTCCTCACGCTCCAAGCGGCCAAGCTCGGGAAGAAAGTAAGATCTATGATGGAGCTCTTCCCATGGTGGCTCAACTCCCGACATGGCCTCAATAATCGCTTCGTCTGAAGGGAAAACACTATCAAGCCAGTTGTGCACATGAGAAGACTATACTGCCCATGCAGGCAGCACATAAGGGTCCTCCTCCTCCATTCACAAAGAGGAAGGACCGGGCTTTGCAACACACTCAAGATTAGCTTGATAAGCAACCATAGTTGCAGACAATGGCACATCCATCATGATGGGCTCACTTGAAGTATTCAGTGTAGGAAGGATACAAGGATCTTCCATATGACTTGTGTGAAAAGACACCGATATCATAGATGTCGAAGCCTCACTGGAACTAGAACCTATCATAAGGATAGGTGCAGGACAACTAAAACTTCCCATGAGGGATGGATACATGCCCACACCCACACTCCCAGTTGCCGGCTGAGTCTGTTCAACGATTGAGATCGAAGCTCCCAAAGATGCGGTAACTAACGAATTCTTGAATGACGTTTGATCAATCATGACTATCTTCCCGTTCAATGGAAAGCATACAATGTGAAATAGGGAAGAAGCTACAGCTTGCATACTGTACATACAATTCCTACCCAGCAAGAGATTGTAGTCAAGGGGCGCATCAACCACCTTGACCTCTATCGCAATGGTCTTCCCTCCCAAACGGACCTTAAGGGAAGGAAGGATCCCATGCGGCCTAAACGATCTCCCATAAAATGTAGTTAACATGGTCGCAGATTCAGACAACTCAGGGGAACCTAAAACCTTCCAACATGATAAAGACATCACAAAAGCAGCAGCGCCTTCGTCAATCACAGTGCGGTTGATGATCATGTTAAGACATTCTACGTGAATCAAAAGAGACACATAGTAAGGCAAGCGAGCTTGAAGTCCTGCAGTTTCAAATTTAATCACGGAGGAAGAATTATCATCATTCACACCAAGGGTAGAAAGCAAATCCTTCCTTTGCGAAGGACAACTCTGAAGTACTTCTAGTGTAGACATTGCACAAGGAGTGTGGCCCAAATCCTCGACAACTGAATAGTTTTGGGTGGCTCGGGCATTAGGATTGTGCCCCAAACGCTTAAGGACTCCCTTAGGAATGTGAGGTGCAACTTTAGGTTTATCCACAAGTTTTTCAATAAGCAAAGGAGTCCCTGGTGGATCAGGTTCCTTTCTTGGGTTGGGTTGTGACGAACCATAGTCCTTCGCATGGGTCACAACTTTCGCAGCACGTACCATGTTAATGCAACCATGACCACTACGCTTCGGCGGATATTGATCACCAATAGACTGATCATGGGTCCTCGAGTTCATATTTTGATTGTGAGGTAAAGGGTTAGTCAGCACAGCTGGGCCTTACGCCAAGAATCTTGAGGCTTCATCGATACGAGGGCATAAGTAAGTGAGGTGATCTTCCTTACACAACTTGCAAGGAAATTTAACCTTACGTTTAGCTTGCTTGTTCCCCCCAGCATTACAGGCGTTCTTGTCATTATTATTAGCATTTTCATTCCTATTCCCACCCTTACGATTATTTTTACCCTTATTTTTATTTTGTCTGGGCTGCTGGTTACCCTTCTGGTCCGATGATTGCACTGAAAGCACACTCATCATTTGGGCGGGTTGAGACAAAGCCGTGGCTTGTCCCAAAGTAGATTGGTTGATTAACAATTGACTAACTTGTTTTGCAACCAAATCCACAGGTTTAGCACTTGCACAACCAACAATGCCATCGGCATGTGGTCCAGGTTTAACTTTTGGGTCGAAACTAGAACGTGGAGCATTAGGAATAATCTCATATAACAAACCGGACTAAGCATAAATCAAATCTAGTTCCTGCGCCCTAAAAATGGCTTATTCCTTATTTTGCACTTCGGATGTAGAAACATCCTTTGCTATATATGGAAATAATGACTTAAGGACCCATTTGAGGAGGAATTATGGCGATATAAAGGCTTTAATCAACCTCTTCTATCTACGCCACTCTTGGATATGATCTGAGATATGTGTGCCTTTATCCTGCCAGAATGTTGACAGGAGTTCAGTGCCAATGTCATAACGCACTGGTAGCTGGAAGTGGTTAAGAAAAGTCATCGCTAGGTCATCGAACAAAGCGAATACCCCCCTAGGTAGATCTATATACCTTTTCGAGGCAGGCCCTGTAAGGGTGCGTTAAAACATCCTTAAACAGATTGAGTCCTAGTGTAAGGAATTCGAAGAGCACCATAGGTGAAAGGTAGTAACATGTTCGCTCGGATCCTCTCTCGGTTTTCCCTCGAATTTGGGTATATCCGAGGGAAGTTTAGTAGGGACAACCGTCCAAGCCGGGTCATGAGCTACAGGATCGTCCGTCAATCTCGACAAGTCAGGAAGATTCAGCGTTGCAAGGAAAGGGAGCCTAGGATGATGAGGTCGATTGATTGCTCCCTGATAGTTCTGATTACCACCATGGCCTTGGCCATAATGCTCTCCTCCTGTTTGACCTGTATAGGGTGGCATTGAAGCACCATAGTGTGGTGTACCTTGACTATTCAAGGCTACAAATCCGTAATTAGGAGAGTAAGTAGGTTGTTGATACCCACACCCATAAGGTGAAGAACCCTATCCATACTGCATCCCATAATAGGGCCCATAAGTCATCACATGGGATTTCCCATAAGACACTCCATAAGTAGGAATATACGCTTCGGAAGTAGGAATGTGACCTCTACAAGTATGAACATGACCTCCTGAAACAACGGGCAGTGCATGGACCTGAGACACAACTGGTCTAGTAACCGTAGTACAAACATGACTCGTAGCAACATTCTGGCCGAAAGGACCATGCGAATAAGGTGGAGGGTGAACATTCAAAGAACTAGGGATAGAGGATGAAGGGACCTGTGTAATTATGTACATGTTATTCCCTATAGTCACTCGTCTCAGATCTGGTATCTTAATAGGATCACTAACCCTAGACCTAGGAGGAATATGTGATGTAGCTTCCACTGCCGGGATGGAAGGTGCAATGTGACTTGTGCTCCCAAACCTCTCCGCATGGTAAGGAATGAGAGTGCTCCCAGGAATAGTGTTAGGCTCAAACTCAGATTCGACATGGAATGCCAAATCATGTGTGGGAAAACCAGACATACCATAACTACCATAACTAGTGCTCGCGGGTTCAAAATGAGTCTCATCATCCTCCGGCATTCCATACCAACGATGCGTCAATGGGGAATCAACCTTAGAGTAAGTAGGTCTATCATGAAAGGTTCCTATCTCAGAAATCACTAGACCCAACTCAGTCAAATCAGGTGAAGGATCATAGTTAGGAGTAAACTCCCCATCTTCCACATGAATGGGAGAAGGTGGTTTAGGAATACCTTCTATATGGTCTCCCATGGTGTGTGAATCAATGTGTGAAGTAGTCTGCTTGGACTGTCTATTTCTCTCTCCAAAAGGAGGAGGAGATGTAGAAGGCGTAAGTCCTGCTAAATGACGAGAATGGCGAGGAGCCGCACCCGAATCCACAATGACTCAAAAAATATAAAAGACTCACTATCTATGCAAACCCTAGGCAAGCTATCGTGCACAGAGCAATCACCAAGAGAATATAAATCCAAACACAAGCAATCAAGGGTAGGATAAGTGAGCTCCTGAATGAAGCAGGTATGTCTCGCCTAGGAGAGGCTTGAGACTCCCATACACAACAAGTAGAGGTATGTAACCAATTATTATGGTCCTCAACTTCAACGCGTAAAGCGACTGTGCTGTCCGACCCCAAACTGGTCGGGACACCCGCAGAATAACCCCTACAAAGTACCCCCTCGATATCCTAGGTAAGGCCACTAAGGTCACCTCAATATAATCAATGCTCAGGTGAACAGTCGCAGGCGGGATTGACCATATGGGCAGGGTAGCAAAGCCTGAAACTCTCGAAAGAGCCCCCAAATACGAATACAATCTTGGAAATATCTCCGGTGCTACTCAGTTATGACTAGGGGTCATCCCAATCAATAACCACTCACACTGCCTCGTGCTTAACTCCCTGTTGAGAGGAGGATCCTCAGAAACACTGGTTATACCAAGGAATTTCACACACTCACCTGGACAGACACATACATGTTGTTTAGTGGTCTTGGAGAATTTAGTCACAATGAACTATTCCAAGACCCTAAAACCTAATCTTGTTGGTGAACCCTATCAAATAAAATAGTGTAGTTCATTTTAATTAAGCGCTGATTTTAATTGGCTTTATTACTCAAAAGAGGTATATGGCCATGCAACTAATGGTGTTATGACACAACATGAAGCAAAATGCAGACCTAACAATCAATGCAAATGCATTGTGTCCATGAAAAACAGGGTATGCTACTACGTGAAATGCACAATTTTCTTCAAATGGTAAATGCGAGCTTTCCTATATGAAATCCTGACTGATACTCCGAAGCAAATCTAGTGCAAGTACTATGCAAAATGCAAGATGCAATGCATGATGATAAGCAAATATTTTTGGATTTTTTGAAATAAAAATGAGATATAAAAGCAAAAGAATGGCTCTACAACCCCCAGAATCTGTAAGCACACTCAAGCAGCACTCAAGCAAAGTACTAAGGTAAAAGAAGTCTAATGCACTAATCCCAAAACAAAAAATCGAAAATGCAATGACAAGAACATTCTTTAAAAAAGAAATTTTACCCTAAAAAAAACGGCTCTGGTCAGAAATAGAGGTGTATACAGACTCTAGCAGTATCAAAGGAGACTCAGCAATCATCAAAATTCACCCAGCAACCATCCAACTTCCTCTAGAAGGAAAAAATAAGGGCATACGTGACTGTTCATAGTAAACCCGTGTGTGTACTCGGAAATAGCAGTGAAACCCGCGTATATATGTGACTGTGAGTTAAAAACTCGCGTACAGAAAGAAAGGTGCATAAAAATAAAGGAAAACAGACAAGCTGAAACAAACTTCACACCAATCAGACACTACCAGGAAAACATGCCTCCAGATCTGACACATAAACAAGAGAAAAAGAGCAATTCAAAGTCATTGAATGCCGATAGAAAACCCCCAAAGGAAAACTACTAGGAACTCCCCAGCGGAGTTGCCAATTCTGTTACGGAGAGAAATTCCTATGGCTTGGGGTACCACAACAGACAGCTTGACTCCAGAAATCAATCCTTTCCAATATGCAATAGAAATTAAATATCTAACACTAAAGGATCAGACCTCATACCTTATTCTGGGCAGTTGAAGTAGATCCCCGTTGAGCTTTCCAACTTCAGCTTGAATTGATAAATCACTTCCTCAACAACAAGTAAACAAGACAAGCATACTATGTATATGGGTGTTAGATCTATTCTAGCATATATAATCAACAATGTATAAGCATTTGAAATCATCCATGGATAAAATATTCATTCAAACATACATTATTGGACAGGAAAAGATATTTCTATTAATATAAAATCAAAGATTACAATGGATACAATCTCTGTCGACACGTCTGCGAATCGGAGAAACTGAATCCCCCACTTGGGCCTCCACCACCTCAATCCTCCATCTCTCGATAGCAAGCTCTCAAGCAAAAGGAAAGCTTGGGAAGAACACAAAAGTGCTCCAAGGGACAAAGGGATGCAGACTCAAGCACAAGTTCCGGCAACAATGGACTATAGTTTCTTTGCTCTCAATTCTCTCATATTCCTTCAATGTATCAAAGAGTTCCTTATATAGCTTTTCAAAGGGGTAATGAAAGGTCGAATCTGAGCGATCTCAAGGCATATGGAAGGCCAAGAGTCAAGTGAGTTGGATCCATGTCAAGAAAAACTCCAAAAGGATTTGGATTATGCACATATCCTGATGTACGCGGTTTTAGGGGTCAAACCCGCGTATATATGCGATTAGGGGTTTAAAAGTCACGTATAGAAATTTTCACATGTTTATAGGGATGGTCTAGGAAACATCAAAGGACAAAAAATGGTCCAAGGGGTCTAAGGAGTCTACAGAGGGACAAGGGAAGGCCATACCAGTGTGATTCACCTAGAATGGTAAAATCAGCTATAATAGTCTTGGAGGAAAATTAAAAGAAAGAGAAGTGGTTAAGAAGGTACTAAGGCCATTGCCAATGAAGTATGACTCAAAAGTGTCCACTCCAAAAGAACAAGATGACATTGATTCCATGACAGTAGATGGACTACATGGGATTTTCAATGCATATGAGGTGAGGATGGGACAGAGTGAACCTTCAAGAAAAGAGGAAACATTTAAAGTCCTATCCAAAAACCAATTAGAGAACCTAGATGATGAAGAAGCTCTTTTCATCATAAAACTTGATAAAGGTAATGGGAAATGCAAAAAAAAGCTACCCTTGAAATGCTTTAACTGTGGAAGAATTGGACATTTTTCCAATAAGTGTCCACTCAAAACAAGAGGAGAGTGATCATGAAGAATCTTGTTGTCATAAGTGTAATACCATGGATAAGAAGTTTAAGAAAAAGAAGGAAAAATTATATTCCAAAGAGGATAGTGACGATGGGAGTGAATATGTAGAACTCATTTTTATGGGGACAGTAACTTCAGATGAGGAATTGGAAGTGGACCTAGAAGCTCAATACATAGCTATTGTTGATGAAATTGAAAAATGTAGGAAAAGGAAAAAAGTTTTAAAAGAGAAACTGTTAAAGTACCAAGAAGAAACAAATCAAATTATTATGGAGTTGAAGAACTAGCTTCAAGGGTCCAAGAAGAATGAAGAGAACCTAGTAGTTTTGCTCAAGGAGAGAATCCAATATTTTGAAAAACTTGAAAAAGAGATTATTCAACTTAGAAAAGGGGTTGATGAAAAATCTATCAAATCAAATTTTGAGAACAACTCAGGGATCTTAGATGATATCTTAAGTAGCCAAAGACCATAAAGTGATAAATATGGTCTAGTATATGACAAATTAAAGAAGCTAGAATATTCCTCTGTCACAAACTAAGGTGGAAATAAAAGAATCTATGTTGATGCACTAAAGATTCCTATTAAAAAGGAAGAAAGCAAGAAATCTGTTCCATCCTTTCATGACAAAGACAAGAATAATGAGGTGTTTAAGAGACCAATGACAAATAGATATCAACATATATTTTTTGGTCATTATTACTCTTGTAATAATTTTGGTCACAAAGCCCTGAAATGCATAGCTTATGGAAAGATTCATAACAAGGATACATCTAGTAACAAACCAAAAAAAAGAAATCATAACCGTCTTGGACCTCTTCAAAGATATGTCATAGAGTGTTACAAATGTAATAACTCTCGACATATGGCTAGAGAATGTAAACTAAGAAAGAGTGTTCCAGTAGAGGTTCAACAACAATGGAAAAAGATGGAATTTGAGAAGAAGGAGGATCAAAGATTTTATGTACATAAAGGAAAATTCTATGGTTATTGTCATTACTGTCACAAGTTTGGTCACAAATTTATTGATTACAGAACCAAGGGAAAACATCAATGTATGGAATCAAAGAAACAAGGAAATAGAAGACCAACAGGCAGGGTATCTCAGAAAAGGATGTGGAGAAGAAAGTAAGATTATGAAGACTCATAAAAATCACAAATTTCAAACATCAGTGAGGTCTCCAAAGATGATGGTGAGCATAATAGTGTCATAGATAAAAATGACATCCATTATTAGGAAAAGAAAGACGGAGATGTAAAAGAATACATCGATGAATATGACGATGAAGCTGATGAAGAAGGATATAGTGATGATTTTATAATTCTTTTCTAAATATCTCTCATGATCTAAAGAGAACCTTGAAAATAACATTAGGAGGGATCATATACTCAGGGGGAGTTAAATTCAGAAAATTCCAATTGGTATCTAAGGAAAAACTTCAATTGGTATCTAATGATGAAGTATGATGAAATATATCTTCCTCAAAGACAAGAGATGATTAGGGTTAAATGATGAGACTAGTGCATGGTTTACATAGAGAAAATGTGCATAGAATTGGATTGAAATAAAATGAGAGAGACTCATTAATGGAACAACATGAAGCATAGTGATAGTGGGAGTCTATGAATTTACCTTAGGTTATCCTTTGTCATTGTTGTCAAAGGGGGAGAGTGTTTAGATGTTGCCATCAATGTCAAAGGGGGAGATTGTTGAAGATATAGTTGTCATTGATGTCAAACGAGTTCAGGAATGACAAAGGGATAACCAATAGACATAATAGTAGGATGAACTCAGTAAAAGACAAAGGATCCATTACGTGGATTGTCAATTGATGTCAAAGGAGTTCAACAATGACAAAGGAATAACCAGTAAACATGATGACAGGGTGAAATTAGTGAAATACAGAGGAATTACAAAGTCAAATGGAAAATTAGTGACAAGGTCGTTGATAGGGGAAAGATCCGCAAAACGAGTAGTGGCAGATAACAGTCCAAATTTCCAAGAAGATTTGGATGGATCCGCAAATCAAGCAGTTGAAGCGCCAAAGAAATTTTGGATGGCCTAGATCATTTGAGAGACATAGATCAATGATATACAATAATATTTGAAAAATAAATATGCATGGAAAATAACATTCCTGAACGCTAGAGTGAAGTGAAAAATTGGACGGTCCAGATCAGTCGAGAGAAATTGCGGAGGATGATTTTAAGGAAATCAACGGTGGTGAATGATTTTTGAACAAAGAAAAGTGAAGATCCACAATCCACATTTGATCATAGATCGAATGTTAGTAGTGAACCCATAAGGAAATCGACGGTTCAGAAGAAATGCAGAAACAATGTTACAGAAGAGAATTGCAGCGGTTCAAAATGGGAAAGTGTGGTTCCTCATTCCGTAATACGCAATCCGTAAGATCAACGGTCAAAAAAGACTTTTCAAGAGATTGATGGCGTGGAAGCAAAATTTCGGAAGTAGCTTAATCAAAATTGGAAAAACCACAATCCACAATCCGCATTTGATTTAAAGATTGACGATTAGGAAAGACTCCGCATAAGATTGACAACACAGAAGAATTATTGCGGAAAACAAATTGTGGAAGCACATTTAAGAAATTTTCAAAACCTGCAATCCGTAATCCGCATTTGATATGAAGATCAACGGTCAGGAAAGAGTCCACAAGAAATCAACGATGTAGAAAGTATCTTCCAGAAAGGAAATTGCAGAAGGAAATTTTGAGAAAAGTCAAAACGCAAATCCACAATCCCTGATTTGCATCTGATTGGAGATCAACTGTCAGGGAAGACTCTGTAAGAAATCAATGGTGTGGAAAGGTTGTTGTGAATCTATGTGTTAGATCGATAGACATGTAAGAGTCCATAATGGATCAAATACTCAAGATGCTTGCGGAAAGGATCTATTGCAAAAAGATCATTGCGAAAAAGGTTGAGAAGAATGTCTAGTGAATAATTATCACCGTGGAGAGGCAATTCTGGTAAGATTTTGTTGCGTAAAGGTATGACTGATAAACCTAAATAGAGTTAAGGAACTGTTAAAATGAAGAATTGAGTTTTCATGAAGAGGCATAATCTAAGAATGAAAAGGTGCAATGGTGAAGATATGCATTCACAAAAAACATATTAGAGGGTATTTATAGACATAATGATGAGTGATAGAAATTGTCTCTACAGTCCAGATCACAGCAGTAGCTAAGAAGTGGTAGAGACCAAAAATGTGTAGAAGTATTTGTGACAGAGAGTGAAGAAAAATGAGATCTGCAAGTCAAATAAAAACATACTAGGGTTGTAGGGTGGCGCTAGGGAAGGAAACAAGCTTGCAGGGGGTCATAGCTTCCTTCCAGTAGCAGCTGGTAAATAGGGTGTAGAAGCATCCTTTTAGTAGTAGCTGATAAACCAGGGGGTTGTAGCCTCTTTCTAGTAGTAGTTGGTAAATAGGGTGTTGTAGCATCCTTTCAGTAGAAACTGATAAACCAGGGGGTCATAGCCTCCTTCCAGTAGTTGTTGGTAAATAGGGTGTAATATCATCCTTGTCTGTAGGAGCATGCATAAACTATTTGTAAACACAATTTTGCAGTAATAGAAAGTATTGGTGGTTTACCAAATTTGGATTTTACAATAAATTCGTGTTTTGTGTGTTCTTGTTGATCATGTGTGTAAATAAATAATTTAAAAGTGTTTTAAATTGCTAAAAGTCATCAATATAGATTCACCCCCCTCTTCGTATTGTCCAATATTCCAACACCAACAACATATAACAGATTGGCATCCTTCTATGCCACGCTGGAAGCACCCATCAAGATTGATCACCCAAAAAAACCATGGATTAATGAAGGGGATGCTTGAGCAATAAAGGGTGTTGTGTGGGGTAGGTGTTGTGGGATTTGAGGTTGTGAGGGCTGAGTGAGATCCTTTTAGAGCTCTGTATGAGCATTTGGATAAGCATAAAGAGAAGAACATGTCGTGGGATGAGAGAGAGAGATATCTTGCAGGTGTTTCCTTTGCCTTGGTGGCCCCATAGCCCATCTTATGGGTGGCTTCTTAGCAGAAATAATATATCCTAGACAAAGTGCCTAAAGTTGGGTGGAAAATCATTCTTATATAGCTAGTTGCTTGGATATGTGTTGGATAAAGAAGAGTATTCTTTTCCATTTCAATGTGCAATGTTTTTATTTGATGCTTTTATTTGATTATGTTTGTGTATGCATGAATTATGTGTTGGATCAATTTTATTTTGATGTTCTATGTCTATTATGGATCTACACATTTATTTTTATATTTTATAAAATTCTTAATATGGTTATGGGAAAAATTTCGAGTCCCCGAATTGCTTAATGTTCCATCTCTTAGTTGATTTGATGGAAGGGGGCGTTACATAGTGGTATCAAAGCTTTTGGTTGAAATATTGGAGTTGTATGAGCCACAAATCCAGATTTACAAGCATAAATCAAATATGGTCATGTAGAATTTAGTTTCTCTTAAGTGAAAGATAAGGATCCAAGAGAAATTTCAAAATAATTCTGAAATAACCCCCCTTATTACTAAATTGAAATTTCTGTGTAATTTGAAAATTTTGAAAAATTTGGAAATTTTTTGTTTGGCCCCAGTTGTACCATATGGACAGGTGATGTGTATTAATTTGTCGCAGTGATATCAGGGACTGAAAACATAGTCTCACAAAGAATTCAGACAATTAAACATAAAATTGGCAAAACAGTGTTGCAGTGGAAATAACAGCTCTTTATAATCAATGAATAATGAGTAATACAATACAATGATCATGCAAGGTGCAAGAATTCTAAGACAATTCAAATTCCCAAGGAGGTCATTTGAATTGAATGAGTGGGTGTAGCTTAACTAACTGTAAGCCACGGTAAACACACTAGTTAACCAATTGATCAAGTCCTGTTGACTTAACTGAGTCCTAACTGAAGTCAGCGTGCAATGAATGTCTGAGTCTAACTAAAAGTAGCTCAGAAAAATGTCACTACATGTCATCCATTAACTCCAATGAGCCCCAATGAGGTTAACTGAATTCAAACTGGCCATCAGAGGTGGTTGGAGGCGCCCTTGTTGACTCCAGTTCATTAAATATTAATAAAATAATCAATATAATGAATGGAGACACCTTCACCACTTAGCTTAACTGATTGTAACCATTAGTTAGCAATTAGGTGCATTTATGACACTCAGATCACTCCTAGAGTGCTCTAGTTAGCCTCCCCAAATGAAAGAGAAGGCTTAGTTGGCCTCCTTGATTGAAGGTAGGAGTGGGTGTGCTCATGCTGATGTCATACAGTTCTCCTCTAATGCCAATAAAGTTAATAAAAATTAGGATGGTGGTTTAACAAGGCCAAATTGACTGAATGAAGTGTGCATGGTGGGTAAATGTCTCCAACACCCCCCCTTAAGCTATACTCAGGAGAAGTAGAAACATAAAGTGTTGATGTAATTGTAACTTTAGAATGTATTCACTTGTATTTCTTATGTATTGTACCCCAATGTTTATTCTGGGAAGTGTTTGTAATGTAACTGAGTCATGTCATGCCCCGATGTTCCGATTGGGAGTTTCAATAATGTAAACAAGTCATGTCAAGTCAATGTGGGTAACCCTCCTATTGTTCAAGGGTTAAGGTCCTTGCAGTTCCGGGGCCCTAGGGTTGTTAGACTCACCTAGTGAAGTCGGCCCTAGTGAGTTATTGTCAAGTCAGGAATTAGTATAAATAAAGAGTGAGCCTCTCTATTTAACACACACTCACTCACACTCAGTTGTAGCACATAGCTGAGGGAGAAGAAGTTGTTGGGGCTAGAAAGAAAGAGGCTACTGCTGTCGAGAGATCATCTTACTGTTTTGGGTTTTACTTTTGGTGCTGATTCTATCTCTGAGGAAGTT
>LPNX010213222.1:173952-210158 GCA_001517045.1 Pseudotsuga menziesii
GCGGGGTTTTCTCAATTTATGGTTTCCCCGAGGAAAAACACTGTGTTCATTGTCTCTTGTGTTTGATTGTTGTGCTTGTTATTCTCTCAGTTAAAGATCCTAATATAATGCTAGCTTAAATGTTAAAATTCTAACATGGTATCAGAGCTAATCTAATAAGAAGACACTGTGCAGCTACGGGAACTAGGGATTCCTACTTTTTGGATCTCTCTCCACAAATTTTCAGCAAAAAAAGATTGGGCTGACTCTCCTCCCTAGGGCCCATCTTTCTGTCGAAGCAGAATCTGATTTTGAGCTTTTTCAGTTTTGGATCTGATACTACTGCAGGAAATTAGGGATTTCCATAGAGAATTTTTGAGTGATCCCAGTCCTGGATTGATGTCATCCTCCAAATCAAAGTTTAGAGATCAAGATCAAAGCATTTGGTTGGAAAAAACTCCAGAAAAGTCAAACCCTAATCTGCTCCTAAACCAGCACTGCAGGAAAATTCAGCTCCAAATCCAGATCCGACATCTTGACCTGGTAAGATCTAAATATTTTGTATTTCCATTTGAGGTTCTCAATTAAGATGTGTCATCATACCAATCTTGATGAAAAGCTTGAGGGAGCTGATAACTTTCGATCCTGGAAGTATAGGATCTCCCTGGTCCTGGAAGAAAATGAGTTGAACTCCTACATCAATGAGGAGGTTCCAGTTCCAGAGGAATATGAGGCTAAGGCCTTGCATAAGAGAAAGTTAGTTATGGAAAAGAGGATTATTGTCAATTCATTCAAGGATCACCTCATACCACATGTGTCCTCCCTCAAGACACCTAAATCTATGTTTTATGCCCTAACCAAACTATTTGAAGGGAAGAACATAAACCAGAAGATGACCTTGAGGAACCAGTTGACGAATGTAAATATCCATAATGAGGAGACCATCTAGTCATACTTTACAAGGGTCTCCCAGATCAAAGAGCAACTTGAAGCAGTAGATGAAGAAGTGGATAATGAAGAAATTGTGATGACAACCTTGAATGGTCTCCCTAGATCATGGGATTCTTTCATCCAAGGAATCTGTGCTAGGAAGAAGCTAATCAAATTTAGTATATTGTGGGAAGAATGTCCACAAGAAGAAGCTCGAATAACAGCTCAAGAAGAAAAGATGGGAAGTGAAGATCAAGCTTTCATAGTACACTCCAAGAAAGGCAGAAGCGAAGATCATCATCACCAAGGTAAGCATTTTCATCAGAAAGATAATTTTGATAAAAGGGATCCATCCAAATTTAGATGTTATACATGTGATGAAAGAGGACACTTTGCTAGAAATTGTCCCATGAGCAAGAGTGGATCCAAGAAGAAGAAGAACTCCAAAAGAAGACATCATGCTCACACTGCTGAGGATGATGATCCTCCCAAGAAGAGAGTAAAACAAGAAATTGAAGACTCTTCAAGTGATGAATAATATGTTCTGATCTCTGCTCTCACGGGAACTTTCACACATGGAAGCAAAGATTGGCTTATTGATAGTGGGGCTTCCAAACATATGACAACATTCAAGGAATCATTTGAGAAACTATCCGAACATAATTCACCCCATAAGGTGAAACTTGGGGATGACTACCAATATCCCATAAAAGGTAGTAGTGAATCCTCCTACAAGATAGACTCTAGAAAGTATATGAAAATGAAGGATGTCTTGTTTGTACCAGGACTAAAGAAGAATCTTCTCTCCATATCGGCACTAGATGTAAAAGGCACGAGGGTTGCATTTGCAGATGGCCAAGTCCTCATGTGGCCAAAAGGTAATACTATTGACGATGCAATAGTTATTGGAGAATAAGAAGGAGGATTATACAAATTGAAGGGCCATCCAGAACAAGCTTTGGTCCATGACACAGTAGAGCTAAATGAACTCTGGCATAGAAGGCTTGCACATGTGCATTACAGAGCACTACCACTTGCAAGCAAAGCTATTGAAGGTCTTCCAGAAATTCAGGCAAAACATGAAGGAGTCTACAAAGGATATGCAAAAGCAAATAACACAAAGAAGATATTTCCAAGTAGCGAAAGCAAAGCAAAAGGAATCTTGGAAATCATTCCCTTCGATGTATGTGGTCCAATGTCATCCAGTTCTTTAAAAGGGCATGTATACTATGTTTCCTTAATTGATGATTTTTCTAGGAAGACATGGATATACTTTATGAAGAACAAAGATGAAGTTTTCAGCAAGTTCAAGGAATTCAAAGCCTTGATCGAGAACCACATAGAAAATAATATCAAGACATTTCGATCAGATAATGGCAGAGAATTCACATCAAATAAATTCAAAGAATTATGCAAAGATTTAGGGATTAAGAGGGAGTTATCCCTTCCATATAATCCACAACATAATGGGGTTGCAGAAAGGAAGAATAGAATGGTCATGGAAGCTGCAAGAGTAATGCTTCATGATCAAGATCTTCCCATGCATCTATGGGAAAAATATTCCAGAACAACGGTGTATGTATAGAACCGTACTCCACACAGAGTAATCAAGAAAAAGACACCCGAAGAAGCCTTTTCCGGAAAGAAACTAGAAGTCATCCATCTCAGAATATTCGGTTGTCCAGTGTACATACACATTCCAAAAGAAAAGAGGACAAAGTTATATCCTTCAGGAAAGAAGGGTATATTTGTGGGATACTCTGAAAGCTCGAAGGCTTATAGAATATACTTCCCAGGATTCAAGAATATTGACATCAGCAGGGATGTAACATTTGACAAAGATTCAGCTTACAACAAATACAGAAAGAGACCTGCTGAAGATCCTAAAGAAACAGAAGCACCTAGAATTCATGACACAACCATGAACGAAGAAACTTAAGAAGAAGATCGAGAATTTGAAGAACCTCAAGAACATGTAGATCCACCTCAGGAGAATAATCCTCACAAGAGGAAACCTACTTGGGTACGAGAAGCTATCCAAGGTGTAGAAAGATATGGGGCTCCAGAAGAGAATCACAGAGATAGAAAGAGGACCAGGTCCTGCTCCGAGTATGTAGCTTTATTATGTGACTTTATCAATAAAGAACCTTCCAACTATGAAGAAGCGATAGAAGGGAAAGAATTGAAGGATGCTATGATCGAAGAGTATCAATCGATCGTGAAGAATGATGTTTGGGATGTTGTCCCAAGACCAGAAGGGAAGTCTGTTGTAACTTCCAAATGGATCTACAAGATCAAGCATGCTACAGATGGCAACATAGAGAAATATAAAGCAATATTCATGGCTAGTGGCTTCTCATATAAAGAGGGAATAGATTATGAAGAAACCTTTGCACTTGTAGCCAGATACACTTCCATCAGATCAGTACTTGCTCTGGCTGCAGTGATGAAATGGAAGATACACCAAATGGATGTTAAGACTGCCTTCTTGAATGGTGTAGTGGAAGAGGAAATGTATGTAGAGAAGCCACTTGGTTTTGAGACACATGATAGGGAGTCTCATGTGTGTAGATTGAAGAAAGATATGTATAGTTTGAAACAGACACCCGAGGAAAAACACTGTGTTCATTGTCTCTTGTGTTTGATTGTTGTGCTTGTTATTCTCTCAGTTAAATATCCTAATATAATGCTAGCTTAAATGTTAAAATTCTAACATGGTATCAGAGCTAATCTAAGAAGAAGACACTGTGTAGCTGCAGGAACCAGGGATTCCTAATTTTTGGATCTCTCTCCATAAATTTTCAGCAAAAAAAGGTTGGGCTGACTCTCCTCCCTAGGGCGCATCTTTCTGTCGAAGCAGAATCTGATTTTGAGCTTTTTCAGTTTTGGATCTGATACTACTGCAGAAAATTAGGGCTTTCCACAGAAAGGGAATTTTTGAGTGATCCCAGTCCTAGATTGATTTCGTCCTCAAAATCAAAGTTTAGAGATCAAGATCAAAGCATTTGGTTGGACAGAACTCCGGAAAAGTCAAACCCTAATCTGCTCCTAAACCAGCACTGCAAAAATTCAGCTCCAAATCCAGATCCGACATCTTGACCTGGTAATATCTAAATATTTTTTATTTCCATTTGAGGTTCTCAGTTAAGATGTGTCATCATACCAAGCTTGATGAAAATCTTGAGGGAGCTGATAAATTTCGAGCCTGGAAGTACAGGATCTCCCTGGTCCTGGAAGAAAATGAGTTGAACTCCTACATCAACGAGGACGTTCTAGTTCTAGAGGAAGATGAGGCTAAGGCCTTGCATAAGAGAAAGTTAGTTATGGAAAAGAGGATTATTGTCGATTCAATCAAGGGTCACCTCATACCACATGTGTCCTCCCTCAAGACACCTAAAGCTATGTTTTATGCCCTAACCAAACTGTTTGAAGGGAAGAACATAAACCGGAAGATGACCTTGAGGAACCAGTTGACGAATGTAAATATCCAGAATAAGGATACCATCTAGTCATACTTTCCAAGGGTCTCCCAGATCAAAGAGAAACTTGAAGCAGTAGATGAAGAAGTGGATAATGAAGAAATTGTGATGACAACCTTGAATGGTCTCCCTAGATCATGGGATTCTTTCATCCAAGGAAACTGTGCTAGGAAGAAGCTAATCAAATTCAGTAGACTGTGGGAAGAATGCTCACAAGAAGAAGCTCGAATAGCAGCTAGAGAAGAAAAGATGGGAAGTGAAGATCAAGCTCTCACAGTACACTCCAAGAAAGGTAGAAGCGAAAATCATCATCACCAAGGTAAGCATTCTCATGAGAAAGATAATTTTGTGAAAAGGATTCCATCCAAATTCAGATGTTATACATGTGATGAAAGAGGACACTTTGCTAGAATTTGTCCCATGAAAAAGAGTGTATCCAAGAAGAAGAAGAACTCCAAAAAAAGACATCATGCTCACACTATTGAGGATGATGATCCTCCCAAGAAGAGAGTAAAACAAGAAACTGAAGACTCTTCAAGTGATGAAGAATATGTTCCGATCTCCACTCTCACGTGAACTGTCACACATGGAAGCAAAGATTGGCTTATTGATAGTGGGGCTTCCAAACATATGACAGGATTCAAGGAATCATTTGAGAAACTATCCGAACATAATTCACCCCATAAGGTGAAACTTGGGGATGAATACCAATATCCTATAAAAGGTAGTAGTGAATCCTCCTACAAGATAGACTCTAGAAAGTATATGAAAATGAAGGATGTCTTGTTTGTACCAGGACTAAAGAATAATATTCTCTCCATATCGGCACTGGATGCAAAAAGCATAAGGGTTGCATTTGTAGATGGCCAAGTCCTCATGTGGCCAAGAGGTAAGACTATTGACGATGCTATAGTTATTGGAGAACAAGAAGGAGGATTATACAAATTGAAGGGCCATCCAGAACAAGCTTTGGTCCATGACACAATAGATCTAAATGAACTCTGGCATAGAAGGCTTGCACATGTGCATTATAGAGCACTACCACTTGCAATCAAAGCCGTTGAAGGTCTTCTAAAAATTCAGGCAAAACATGAAGGAGTCTACAAAGGATATGCGAAAGGAAAGAACACAAAGAAGATATTTCCAAGTAGCGAAAGCAAAGCATAAGGAATCTTGGAAATCATTCCCTCTGATGCATGTGGTCCAATGTCATCCAGTTCTTTAAATGGGTATGTATACTATGTTTCCTTTATTAATGAATTTTCTAGGAAGACATGGATATACTTTATGAAGAACAAATATGAAGTTTTCAACAAGTTCAAGGAATTCAAAGCCTTGATCGAGAACCACACAGAAAAGAAGATCAAGACATTTCGATCAGATAATGGCGGAGAATTCACATCAAATGAATTCAAAGATTTATGCAAAGATTCAGGGATTAAGAGGGAGTTATCCACGCCATATAATCCACAACATAATGGGGTTGTAGAAAGGAAGAATAGAATGATCATGGAAGCTGCAAGAGTAATGCTTCATGATCAAGATCTTCCCATGCATCTATGGGCAGAAGCTGCCAAAACAACGGTGTATGTACAGAACTGTACTCCACACATAGTACTCAAGAAAAAGACACCTAAAGAATCCTTTTCCGGAAATAAATCAGAAGTCAGCCATCTCAGAATATTCGGTTGTCTAGTGTACATACACATTCCAAAAGAAAAGAGGACAAAGTTAGATCCTTCAGGAAAGAAGGGTATATTTGTGGGATACTCTGAAATCTCGAAGGCTTATAGAATATACTTCCCAGGATTCAAGAATATCGACATCAGTAGGGATGTAACATTTGACGAAGACTCAGCTTACAACAAATACAGAAAGAGACCTGTTGAAGATCCTAAAGAAACTGAAGCACCCATAATTCATGACACAACCATGAACGAAGAAACTCAAGAAGAAGATCGAGAATTTGAAGAACCTCAAGAACCTGTAGATCCACCTCAGGAGAAGAATCCTCACAAGAGGAAACCTGCTTAGGTGCGAGAAGCTATCCAAGGTGTAGAAAGATATGGGGCTCCAGAAGAGAATCACAGAGATAGAAAGAGGACCAGGTCCTACTCCGAGTATGTAGCTTTATTATGTGACTTTATCAATAAAGAACCTTCCAACTATGAAGAAGCGACAGAAGGGAAAGAATTGAAGGAGGCTATGATCAAAGAGTATCAATCGATCATGAAGAATGATGTTTGGGATGTTGTCCCAAGACCAGAAGGGAAGTCTGTTGTAACTTCCAAATGGATCTACAAGATCAAGCATGCTACATATGGCAGCATAGAGAAATATAAAGCAATATTCATGGCTTGTGGATTCTCATAGAAAGAAGGAATAGATTATGAAGAAACCTTTGCACTTGTAGCCAGATACACTTACATCAGATCTGTACTTTCTCTGGCTGCAGTGATGAAACGGAAGATACACCAAATGGATGTTAAGACTGCCTTCTTGAATGGTGTAGTGGAAGAGGAAGTGTATGTAGAGAAGCCACTTGGTTTTGAGACACATGACAGGGAGTCTCATGTGTGTAGATTGAAGAAAGCTCTGTACGGTTTGAAACAGGCACCCAGGATATGGTACGAAAAAATTGATGGCTTTCTATCCAGTTTGGGCTTTACCAAGAGTAAAGCAGATTCCAACCTTTACTACAAGGTTGAATATGGTAACCCAGTGATACTCCTATGGCATGTAGTGATATATTTGTAATAGGTATGGAT
Organism: Pseudotsuga menziesii; assembly: GCA_001517045.1. Lineage (NCBI taxonomy): Eukaryota > Viridiplantae > Streptophyta > Pinopsida > Pinales > Pinaceae > Pseudotsuga > Pseudotsuga menziesii. Next base: position 181,109 of record LPNX010213222.1, read on the forward strand.
GGGTTGGTTGCTGATACGAAGAGGAAGCTTGCTGCTGAGTTCAAAACGAAGGACTTGGGTATGATGCACTATTTTCTAGGCATGGAGGTGTGGAAGAATGCAGATGGAATCTTCCTCGGACAAGAGAAGTATGCAGTAGAGATTCTGAAGAGGTTTGGGATGATGGATTGTAAGGCCATGACCACACCTATGGCATCGAACCTGAAGCTATTGAGTGATGCTTCATCAGAAGTGGTTGATGCTACGATGTATCGTCAGATGATTGGGTCCTTGATGTACCTGACAAACAAGAGACCGGATATTTGCTTTGCTGTGAACACCTTGAGCCAGTTCCTGACAGATTCGAGACATGTTCACTTGATTGCTGCAAAGCATTTTATGAGTTACCTGAAGGGTACAGTTGATTATGGGCTCAAGTATGAGGAGAATCAGAAGATTAACCTGGAGGGTTATGTTGATTCAGATTGGGTAGGCAGTGCCATCGATAGGAAGAACACTTCAGGGTGTTGCTTCAGTATGGGATCAGGTGTGATCTCTTGGTTTAGTAGGAAGCAATCCTATCCTGTGTGGCACTGAGTATAGCTGAAGTAGAGTATGCCACAACATGTTTAGCCAATTGTGAAGCAGTATGGCCGAGGAAGCCACTGTTTGATTTATTTGATCTCCAGTTGGATGCTACTTTCATATATTGCGACAACCAAAGTTGTGTGAAGTTGTCGGAGAACTCGGTTTTCCATGACAAGTCGAAGCATATGGAGATCAAGTATCACTATATCAAGGATATGGTACAGAAAGGAGTAGTGACACTCCAGTATGTTGTGATGGATGAACAAATATCTGATGTGTTGACAAAGCCATTAGCCAGCATGAAGTGTGAGTACGTCAGGGAGAAGCTTGGTGTTCTCTAGATTGAGGTTCCCTCTAAAGGGAAGTGATGAGTCTGTGAGCCATTCTGACATGGTGAGAGGATTGGTTCCTTCCATGGTCAGATGTAAGGGCTGAGCCATTTTGTCATGATGAGAGGATTGGTTCCTTGCATGTCAGATATGAGTGCTGAGCCATTCTGATATGACTGTAGGATTGGTTCATACATGATCAGATATAAGCACTGAATTCCATTCTTGGAATGGAGGCACCTGGTCAGTTACCAGGAAAGATCAGTTTGGGACTAAGGGCCATTCTGATGTGACCATAGGATTGGTTCCTACATGATTAGATGTGAGTGTAGATCCATTCTGAGGTGATTGTAGGATTGGTTCCTTCAATGATCAGATATAAGTGCAGATCCATTCTGAGGCGTTTGTAGGATTGGTTCCTTCAATGATCAGATGTAAATGCAAAGCCATTCTGAGGCGATTGTACGATTGGTTCCTACAATGATTCGATGTAAGTGCAGAGCCCTTTCAGCATGGAGGATTGGTTCCTCCCAAGGTCAAATGTAAGTGCTGGGCCTTTTTGACATTGGTTGTCAGATGTGAGTGTTGGGCCTTTCTGACAGGGTTGTGGGATGTGTTCTCACATGGTTAGATGTGAGTGTTGGGTGTTCCTTTTTGATATGATTATAGGATTGGTTCCTACATGATCAGTTATAAGTGTTGGGCAGGCCATTCTGACTTAGGGTGAGATATAAGTGTTGAAAAATACCTACATGGAGGCTAGGCCTACAACCAGCATGAAAAAGGGATGGCTTTGTAGAAATTCCTGTGACAAGAAGAATCAAGAGATAGCACCCATAATGATGATCTAGCAGAGATGTTCTAGAACCAGAGATGATCCAGATCGAGTGATGATCCAGATCCAGTGATGATGATCTAGATCGAGTGATGATCTAGATCCAGATGAAGATGACGAGGACTCGATGATGATCCAAATGATACAGAGAAGAAGACTGGTGCTGATAAATTGTGTTGAGAGAATACCTTCCTAGTTAAGAGGGAGTGTTGATGTAATTGTTACTTTGGAATGTATTCACTTTTATTTCTTATGTATTGTACCCTGATGTTTATTCTGGGAAGTGTTTTTAATGTAATTGAGTCATGTCATGCCCCAATGTTCCGATTGAGAGTTTCTATAATGTAAATAAGTCATGTCAAGTCAATGTGGGTAACCCTCCTATTGTTCAAGGGTTAAAGTCCTCGTAGTTCCGGGGCCCTAGGGTTGTTAGACTCACTTAGTGAAGTCGGCCCTAGTGATTTATTGTGAAGTCAAGAATTAGTATAAATAGAGAGTGAGCCTCTCTATTTAACACACACTCACTCACACTCAGTTCTAGCACATAGTTGAGGGAGAAGAAGTTGCTGTGGCTATAAAGAAAGAGGCTACTGCTGTCGAGAGATAATCTTACTATTTTGGGTTTTACTTTTGGTGCTGATTATATCTTTGAGGAATTTGCGGGGTTTTCTCCATTTATGGTTTCCCCGAGGAAAAACACTGTGTTCATTGTCTCTTGTTTTTTATTGCTGTGCTTGTTATTCTCTCAGTTAAAGATCCTAATATAATGCTAGCTTAAATGTTAAAATTCTAACATAAAGTGCATGAAATTCTAGGGCCCCTGTAACTGAGGCCATAGGTCACACTGTACAATAATGAAACTCAAAGAATGCTAAAAAATAAATCTAAGTGAGGAAAAGAGGGAAAACCCAGTGGGAGACCCCCCCCCCCACCTCAAGATGAACACTGAAAGTAGTATGATCACCCTAATGAAATCACCCCCAACAATGAACAGAGGTAAGTGAACTTCTTTTCTAAAAATCTCTTGGTGAAGATGTCTGCAATCTGCTCATTAGTTGAGCAGTATTGCAGAATGATAGTCCTATCAGGAACTAATTACCTGATATAGTGCATGTGTATCTCTACATGCTTGGTCCTCTTCCTGGTAACTGGCTTTGTGGATATCTTAATATCACTTTTATTGTCACAAAATAGGACAATGGAAAAAGTACTACCAAGATCAAACTCTGAAAGAATGCCTTGCAACCAAACAACTTGGATGCAAGCATTCACCGCGTCTCGGTACTCGGCCTCTACTAAAGACAATGCTATGGCAGCCTGATTTTTTCTAGAGCAGAAAATGGGGCCACCACCAAACATGAAGACATATCTAGAAGTATACTTTTTATCAATACAATCACCCGCCCAATCGAAATCTATGTAACCAACCAGCTCTAGCTCGGAGTCTGTAGTATAGTGAATGCCGTAGGTCTTAGTTCACTGAATATACTGGAGGATCCTCTTGGCTACCTTCCAATGAATATCATGAGGCTGATGCATGTATCTTGACACAACATTCATGGCATAACATATATCATACCTAGAATGAGTCAAGTAGAGCAAGCTACCTATTAGTTGTCGATAAATATTGCAGTCCATGGGATGTGTGAATTTTCCTTCTTCAAGGATGATCTTTGAAAGGAAAGGGAATGGAGAAGACCTACATTTAGACATGTTAAACTTGAATAACATGTATGATATGTATTTGTACTGAGTGGCCACTATCCCATCATAATTTTGCTTAATTTTGAGCCCCATAAATTGCTTCAAGAGCCCCAAATTGCTCATTTCAAATGCATCGTGGAGAGCAGTTTTGATGACTGAAATAGAAGTAACTGTGCTACCTGTAATCAGTAAGTCATCAACATATAAAAATAATAATAATAAAATGACCATTATACTGCTGAATATACACATTTGGATCTGATTTACACCTTTGGAAGTTTTGTGAGAGAAGGAAGGCATCCATCTTGGAATACCACTCTCTTGGGGCCTGTTTTAACTTGTCTAGTGACTTCTTTAGCTTGCAAACCAAAGATGGATCAGAAATGTATCCCTTAGGATGCTTCATGTATATCCCCTCATAAATATCTCCATGTAGAAAGGCAGACTTAACATCCATATGATGCACTTCCTAGTGCTTAGATGCAGAAATTGCCAAAACTAGGAGGATGGAGTCCATTTTTGCAATCGATGAAAAAGTGTCATGGTAGTCCACACCTTGGACCTGGGAGAAACCTTCTGCTACCATCCTTTCCTTATATTTTTTGGTTCTTCCATCTGAAGCAACCTTAGTCCAAAACGCCCACTTGTATTGAACCAATTTCCTCCCCGGAGGAAGAGAAACTAGCTCCCAAGTGGTGTTTTTTTGAAGAGAATTCATCTCTTCATCCATGGAAACTTGCCATCTCAGATCCTTCTGAGCATGGTAGTAAGAATTAGGGTCTAAAATTAACATCAAATAACAATATTTGGACAGCTATTAATAAGGACAAGAGAGCACAATACCTGCTCTTTGGAAATCAGACTGGGTTCTCCTTGGATCATTCGGATTTCCAATGTCATCACCTGCGGAGGAGAGTGTCTATTGGGCCCAAGTTGGGAGATGATTTTGTACTTTAGGTTATCATTAAAAATCTGATGTTTTCTATTCACTAATATAAAAAATTAGAGGATCCAAATCAGGGTCATCACCCCCAATTATATCATCCATATATTCAGTAGAATAGGAAGGAAATTCAGTAGTTTTCTCCTTCACTAGTTCTATCTCCTGAAGAGGCTCATTGAACTTGACACTTATTTCAATGATGATATATCTTGTTTTGATATCTAGAATATTGAAACCTTTAGATTCATTAGGATTTCCAATAAACAAACATTCTATGCTTTGTGGTTGCAAATCCCTCCTTTTATCAAATGGAATTCGGGCCCATGCAGTGGACCCAAACACCCTTAGATTCGACACATCCGAATTGTGTCCAAAATATGATTCAAAAGGGGTCTTCCCTTTCATGGATGAGTGTGGAAATCTATTATGAATATATGCTGCAGCATGCATGGATTCATCCCACAAATTTTTAGCCAACTTCTTTGATTCCAACATATAGGTGGTCATCTCCTTGAGAGACCGATTCTTCCTCTCCGCTACACCGTTTTGTTGGGGAGTGTAGCGGACTGAATGTTGGATCTGATTACCACTTTGAGAACATATATGTAGTAACTAATTATTGACATACTCCCCTCCATTATCAGATCTCAAGATCTTGATCTTTTTTCCAAATGCATTCTCAATCAAGGCCTTCAATTCAGTGAATTTTTCCAAGACTTCTGACTTCTTTTTGATAAAAAAGACCCATGTGTATCTGGAAAAGTAATCAATGAAATTCAGAACGTACCTTGATCCATTCATGGATGTGATAGTCATGGTATCACTGATATCATAATGTATGAGTCCCAATATGTATGATGCTTAGTTTGCCTTCCCCCGATTGAACTTATGCTCAGGGTGCTTTCCAACAACACCACCCTTGCAAATTCCAGTGGTAGCTTTGATGACCAGGAGGCCTTCAACCATAGAATTATTTTGTAATTGCTGCAAGTATTTGAATTTCAAATGGCCAAACCTCTCATGCCACATTCTACTAACTTCATTTCCATGAGTTAGCAATGCGGTGGGATTTGCATCCGCCACAAAATGGGAGAACTCGTAGGCTTTTGCATGATGGTTTGTGAGGCCTTTTGCTACAAGTTTTCCAGATGCAAGTTCTATTACATCATCCGGGATAAAGGAGAATCTCTTGGGAACTCTTGTATGTGTCATTTGATAAACACTTAGGAGGTTTGATGCAAGATATGGTACATACAGAACATTAGAAAAATAACCATGCTCAAGATCTACAGTACCTTGTCCTTCGGATATTATTGTGGATTCATCTCCCATGTGGATGGGAATGGATTTTCTGGTCTCCAAAGATGAGAAGGAGTCTCTTTAAGCTATCATGTGGTTCGAAGCTCCAAAATATATCAAGACTGCTTTGGACTTCGAAGTGCTTGGCATGAGGGCATGCCCTCTTTCATGCTGTGGTTCCCGATCTTGCTGATCTCTCCTTTGAAAGCTTTCCGGAAGATTGATGTGATATTTCTCAAGAAGAGAAGTAGCTTCATCAAGTTTCTTTTTCATGGTAGTAGGAATGTTCAGGGTGGAAGCCCTTCCCACAGTATGAACACTTGACTTTTTCCTTCCCATGATTCCCTTTGCCTTTGTTCTTCTTCGAGCCAGAAGGCTCTTCATGCTGCTGGTTTTCAACTTTAGGATTAGGAGCTTAGAATTTGGTTTTTGGGTTCTTCTGCTACTTTCCTTTACCCTTCAGATCTTTGGGCCCTAAGACATAGAGGGCTTGATCATGGGAGGATCTGATGATCCCCATATGGACAAGCTTATCATGTTCACTTGTTAGGGACTTAATGAAGGCATTGAGAGAAGGCATCTTCCATCCAGGGGTTGTGAGTTTCCCTGCACGGAATGTAGAGACAAACACTGAATAGTCAACTCCAAGTTTGGAGAGAATGGTGAGGATGAGCTGATCATCCTCCTTATCCACCTTACACTGCTTCAACAGTAAGACAATGTGCTTGAAATTTGTGAAAAAATCATTCAAGGCCTCAAATTTGGAAGGTTGGAGAGACATCAACTCGTTTTCAAGCTGGTATACTCTCAAATCATCCTGATTTCCATACAGGGTTTCCAATTTGTCCCAAATTTCCTTTGGAGTCTTCAATCCCGAGAGATGAAAAAGAAGATCTCGAGAAATAGAGAGGCACAAGAATACAAATGCTTCATCTTTCTTGTTCAAGAATATAGCTTTTGTCTATCACATGAGTAGGCTCTTCTTCAGTGTCCATAGTGACCCTATAGATTCCTCTTGCACGTAGCTGGATCTCCATATCTCCTTTCCATGAATGGAAATTGAACGGTGTCAAGAGTTCTATGGAAGAAGCCATTTCAAACTGTTGGAGTGAATGCTTTCACCTGTTAAAACTTGCAAATCACAACAAAAGGGGCACCATAAAGTCAGAAAAACTTACAAATTTTAGGCTTTCATCACACCCAACATAATTGATCAAGCAAGCTTGATCAACAATTTCTTTACTTAAGGTATTAAGTGGTAAGCCTTGGATTCTGGTGCACTGCTGGAATTTTGAGCTTTTGCTCAATTTTTCATGCAAGATCTGTCAAAAACCATGTTTTTGAGAGATTTGAGCTTCATCCCGCAGTGAGCTCTGATACCATATTAATTTTCCATAGTGGTATAGGGATTGAAAACACAGTCTCACAAAGAATTAAGACAATTAAGCATAAAATTGGCAAAATGGTGTTGTAAGGGAAGTAGCAGCTCTTTATAATCAATGAATAATGAGTAATAAAATACAATGATCATGCAAGGTGCATGAATGCCAAGACAATTCGAATTCCCAGTAGGTCATTCGAATTGAATGAGTGGGTCTAGCTTAACTAACTGTAAGCCACAATAAACACACTAGTTAACCAAATGATCAAGTCATGTTGACTCAACTGAGTCCTAATTGAAGTTGGAGTGCAATGAATGACTGAGTCTAACTGAAAGTAGCTCAGACACATGTCACTGCATGCCAAACAACAAGTGGTAGTGCATCATTAACTCCAATGAACCCCGATGAGATTAACTGAAGTCAAACTGGCCATCAGAGGTGGTTGGAGGTGCCCCTGTTGACTCCAGTTCAATAAATATTAATAAAATAATCAATATAATGAATGGAGGTGCCTTCACCACTCAGCTTAACTGATTTTAACCACCAATTATCAATTAGGTGCATTTATGACACTCAGATCACTCCCGGAGTGCTCTAGTTAGCCTCCCCAAATGAAGGAGAAGGCTTAGTTGGCCTCCTTGACTAAAGGTAGGCGTGGGTGTGCTCATGCTGATGTCTTACAGTGCTCCTCTAATGCCAATTAAGTCAATAAAACTTAGTATAGTGATTTAACAAGGCCAAATTGACTGAATTAAGTGTGCATGGTGGGTAAATATCTCCAACAACGTGGAGGATCCATGTGGGAAGAATGTACAAAATGGAGGGGGCCACATGGACCATCCACATCATATCCACATGCATGTGTGACTACATGTGGTAGAGTGTGAAGGAAGAAGGAGATCAAACCATAAGGATCAAAATCGACAACCGATAGTGTTTTAGGCTCGTGAAGATGCACGAGGTTTAATTTAACTAGAACAAGCCTAAAATGAAAACTGATAAGGTGACATGTCAACTTCTTGTGCATTCAGGTTTGCAAAAGTGGTTACATGAAACTATCACCCCCAAATATCCTGAAATCATTTTTGGTCCATGATGCCATGATGTGATGTGGGGAGACATGGAGTGTAGAGATGTCAAGAATGGAGAGCCCCCTCATTAGTCATGTTAGTTTTGGAATATCATGTAGATCTGATTGATGATTGACATTCTTTCAAGCTTGTGGACTTACACGACAATTAAACTAATTGTCCAAATCCTGCAATAAAAACCACCCTAATGACATGTATCCCTCCTATGCATTTAGGATCGTAATAATGATTTCGGGAATCAACTACCACATGGATCCTAAAACCTCTTATGTCCCATAAGTGATAAAATGTTGCGGGATGGCATCATATGTGTGCAAATCAAGAAAAATGAATCTATTTCCATAACCAAATTTTGGTTGCAGGAATTGAAAAATGCAGTTGATCTAATGTGGCTGATTGCATGAAATGGGAATATTTACAAAAAAATAAAAGAAAACATGGTGTTTCCCTTGACTCACCCTGCAACGATGCAGGGAGGCTGCAAGGGGGTAAGCCCCCTTGAACCCCATTTTTTTCAATCTACAAAGCTGGTTATTGAGTTGAATCATGGTTGCTAGAACTATGTAAAATTGGGCAAGTTGTGGAATATAAAGGGGTGATTCAGATATTTTTTAATTTGACAGAAATTGACAGTAATTTTTTCGTACAATGCATGAAAAATAATTATATATATATATTTTTTTCTGAGAATATAATACAACTAACAAATGTGTTTATGAACATGTTTTGTAGATTCAAAATCATAACAGGGACATTGAAGGTTCAACATTGATTAGAGTGCAATTGGGAAAAATTTCATCTTGGTTGGGCCAAGAAGATCATCATCACGGATGATGCACAAGATCCCAATGAGTTTGAGACATGTGCAATTGGAGAGAACAAATAGGTTGAGAATGTAGAGATAGAACCATTGGTAGAAGAAACCAAGCGACTCCCCCAAACATTGTAGAAACCATGTGGATCCTAAGGATGGAATCACATAGCTATAGATTAGATAATGAAAGGATTATTAGATCCCAAGAAGAACATAAACAACTAAATGCAACCATGCTTCAAATATTGATTGAAATTCAGAGCAATATTTATCACATATAGAACTCAAAAAATCAGGAAAATAGTGGGAGTAGCTCAAGGAGGATTTCCCACAATAGGTCCAATAGTTCAAGAAGGATTGCTAGATATAGGATATCTAATGATCCAAAAATATCTTTTACTGAGTCATATGACTCTAAGGACTCCATTGAAGGTCTAATCTCTTCAGCTTGTAGAACTAAGAGGAAGAGGTCCTCCAAGAACAACTATTGTGGAGAATTCAAGAAGGCCAAACCTCCTACTTTTGATGGTGAGGTAAAATATGGTCAAGAAGCTAAGGCTTGATTACTTCAGATGAGGAAGTATTTCCAAGTCCAAGACTACTAAGGAAATATGAAGGTAAGAGTATCCATATCCAATATGAATGGAAGAGAATCTATATAATGGGATCACCTTAGAAAATTAAACATGAACAATGAGAGGAATATTGTGTGGAACCAATTCAAGAAGTACTTCAAGGAAAAGTACCTCTCTGATAGGTACTATGATGGAAGAATCAAACAGTTCCATTAGATGCAATTTGGACAAATGACTATGGAAGAATATGCAAACAAATTATTAGAGATGTTGAGGTATGTCAATTATATCAAAGATGACAATGTCAAAATCAAGAATTTTCTATGTGGCCTTCCCCAATCATAGAAAGACATGATTGAGTTATATGAACCTCAAACTCAAGACGAGGCCATAAGAAATGCCAAGTATTGCTATTATAAAAACAAAAGCAAACTGGAATTCCATAAGGCATCGAAGGACAAGAAAAATGAGAAGTTTGAGCCAAGGAAGAAGGGGTTCAATCCTCCTAAATTATGAAATCAGCCAAGGAAGCCACCATAAGGTGTGACTAAACCAGCTAGAATGATGGGAGACAAGCCAAGAGAGCCAAGAGAGTCACTTCAATGTTGGGGATGTGGATATGACCATATGCTTAGGAACTATCCACATTGAAATTAGAGTGAAAATCAAGTTCACCACATCCAAGGAGATGAAAGTGTGGGTCAAGTGGTAGGGACCATCTCTAGAAACAATGCAACACTAAAGGACCACCAATCAAACCATGAATCAATTGTTGTGGAAGTCGAAGGTAATATTTATAATCAATCTATTTTTATTTTTATTGACCTTGTATCTACTCACAGTTATATCACTCCTATGATTGTTGAGATTTGTTCTTGTAAACCATGGTTATTCCAACTAGCCACAAGAACCAAGGGTAAGGATAGTAACATGGTGGAAAAATATCCATTGGAAATGGGTGGACTGTCCACTTTTGCAAATTTGAATATTTTACCACTTGGTTCCTATGATATCATTGTTGACATCATCATTTTGTCTTTGAAACTTTTGCAGTCTCTTTTATAGATTGGGTCTCTTCTTTTGATTTAGAAATCTCTTCGTCTCTTTCTTGTTCAACATATTTCCTTGAATTCTCCAATTCTTCCTTTAGAAACACAATTTCTTTGGATAACTTTTGACTCCTTGACATTGAACTCTCAATTTTTCCTTCTAGTTGGCTCTTGAGTATAATGATTTCCTTGAGATGATTCTGTTTTTTTACAGCTAACTTTTCAAGATCATAACCTAACGAGTTAAGTTTAAGCTCCTTTGTTTGACATGCTTCATTCATCTCCCGTAATTGGATGGTGAAGTATGCTACCATTTTATTTGACTCTTTTTCTTAGGGTCTCCATGATATTTGTTGCAATCGTTTTGACTTCTTCTATAGTTTTCTTTTGAGTATGAATAATATTTCGAGATTCTTTAATAGAGAGATCATCAGAATATTCTAATATTTTGCATTTTTCATTTTCACAGAATGAATCTTCTTGGTCCTTAACAACACTTAGATTCCTTAATTTTTCCTAGAGTTCATGGGCTAAGGATTGAGATCCAAACTTAGTCTTGAAATCTTCTGGCAGGGTATTTAATATGGCGTTCCTTGTTATTTGATGACATCTATGAAGTATATTTGTAGCATTATTCTTTGTTTTTCCCTTAAGAGGAGTAAATCTATTCTCCTCTATATCCCAAACCTATAATCCTAGGGTTTCCAGATGTCCCTTCATCATAGTAATCCATGAGCACCAATTATCCCCATCAAATATTGGTGCTATATTTTGAGAATATATGTCCTTTCCACCCATTTTTGTGTAGAGATATAGTTTGTACTGTGATCTTCCTCCTAGTGGTTAAACTGTCTTTGAAGGAACCAAATATAATACCAATTGTTTCCCCCAAGTGATATTGAGAGGGGGGGGGGGTGAATGAATCAATATTATACACTTTTTGTTCTTTCAAACACTTGTTATGTCATGCAATATTTTGTTAACATATAAAATGCATGTATCACAAGAAATTTAACACAAATAACAATGCGCAAAGAATTTATAACGAATATATATATTCTTCTTCTTCTTACAAGTAATATTAAGAGCCACACATCTCCAAATAAAATGTGAGCACCAACTCGTTGGTTTTGTTGACACCAATAATACAGGATCACCAAACCCTTGCAAGCACTAACTTGTTGTTTTAGATGAACCAACCTGTGATGACACCAATCCTCTTATCAGCACCAACTCATATCAACAAACACCAACTTGTGTAGTCAGGAACCAACCTATGGAAGACACCACTATTCTATCCTTGTCCCTTCCTACCACCCATATTTAATTTTGTTGATGAATACCTCACCGATCAACTCTACGTTCTCTACTATGCTTTCATTGTACTACACAAATTGTCGAACATATATTTATTCACTTCTAGCTTTATCTATTCTGCACAAATTACCAAACATATATTTATTCCCACTTCTAACTTTATATACACAATAATTCCTTGAATTATTCTAATCAAATTCACTCAGTTCAAATGCTCCTTGGTATTCCTTCGTAAATGCTCCTTGTATATATCTTCACAACTGTTCCATGCATATCTATGCAGATGTGCGACTTCTCCTTGTATCTCATCATTTCTGATTCTCTCGCACACTATCTCAATTCATTCTTACATTGATTCCCTCGATCATTTCATCTCAACCTGAAGCTTGCGATTTTAGTGTATTACTTTATTTGCACCTTCAAGCTTACAAAAAAAATTCAATCTATTGCTTATTTATATTGATCTTGCTCAATAGATGTGTCCACAAGTTGGGGTTCTTTTAAGTTGGTGACACCCGTTTTAAAGAAATGTAACTGTAGAAGATATTCTATTTTGTATTATTATTGTTGTTACCCATTTCGGAGATGTTGTTCCTCTGATTAGGGATGTCATTGATGTAATTGTTGATGTAAAGTATTGATGTAAAGCCTCTATTGTAAGTATTATTAAAATGTATTTTTGAGTCTTCCAAGGAAATTCGACCTTGGAAGAAGTTGGGTTAGTACATGTCTTAGGTGATTAGTATAAATAGGAGAGGTGATTCCCTCATTTGGAAAAGAACAAAACTCAAGCAGTTGCACTAGAGATAGAAGAGATAGTCCATCTGGAGGAGAGGAAGCAATATAGTCTTGTTCTTGGGTCTTACACTATACTTGGTTGAAGTATATATAGATGAATATTTGCTGGGTTTTCTTACCCATGAGGGTTTCCCAAGATAAATCTTTGTTTTCTCTTTTTTTCTATTGTGCTTTCTATCCTTTCAGAGATCCTTTTGTTTTGGTATAAAAACTTTTAAAATATTACATGGTATCAGAGCTAACCTAGAAGAAGACATTGTGTAGCAGCTCATCCAACAATAAGACAAGCTAAGGTTTACTATTTCGAATACCTCCCTCCATAGATCAGGTGGAAATGAAGGTCCATTCAACTCTCCCTGGGAGGGCGCATATTTTTGTCGAAGTAGTTTTTTATTCTAAGGATTTTCACTTTTTGACCTACCACTACTTCCGGGAGAAACTAGGGAATCCGATTTTTCAAGGTTCCATCTTTAGATTCTAGAAAAGAAAGATACATTATAACTCTCCTTGGGGAGGCACATCTTTTCCTCCTATTAGATCTACAATTGGAAAATTAGGGTTTTCAATCCAAACCCTAGGTCATCCTAAAGCTAGTTCCAAAAAAGGTCCTCAAACTGGTAAGTACCATCTCCTATATTTCCATTTGAGGTTCTCATTTATTAAAAATGACAAACAATACCAATATTGATGAAAATATTGAGGGAGTAGAGAACTTCAGAGCATGGAAGTACAAAATCATGCTCATCCTAGAAGAACATGAGCTAGATGGCTTTATCAAAGAATAGGTCAAGGGACTAGAGGGAGAAGAGGCAAAGGCCAAAAAAAAAAGATATGATCAAAGTAAAAAGGATCATAGCTAATTCCATTAAGGATCAATTGACCTCTCAGGTATCTTCAAAGAACACTCCAAAAGAAATGTTTGATGCACTAACTAATATGTTTGAAGGTAAGAACATCAATAGAAGAATGACCTTGAGAAACCAACTCAAGGGTGTGAAGATACAAAAGACAGAGACCATACAATCATTTTTCTCAAGAGTATCTCAGATCAAAGAATATTTAGAAGCCATTGGTGATATGGTTGAAGAAGAAGAAGTGGTGATGACCACCCTAAATGGTCCCGCTAGAATGGGATTCCTTCAGTAGAGGAATATGTGCTAGAAGAAAGTTAACCAAGTTCAAAAAGCAATGGGAATAATGTGTATAAGAAGAAGGAATGATAATAAAAAAATAAGAGAAGCTAAATGATAATGAAGATCAAGCTTTAGCTACACACACCAAGAATGAAAGAATCAAAAGGAAGAGTCAAGGTTCATCTCCCAGAAGATCACCTAACTTCAAGAAGAACAAGAAACCTAGAAGGGATTATTCATCTTTTGAATGTTACTCATGTCATAAGAGGGGACAAAATGCTAGACATTGTCCTCTTAAGAAGTATCGGTTCAAGAAGAAGAACCGAAAGCACCATGCCCATATAGCTGAAGAAAATGAATAAGACAAGGAAATGGCCACAAAAAATTAAGACTCTAGTGAAGAGTATGTCCTAATTTCATCTCTCACAGGTTCAATCACTCATGGAAGTGACACTTGAATCATAGACAGTGGTGCTTACAAACATCTAACATGACATAAGGATTCACTCTCTTGTCTTACCCAAAAATAATATTCACATAAGGTATAGCTTGGACATGATTATCAATACCTCATCAAAGGAATGGGAGAAGCCTCTTACAAATTAAGAACTCAAAATTTCATGAAGATGAAAGAAGTCTTGTATGTTCCAGGTTTAAAGAAGAATCTTCTTTCCATCTCAGCTCTAGATAAGAAAGGGTTTAGAGATGCCTTTGTATATGGTGAAGTACTTATGTTTCCAAAAGGGAAAACAATAGATGATTCTACTGTAATTGGTGTTGAAGAAGGAGGACTCTACAAATTGAAAGGACACACAGATTTAACCCTTACAGCCAGCACAATCATTCCATGTGAACTATGGCATAGAATAATTGCTCATGTAAACTACCAAGCATCACCAATTGAGCAAGGTTGTCACAGGTCTACCAGAGATCCATATCGATCATGAAGGAGTATGCAAAGGATGTGCTCAATGAAAGAACACCAAGAATCCATTCCCAAGTAGTAACAACAAAGCAAAGGGAATCCTGGACGTTGTACACTCAGATGTGTGCATACCGATGTCAACCACTTCCTTAAGTGGGTATGTATATTATTCCTCCTTTATTGATGATTACTCTCATAAGACTTGGATATATTTATTAAAAGGAAAGGACGAAGTATTTGTAAAATTCAAGGAATTTAAGGTTCTTGTGGATAAGTTATCTAAAAAGAAGATTAAGATCTTAAAATCAAATAATGGAGGAAAATTCACTTGAAATGAATTCAAGGACTTCTATAAGGAATTTGGGATTAAGAGGGAGCTTACCACACCCTATAATCCACAACAAAATGGAGTAGCTGAATGAAAGAATAGATCCATCATGGAAGAAGTCAGAGAAACGATACATGATCAAGATATGCCTATGCACTTATGGGAAGAAGCAACAAGAACCATAGTTTATGTCTAGAATAGAATATCTCACAATGATCTTGGAAAAAAAACCTCATAAGAAATGTTCACTAGTGAAAAGCCCTAAGTAAGCCACCTAAATATATCTGGTTGTCTCGTATACTTACATCTTCCAAAGGAGAAAATATCAAAGTTGGGACCTTTAGGAAATAAGGGAATATTTGTTGGATACATTGGAACAGTCAAAAGCTTATAGAATCTATATTCTAGGATTCTTCCAGATCAAGAGCAGTAGAGATGTTACATTTGATGAAGATGCATCCTTCACCAAATATAGAAATATGTTTGTAGATGAAGATCATGAAGAAGAGGAGGAGGCTCCTAGAACCACAGAAGGTAAAATACCACCAGTTAGAGATATTGAAGAAGATCATATACACGAATATCATGACCTATCAGAACCATAAGGACTCATGTAAATACCCTAGAAGATGATATTGACAAAAAGAAGACCATCTTGGGCTCATGATGTAATCAAAGAAGAAGAAAGATGTGGTGCACTAGAAGGAAGCAAAAGACAAAGAATCTATTCGAACTCTGTGGCATTAATGAGCAATCTTGTTGATGAAGGACCCACATGTTTTGAAGAAGATTCAAAGAAGTAGGAATGGATACATACCATGCTCAAAGAATACCAGTCAATAATAAAGAATGATGTTTGGGATGCGGTGACAAGACCAAAGGACAAATTAGTAGTTTCTTCAAAATGGATTTTCAAGACAAAGCATTCAACAGATGGCAGTATTGAAAAGTTTAAAGAAATATGTTTCACATGAGTATTTTGACAAAAGGAAGGAATTGATCATGAAGAAACTTTTGCACTAGTAGCAAGATATACTTCTATCAGAACTATCATTCCCTTGGCAACCAAGATGAAATGGAAGATACATCAAATGGATGTAAAACAAACTTCCTAAATGGAGTCATAGAAGAAGAATTATATGTTGAATAACCACCAGTATTTGAAACCCATGACAAGGAAACACATGCATGCAGATCAAAGAAAGCTCTATATGGGTTAAACAAGCACCCAGCGCATGGTATGGAATAATTGATAGATTCTTAATGAAATTGGGATTTACCAAAAGTAAAGTTGATTCCAACCTTTACTATAAGGTTTAAAATGATGGGATCATGATATTACTACTATATTTAGATGACCTATCTTTGATAGGGAAGGAAAAGATCATCATTGAATGTAAGAAGAAACTTGCAACAAAATTCGAGATGAAATACCTTGGCACAATGCACTATTTCCTAGGTCTTGAAGTATGTCAGTTCCCTGAGATTTTCATAAACCAAGGAAAGTACAAAGTAGATATTTTGAAGAGATTTGGGATGTTATATTGCAAGGAAATTAACACTTTGATGGTAACAAACCTGAAGCTACTGAATGATGATTCTACTGGAGGTGTAGTTTGAAAGGACCTCCATGGAAAGAGGCAATGATGATGAGAATATTATTGAGGATGAGATGGAAGTGATGCGTTAGTGCAGAAAATGCCAGTGTTCCTACAAATGTTGATGAGGTTCGACATTCACTTGTGGACAATAGTATCATCCTTGAGGATGGTCTTGCAGACAAGAACACTCTCTTATTGAGAGTGGTCCTAGCTCTTACCATTTGAGGATGGTCCCATGGACAAGAACACTCTATTGCTGAGAGTGGTCCTATATATTACTGGCTAAGGATGGTCCTACGGATGATAATACTCTCTTCTGGTGAGTGATCTTGCATTCACTTATAGGATGGTCTTGCGGACAAGAACAATCTCTTGTTGAGAGTGGTCCTAGATCTTACTGGCTGAGGATGGTCCTGCAAACGATAAAAATATCTTACGGAGAGAGATCCTGCATTCACTTATAGGATGGTTTGTGGATAAGAACACTCTCTTGTCAAGAGTGGTCCTAGAGATTACAGGTTGAGGATGGTCCTATGGACGA
This sequence comes from Pseudotsuga menziesii, assembly GCA_001517045.1. NCBI lineage: Eukaryota > Viridiplantae > Streptophyta > Pinopsida > Pinales > Pinaceae > Pseudotsuga > Pseudotsuga menziesii. Next base: position 198,340 of record LPNX010213222.1, read on the forward strand.
TAGTACTCTCATATGTTGAGTGGTCCTACATTTAGTTTCAAATGAGATCTACATTCAGTCGTAGACAACCGTATCTTCTCCGAGGATGGTCCCATGGACAATAACACTCTCTTGTTGAGAGTGGTCCTAGAACTTAGTGACTAAGGACGGTCCTGCGGATGATAGTACTCTCATATGTTGAGTGTTCATGTATTCATTTGCAAACGAGATCTACGTTCAATTACAGACAATAGTATCCTCTTTGAGGATGGTCCTACGGATAAGAACACTCTCTTGATGAGAGTGGTCCTAGCACTTACCAGTTGAGGATGGTCCTACAGATGATAGCATTTACATGTGGATGAGTTTGTGCATTCAATACAAGAGACAATGAAGGCTCGAGATGACACCAAAGATGATGTTGATTCTCAAAGAGATGATGCGTGAGATGATGCCAATGATGATGATGCTTGAGATGATTCTAGAGATGATGATGCTCGAGATTATGCCAGAGATGATGATGCTCAAGATGATGCGAGAGATGATGATGCTCAAGATGATGCCATATATGATGATGGTCAAGATGATGCCATAGATAATGATGCTCGATATGATGCAAGAGATGATGCTCGAGATGATACTAGAGATGATGTTTGAGATGATGTTGATGCTTGAGACAATACCAGATGATAGAGATGTATGTTGATGATGTTGCACAGATTATGATGATGATGATCAAATTGTGAAAACTTCCTATGACATATAGATTCACCAATCCATTTTACAGACGTGTTGTTGTATTGTAGAATACCTTCCTTGTTAAGAGGGAGTGTTAAAGAAATGTAACAAAAAAATATTCTATTTGTATTATTATTGTTATTACCCCTTCTGGATATGTTGTTCCTCCAAATAGGGATGCCATTGATGTAATTGGTCATGTAAAGCATAGCCTTCTTTGTAAGTCGGGTCAGTAGTACCCACAAAAGTATTATTAAAATGTATTTATGAGTCTTCCAAGGAAAGTCAGCCCTGGAAGAAAGGATAAGCTGGCCCAATTGGGTTATTAGGCCTCTCAACTGATTAGTATAAATAGGAGAGGTGATTCCCTCATTTGGATAAGAAAAACTCTCAAGCAGTTGTGCTAGAGAGAGAATGGATAGTCCATCAAGAGGAGAGGAAGTAGTCTAGTCTTGTTCTTGGGTCTTACACTGTACTTGTTTTAAGTCTATATAGAGGAATTTTTTCTAGGTTTTCTTCCCCATGAGGGTTTCCCAGGATAAATCTTTGTTTCTCTTTTGTTTTGTTGTTCTTGTTATTCTTTTAGAGATCCTTTTGTTTTGGTATAACAACTTTTAAAATATTAACAATCCCTTCTTCATTTCTTCTTGATTAAGCTAACCATACCTATTATTCTTTCGTTGGTGTGCACTTTTAGAAGTTCTATGATCTAGTGGGATTTTCTCACTAGAGTGGCATAATTTAGCGGGGCTTTCACACATATATTTTTATATATTTATTCAAATTGGCATTGCGCACATATTTTCTATAGATTTCTTCAAACTGGAACTAATACTTCAATGCTATTAACAAGTACAACAATCTCTTTGACATCAATGAAAATGCATGGATCAACACACATAACCCCTAAGCCCACTTTTGAGAGTCAAATTAGTTATTATTTATCACTTAAATTTCTCAAAAATGGCCAACTAGACCAAATAAATGGCCAAAAAAGACATTATAAAGTCAAAATCGACATCCCAACTTTCGAGGAAACATGTAGGAGACAGAGTTTCAGTGGTGGCAATCCAATTTCTAGTTGAGGGAAATTTCTCTTAAGTTTGGATTTGGTGGTTGAGTATCTTATCCAAAAGTGGTGCATTCACTAAAAGTGAGGGCACATCTCAAGAAGAAGGGCGCATCCTTGGGCATAATGTGTCTCTATTTTAAAGGAGAGTGCATAAGTTAGGTGGGAGGTGGCATAAATCATCCTTGAGCCACTCCCAGTAAACTCCAAACTCACCCACTTCAACTCTAGTTAGTTTCTAGTTAACAAATGCTCCCCTCTTGGCTCTTTTTTTCTATTTAAGCAGGGAGTCTCTCGTCATTCTTGATGGTTGGAGGGTGGAATCCCTGTTGAATCTTTGATTTTATTTGTAATATTTTTGTTGATGAATAGAAAGACTTTGGAGTTCCATGGTGTGTTTCGTTATTGTGTGGATGATCATTGTCAATGGTGTATGCGGTAATTATAGTGTTGTTATTTTACTTTGCTTCTTGCGGTTATTAGTATGGCCTTGTTGAATGTTTCTATCAACTCCTAGGGTAAATTATTCATGTTAGATTTCATTTACTATTTTTCTATATGTAGAGATTTAGGATTAACATGTACTATTTTTTATATATGTGTTATTCTAACCTCGTGTGTAGGAAGTACCGGATCTAATGCCCTTTTTGCAAGCATTGTTAGTTGTGTAGGTTTGCTAGCTAGAAGGAATGAACAATCCTATTTGATTCTTCCATATTTTCAAGCTCTTTCAGAAGGACATAGTCCCTCAACTTCCCACCATTGGATTTCATATATCTAGATATTCTAGCTCGAGCTCTCTCTTTTGTCTCTCCTTCGTTCACTTTATTTCAAAATATTTTTGGTTAATTTTTTTGCAAAATTTGTCATGCTCACTTGTTTATCAAACATGCCTCAAAATCTATGATCAAATCTCAATTCAGAAAACAATGGTCAAACTGAAACAATAATGTGTTGTTTCACCAGACTTGGGCTTAAAGGGGGTCAAACTAGCTTGGAACATCATGAAAATGGGCATGGAAACTTGTCTATCAAATGGGCATCCAAATAGCTCAGAACATCGCTAAAGTTTCCATGCATATAGTCTATCTAATGTGCATTTGAATTTATGATCAAATTTAAATTTCAAGAAACGTGTTAAAACTGAAACAATGCCATGTGGTTTCCCTAGACTTGGGCTTAAAGGGGACAAAGATAGCTTGGAACATCACGATTTTTTTTTATGCACGATTTTCTATCAAAGGGGCATACAAATATATGATTAAATTTATATTATGAGAATTTGGTCAAAATTGAAATTCTATAATTTTGTTTCACTAGACTTGGGATTAAACAGTGTGAAAATAGCTCATAATGTCATGAAATTTGGTGTGCATGATTGTCTATCAAATAGGCATTGAAATCTATCATCAAATTTCTATTCTGAGAAATTGGTAAAAGACGAAACTCTATTTTGTGGTTTAGATAGACTTGGCTTAGATAGGGAAAAAATGGCCCAAAACATCCTAAACATTGGTGTGCACGCTTGTCTATCAAATGAGCATCCAAATCTATAATCAAATTTCAATTTCAAGAAATTGGTCAAAACTAAAACACTTCCATGTGGTTTCACTAGATTTGGGGTTCAAGGGGCTGAAATTAGCTCAGAAAATCGTGAAAGTTGGCGTACACATTTGTTTATAAAACATGCATCCAAATTTATGATCAAATTTAAGTTTTGAGAAATTGGTCAAAATTGAAACTCTATCATGCATTTCTAGTCTTGGGCTTAAACGGGGAATAAATAGCTCAGAATGTCGTGAACGTTGCTGTGCACACTTGTTTATCAAATGGGCATCGAAATCTATTATCAAAATTCAATTATGAGAAATTGGTCAAAACTAAAACTCTACTACGCGGTTTCACTAGACTTGGGATTAAATGGGGCGATAATAGCTCAGAATGTTGTGAAAGTTAGTGTGCATGCTTTTCTATCAAACATGCAACCACATCTATTATAAAATTTCAATTCTAAGAAATTGGTCAAAACTAAAAGTTTGTTGTGCGGATTCGCTAGACTTGGGCTTAAAGGGGGCGAAAATAACTTAGAAAATTGTGAAAGTTGGCATGCACACTTGTATATAAAATGGGATTCTAAAGGTGAGATCAAAATTCTATTCCAAGAAATTGGTTAAAATTGAAACTCTACCGTGCAGTTTCTCAAGAATTGGGCTTAAATGAGGAGAAAACAACTCAGAACATTGTGAAATTTGGTGTGCACGCTTCTCTATCAAACTGGCATCTAAATCTATGATCAAGTTTATATTTCGAGAAACTAGCCAAAGATGAATCTTTGTTGCATAGTTTCACTAGAATTGGGCATAAAGGGGGGGAAATAAATCAAATGTTGTGAACGTTAGTGTGTAGGATTTTCTATCAAATGGGCATCCAAATATTTGATCAAATTTCAATTCCAAGAAACTGATCAAATTGAAACTCTGTTGTGTGGTTTTTCTAGACTTGGTCTTAAATGGAGCAACAATAGATTAGAACGTCGCAAAAGTTAGAGTGCATGCTTGTCGATCAAACACGAATCCATATCTATGATCAAATTTTTATTCCAAAAAATTGGTAGAAACTTAAACTTGTCATGCAATTTCATTAAAAATGGGGTTAAAGGTGGAGAAAAGAGATTAGAACATCATGAAAGTTTGCATGTGCGCTTGTCCATCAAATGAGCATCCCAATCTATGATCGAATTTCAATTTAGATAAATTGGTCAAAACTGAAACTTTGCCATGCAGTTTCACTAGAATTTGGCTTAAAAAGGGCGAAAATAGCTTGGAACTTCATGAAAGTTGGAATGCATGCTTGTCTATCGAAGGGGCATACAAATATAGGATCAAATTTCTATTCTGAGAAATTGGTCAAAACTGAAACACTATTGTAGTTTCGCTAGAATTGGGATTAAAGGGTGTGAAAATAGGTCGAAACGTCGCGAAAGTTGTCATGGACGCTTGTATATCAAACGAGAATCCAAATTTATGATCAAATTTATATTCTAAGAAATTGGTAAAAACTAAAACTCTATTGTATGGTTTCACTAGATTTGGGATGAAAGGGGGAAAAATAGATCAGAAAATAATGAAAGTTTGTGTGCATGTTTGTCTATCAAATGGGAATCCAATTCTATGATCAAATTTCAATTCTGATAAATTGGTCAAAAATGAAACTCTATTGTGCTTTCTCTAGACTTCGGCTTAAGTGCCGCGAAAATAGCTCGAAACATCATGAAAGTTGGTATGCATGCTTGTCTACCAAAAGGGCATACAAATCTATGATTAAATTTCTATTCTAAGAAATTTGTCAAAATTGAAATTGTACTATGTGGTTTCGCTAGACTTGGGCTTAAATAGTGTGAAAATAGCTTAGAATGTCGCAAGAGTTGGTATGCACGCTTGTCTATCAAACGAGTATCCAAATTTATGATCAGATTTCTATTCCAAGAAATTGGTAAAAACTGAAACTCTGTTGTGCTGTTTGGATAGACTTGGGATTAGATGGAGAGAAATAGCTTGAAACATCGTGAAAATTAGCATGCACATTTTTCTATCAAACGAGCATCCAAATCTATGATCAAATTTCCATTTAGAGAAATTGTTCAAAACTAAAACTCTATCATGAAGTTTCGCTACACTTGGGATTAAAGGGGGTGAAAATATCTCGGAACATCGTGAAATTTGGTGTGCACACTTGTCTGTAAAACATGAATCTAAATCTATGACAAAATTTACACTAGTACAAAATGAGGATTTAGTGACTACGTGACTAAACAATCTAGTCACCACAATTTTTTCGAGTGATTTACTACTAAATATAAGAAATTTTGATTGAACCAACTATAAACTACTAAATTTAACGACTAATTTAGTCACGAGTTAACAAATATGACTAGATAATAAGTGAATGAGTTAAAAATGACTATCACAAACGAGCAATTTAGTCATGACATAAAAAATGACTAGCTAGAAGAATATTCCAATCAATCATTTTTAATTGTGTCATGGAAATATGCAATTGTGACAATGAAGTGTTAGAATTTAGTAAATTTTGTAAAGTGGATTCTCCATGACTCGTCTTGGTGCTCTTTAGTTGAGCTCTTAGATTCATCTTTTTGTTGATGTTTCTACCCTCATACATTCTAGATAGGGCATCATACATTTATTTTGGAGTCTTCTTGGATGACACTTGAGGGATCAAGTGATCCTTGATATGGTCAGCAATAATCCTTTATGCCCTAATCATATCCTTCTTGTGTTTCTCCTTAGCTTTAGCTTCTTCAGGTTCTGCAACTTCCTCTTTGATATACTTATCAAGATCATTATCTTGGAGAATGAGACCAATCATGTATTTCCATGCTCGAAAATTCTCTATTCCTTCTAACTTGTCCTCAAGCTTAGTGCTTGGGGCCATCTTGTTAGAAAATTAAAAAAAAAATTGAAATTATGCGGAATGAGAAACCGAACTTACCAAGAGATGCACTTGATTGAGGTGATTTGACTGGTGTGCTTGGTTTCTGGAGATATCAAGTCTTCACCTTCCAAATCAGATTTGCGAGATCCAACTCTACAACTTCCAACTGTTTTCTGGTTCTACAGTTTTGTAGTATAGCTGTCAAACTAGGGTTTGACTTTCTCGGAGACTCATTCACCCAAAAACTTTGATTCCAAGATCAATAGATGTGCTCTGGAAGGGCGCAATTTTCAATGCAAGTAGTTTTCTAAAAATAAATTTTTTTCCCGAAACCCTAATTTCTTCTAGGGAGAGAGAGAGGGTTTTTTCACCTTGTGAAAGATGTCCTATTTAGGCTAGCTCTGATACCATGTTTAAATTCCATATGCTAAGCTAGATTATCAACATTTAATTTCAATTTCATAACAAAAGCATATAGACAGGATCACTAAAATAAACAGTATCACAAGAACAACACAGATTTATCCTTGGAAAACCCCAAAGGGAAAAACCCAACAAAAGCTTCCTCAATATAGATGCCCCAAAAACATAAAAGGTAAAACCCAAAAAGACTGATCCTCCTCCTTATGCTATAAATTAATAAAAGGTATCTCTGCTGTTCTTTTTCCTAAAATAAGTTCTTATGCTATATATTAAAACTAATACATCTATATAGTTTGTGAAACTAACACATCTATATAGTTTGTGTTGGATTACTCATAGAGATCAAATGGTTGATAGATAGCTATGAAATGGAATAATGGTTTAAATGTGAGTTATATATGGCTAGCTACATGTTATCAATTTATCAACTATCAATTAATTTTTATATTCTTTTTTTTTCATCTCACATTCTTCTAGATATCTAGATGAACTATGGGATGAATTGTTGGTTATCCATTCATTAGTTATGAGTTATCTATGCATTGCTACCAGTTATCCATTCATTAGCTAGCTAGTTTGTGTTGGATTACTCATAGAGATCAAATGGTTGATAGATAGTTATGAAATGGAATAATGGTTTAAATGTGAGTTATGCATGGGTAGCTACATGTTATCAATTTATCAATTATCAATTATTTTTTATGTTCTTTTTCTTTTCATCTCACACTCTTCTAGTTATCTGGGATGAACTCTTGGTTATCCATTTATGAGTTATGAGTTATCTATGCATTGCTACCTGTTATCCATACATCAGCTAGCTAACATTTATTTTATATTTTCTATATTTTATAATTTTTTATTTCGAATTTTGAATTACCGCTAGATAATCAATCTCTATAGTCTCATCATGAGTACCAACCCAAATCTAAAATAAAAAAGTTTTATGTTTTATGTGCATGTAAATTGGATACCTAATCATAACTACATTCAAGCTTAATTCTACCAAATTAGAACTTAAAGCATATTTATTTTAAAGTTAAGATTATAATAATAAAATGCTTGAATTTATTTTATATTTATTTTATAAAATTTTTAAATTTATATAAGATAAGAATTACGGAGTGGCAATGTCACATCAATTACTAATTATTAACAAAGATAAGTATAGAAATATGATATTTATTTTATCACAATATTGTAATAACAAAGATGGGCAAACACATTACTTAAAACAATGTGTAGAGGGTTCTTGCAACAATTGTAGTGGGCTATCATTCTGGTCTAATTGCATCCATGAGAGTGAAGATCAAACATTTTGGAATGAAATTATCAACTCAGCAAAACTATCAGTATGAGACATATCAACTACATGATGGGAAAGAAAGAAGGAAGATTAAATTGGTGACTTCACAGGTAAATTGTTGAATATTGACATATTAATATTCATGTACACATTTTTTATTTTGTTTTATAACATTGTTTATGTTTTTACACCAGGTGCAAGTATGTGATTTTATTTCAGAGTTTCGTGGAAAGATCCAATAGTACATTCAACATGTCGATATGGCATGGTGGAAAGATGAGCAATTCAGAATATGTCAAGACACCTTCCCTCTTGGAAAAATACTATCAGTGGTTGACTTTGTGGAAAATTACACCCTACAACCACAAAATGAAATACAAAGTCAATCCTATCACTCAGAGAAGGTATGCATAATGGTGCATATCACGTATCGACATGGGATAGATAGCAATGAAGAGAAACATGCGATACTAAAAGAAAGTCACTTCTACATAAGTGACGACCAGGCCCATGACATCCATTACGTGCAACATTGCTTTAAATTATTCTATGATCATGTGATAGCTATGGATATACCATTTTATTGTCATTTCATTTGGTCAGATGGTTGTGCTGGACAATTCAAGAATGCACGTGTATTTGAATGGTTGTGTTTAGTACACATAAAATACAAGGTGCCACATGTATCGAACTAATTTGAAACTGGTCATGGAAAAGGAGTGCACGATGGTGCTGGTGCATGCATAAAAACTTCCCTTTGAAGGGAAGGGATGAAGTTTACAGGTGCTCGCCTTCGAGACACTGCATCTATAATGAAATGGTGTGAATATATCATGGGAGAACAAGAAACAAGGAAACACCTAGTGCAGAGAATATTCTAGGAGGTGACAAATGTGGACTGATCCCAAACACATCGAGTAAACAAAGTGCATGGAAATCGACAGTTTCATTCAATTAGAAGCTCAGACTACTCGACCCTACAAATTTGGACAAGATTGAAGGATTGCTTTTGCAGTTCCTGTAGCATTGATGAATAGGATGATTGTGAGTATATAGATACATTTGATACATGGGATCGAGTGACACTTGGCACCAATTTCAATGGGGTTAATGAAATAGACCATTTGGAAGATGACCAGACACATATTTATACATAATATGATCACATATTAGATCTCATACAAGCTGGTACAAAAAAGTAAATTAGTAGTCCCTAAATAAGAAATTGGATTTATGTATTGTTAACTCGACCTAAGTATAATTTAAATTATGTAGAAATTAGAAATGCAAGACCTTATTTAAAAAATGTATTGTTAACTCGACTTATTTCCTTTCATAGGTTAGATATATGTAGTGGTTGCCCCAAAAAATAATGAATGGGGTTTTGACTATTGGTTGGCACGTTGCTTAGAGGGGAAACAAACCATTCTCGAACGTGTTACAGATGAAGAAAATATTCAATTCCCAACTGGCTCAATGGTTATAAAAGGGGAGTACTTGACACTTGCAGCACAACAGAAAAGGAAGGGTGGGCATGTATATCAGGATCATAGACCAGGAGCTATTGTATACCACTTCACCAACCTAGTAGTTGGTATAAACATCAAGCTTCCACACTTAGTCACAAAAATAGGTCACATGTACAATACTTTCTACCTCATATAGAGCACGAAAGGTTGATGGACACCATCGACAGCAGAGATGATCCAGATGGCCTACTCGTCTGAGTGCATTGTCAGGTGCATTGCTTAACCTTTAAAGTGCATGATGAAGAAAAATTTCAATTATTTAGCCTTAGTTTATTCCCAATGTAATAAACCCATGATTGATGGATACCATTCACAGACATAATATTATTCAGAGGATACTGGACACTATAAACATGATCATACAACCTCAGGTGAGTTATCTATAAATCATGTTTACACATTTTCATTGGGCTCTCTTTATTTTCTTACGGGAGTACTAATGTCTAGCCTTTCGTGTGCCTAGGATGCAGACACCATCTATGGCACATTAGAGGCCCCAATAATGATGGATTTAGATACCAACAAATGGAAATCAGAAAATAACATGCTCCTGAGTTGTTGAAAATTACATTTTCTGATGTTTTTAATATTAATATACATTTAATTACATTGCTGGGTCAAATATTGCAACTATTTCATTGGTGGGTCAATGCATGAAAACCCTCAACCATGGTTGTGTTGGTAGGGTTCCCATATCGACCTTTCCCATAGACACTTGCAGGAGACAACGACATGCAATTTTGCTGCTCCGTTTGTTTTTTTGCTCATGGACCGGAAGTCACCAACTGTCCAAGAATTGTTGAGTCCATCGGTCTCCTGGCATGCAATTACCTCTAGGTGGCCCTCTCCTTCCTGTTTTCAAGGACCAGTGACTTCATTGTGCATTGATTTTGGTGACTAGGTTTTTGCTCAGTTTCCTTCAATGCAATTCTTGCATTGGTAGGTCAACTCTGCAAAACCCTTGACCGTGCCTCTTACAAGTTATGATATGGAACTAGAAACACATGTACATGTACAAATTGAAAAAAAACTAGGGTTTCATTCACACCAAATTGCATGAGCTATCACTATGGTTGACAAGTTAGTGGATGGAACTAGGGTTTAGTGACCTCTTTACAAGTTATGAGATGGAACTAGGGTTTAGTGACCTCTTTACAAGTTATGAGATGGAACTAGAAACACATGTACATGTACAAATTGAAAACCAACTAGGGTTTCATGAAATACAAATTGCATGTTATCTCTAGGGTTGACAAGTTATGAGATGGAACTAGGGTTTAGTGACCTCTTTACAAGTTATGAGATGGAACTAGAAATACATGTACATGTACATATTGAAAATCAACTAGGGTTTCATGAACTACAAATTGCATGCTATCACTATGGTTGACAAGTTAGTGGATGGAACTAGGGTTTAGTGACCTCTTTACAAGTTATGAGATGGAACTAGAAACACATGTACATGTACAAAGTGAAAAACAACTAGGGTTTCATGAACACCAAATTGCATGCTACCACTATGGTTGACAAGTTAGTGGATGGAACTAGGGTGTAGTGACCTCTTGACAAGTTATGAGATGGAACTAGAAACACATGTACATGAAAAAATTGAAAACCAACTAAGGTTTCATGAACTACCAAATTGAAAACCAACTAGGGTTTTATGAACTACAAGTTTTGAGATGCAACTAGAAACACATGTACATGTTATGATGTTAGTATGTTATGGTATGTTAGTATTGTAGGGTATGGTATGGTATATATTAGTATGGTATGATATGATGTTAGTATCATAGGGTATTGTAGGGTATGATATGGTATATTACACATGCATGCATGACTTAGAAGTAGAAACACATGTACATGATGTTAAAGTTAGTGGTATGGCTATGACATTATGATGTTAGTGTATGTAATTTAGGTAGTGTATGGTATGGTTATGATGTTAAAATGTTGAGGATAGCCATGATGTTAAAAATTTGATGATAGTTAAATTTAGGTAGTTGTATGTTTTAGTTATGGTTATGGTGTCTAGTGATTATTTCCCACAACTTACTTAATCGTTACTTGATTTTAGTTGGATGAGTCATTAGAGGAAATTTCAACTCAAAATGGGCCTTTTAACTTGATTCACATTCCATGTCATCATGTGTTAGCCAATAAAATTGCTTTAAATTTGAAATATCATATAGGTCGTAAACACTTTTTTAATATAAATTTGGGGATAGGTATCATAAAAAAAACTACTTTTTTTGTTTGTATTTTCGACATATCTCCTCGCGTTTTTACTCAAATTTTGATCGGGAGAGCTCGTTGGATGCGGAAT
>LPNX010213222.1:211663-256985 GCA_001517045.1 Pseudotsuga menziesii
ACCTGCTGGCTCGTCAGAGGTGGATCACCAATTTGGTGCTTTTCAAGCACTGGTGCCTCACTAGAAGCCTGCATAAAGTAACATATGTCAATTTCAGATAATAAAAGGAATAAGAGACATATATACTACATGGAAGGAAAATGATGTTTTCAAAGAAAGCGAAACATACATGTACTTGGCGGGGGGGAAGAGGTGGGTCGCCAACAACCTCGCTTTGGTGCTCTTCAAGCACCACTGGCTCAATAGATGCCTGCATAAAGTAATATATGTCAATGTCATATAATACAAATAAAACGAGACATATACAACATGGAGGGATAATGACATTTTCAAATAAATTGAGACATACAGGTACATTGGGGGGGAGAGGAGGGTGATCAACGACCCCTATTGGGTGCTCTTCAATAACCACTTGCTCACTATCAAACTACATAAAATAATATATATGTCAATGTCGGCATATCAATGGGGGAAACAACGAAAAATATACTTGCATATACAAAAAGAAACATAAGCAAGAGTTGGAATATATAAATATACTTGGGGGAAGTGAGGAGGTGTGTAACTAGTGGGTTGATCAACTATCAATAAGATAAAAGGATTTCTACATGCATTAGAGAAGGATTTATACAAGCATAATTAAAATCATATTTATAATAATACTTGGGTCTGGGAATCTTCCTCTACATGAGAGGGACTAGGATGGGATTCAACATACTCATCCTGCTCACCCATCATAAAACATATTGTATCCATATTCGGATGTATTAAATGTTACAATCTCTACTATAAATATGTAAATAACGATGACAAATTAAAAACTATAGTTCTTACAGCTAATGTTGAAGAACCAAAACCATATGCAATATTGATTGTTGCATCAATGTTCTCAACATCAATCGATGAACTACACGAATCTGGGTTGTTGTAGAGGGGGATACTTGCCCTCCTAAATGTCATTGTGTTTGTATAATTATATAGTTAAAGAGATATTAACAAATGAGTAGTTGGAGCGGGTACAATCGCTCCAACCTATCTCGTAATGTATAAATAAGAATAAAAGATGAATAGAAAGGTGGATTGGACGTCCCTTCCCAATGCTTGTATTTGATGTCTGTGTATGTACTTTAATGTATGCTTGAATGTATGTGAAATCCCAACTTTCAACATCTGATGTCGTTTCCTCCTTCACTTGGCTGGGTGACAGCAGCAGCGAGTGGGGTGGCTCAAACCAGAAGGAAGTTGGAGAAAAAGACTTGCAAGGCGAAGCTTAAAGACTATTATAAAAAAAGGAGCAGAATATTGATGCTGCATAAAGATTAAAAAAGAAGCGATCATACACTACTTGCACATGATTGGCTACCTGAGGCGGTTTGAACTTGCATAAAATTATGAGATGCATAAACTTACAAGGAAAGTGTTAGTGGATTCAAGAACTCTGATGCATATGGACAGTGCAAAGAATTGATTTATGTTTGGGTTGAAAGTATGAAGCCGAAGAGATATTCTCCACCAATGCCGAGTGCAATTGGAAGAGTTGATACGTAACTAGACTGGTGCTAAATGCTTCAAGTTTTTCTGAGTTCATGGATAGCTAATCGACGACACCTGTTAACAAAGTGATTGCTCACGCTTGAAGCTGTTTTCAAATGACTGAATTTAGCTGCTGCAAATGAAGACGATCGGGTTGTTTCATGACTTTCCCGATGGATTGTGCATGTACAACACAACAAACTGCAGTTATTGTGTACTCGTTGACTATCCTTTATCAAACTATGAAGCATCCATTGATTAAAAGTTTTAGAATAACGAATGGAGATGGTTTTAGAATAACGAATGGAGATGGTTCAGATCCAAAAAAGAACGCAAAAATACTTGCAAGATATCAAATCCTATTCGAAAGGCGATGTATATTATCCGATTCGTTGATGCTAACAATTAACTTCTGAAATGGCATCAGAAAGTGAGTCAAATTTTGATAGCAGAGAAAAATAGCATAATTGTGACTTTGCTTTATGGAAGGCAAGCAAAGTGGGTGAACCATATTGGGAATCTCCCTGGGGACAGGGCCACCTTGGATGGCATATTGAATGTTCAACGATGGCTAATCATGTTATTGGGAGTTCAATTGATAGTCATTCAGGAGGAGTTTGAAGGTGGCACAGAATGAATTTGATGAAGCTACTTCATCTCGTCGAAAGGATGAACTTGTTGATAAGATAAAGGAGGAATAGTTGAAGCTTCAAAAGGTGCAGGAACTAAATGCTGCAGTGAAAGAAGGAACAAAAAAATCTCTTGGCAATAGTGCCAAATTGGGCATTGATTTGCTAATTTCAGGTGGTGTTCGTGATGTGCTTGCATCATATTTGATGCTAAAGAAGGGTCCACCATCACAAATTTGGATATTTACCGTGCACATGCAGCCATGTATGAAAAATAGTTTTTGGAAGACATGCAGAACCTTGGTTTTAAACCTCCAATGGTACTTACACATGTAACATAGTATATTGATATAATTAAAGATTATGTTCAAAATATTATCGATCAAGGATTTGTGTATATTGTGAAAGGAAGTGTATATTTCAACACAAGGGCATTCCAGGAGGCAGGGAACATATATGGTAAATTAAATCCATGGAATATCGGCATTTTTGTCTCAGCATGTATATTGACCATTCAGCTTGTAGATCCTCGATGAACAAACATAAAAATGATCACCGATCGGTAACATCAGTATACACTTAATAAATTTTAATTTTGCATAAGTTCATGGTACGGTAATTGCAATGTGATTATTATTTTTTGGACTACACGAAGTTGAGTTTGATTAGTGCTCTTTATCGACCAAATTTTTTTGTGTTTGCTTTAGTAATGATGATTATAACATCTATGTCAACTACAAATCACAAGTTACAATGACCAACAGTTCTGTCGGTTGTTTCGATATTTGGTTGATGAGTTCATTATAAGACAAGTTATATTTTGGTCGGTGCATCACAAATGAATGACAAGAAAAATGCTGAAACCAATTTTGTACTGTTGAAGAGAAGTAGTCTTGATATACAATTGCTTGACCATTGAAGTTTGTCCATCAACCTGCATCAACGACTTGGAAATTTCCGCCTCAAATCATGTGGGTAAAATCCTTTTCAACTGGGTTTGAAGTCTTCATTTGCTTTTCAATGATTAATTTCAGTCGATGGTTGTATAGTGGTCATCAAGTTTGGTGGATTTGGCCAAAAATTCATGTTTGCAAAGTAAAATCATATATTCGATGATAAAATGGGTGAGTTAGTCTGTAATCAAATGTAGATGAGTCATCATACTATGGTCAATATATTAGTATTATTGTGGTCGAGTAATATGGTCGAGGTTGTCAAAGTTTATTTTGTAACTTATTGTGTTACAGGGGGTTAAATGTGAGTCTCAATAGAGGCAAGCGATCCCCTCCACTTTATGTAAAGTTGGTCTCTTGTAAATCACTATAAGTTGAATGTTCGTTCATTAAATGTTTTGTGTTGACCAATTCAAGGAGGTTAAACATGGGTCTTTCTTAAAGGCAGGCGATCTCCTCACTTCTGTAATGAAGTTGGTATCTAGTCGACTATTGTAAAATAAGTCTGAGTTAGTCCAAAGTAGTTGATCATCATACACATGAGCATGCATCACACAATATTGTAGGTATTTGAAAAGATGACAAACACATTCAAGTAGATATTATTCACCTACATAGCAAAGCGCTCCAACGAGACATGATGACAATGTACCCCTCATTATCAAAATGCTGAAACTGTTCCTAGGTTGTGACCTCGAAAATCCATAAGACAGAGAAATGACTTAGAAAGTCGAAAAGCCAAAAGGGCTCGCATGCCTAAATTGATGGAGATGCTGGTAAGATGAGCCAGGGTGAGGATTTAAACCAAAATACCTCATTGCAGAAGAAGATGGTTGCCCGTATTTGTGAGAGGATGAGACTTTGATGGACTACTATCAGATTGAAGACGGAGGCTGAAGAGTAACCAGTCACATTAGATCCTTTTACATGCGTGTTTTCCTATCGAGTCGGCGGTTGTTGTGGCTGAGTTACCTATGCAGACAAGTATGCATGGTTGATGCACAATGAGGACTACTTCAGTAGTAGCAGAGACCCAGGATGTTGATGCATATTTCTTTGTTCTCTTTGGGATGAAGAAACATTTCGTTTGTGGGGGAGATGTAGAGGGGGCTACTTGCCCTCCTAAATGTCATCATGTTTGTATAATTATATAGTTAAAGAGATATTAACAAATGAGTAGTTGTAGCAGGCACAATCGCTCCAACCTATCTCATAATGTATAAATAAGCATCAAAGATGAATAGAAAGGTGGATTGGATGTTCCTTTCCAATCTTGTATTTGATGGCTGTGTATGTACTTCACTGTATGCTTGAATGAATGTGAAAGCCCAACTTTCAACAGTTGTCATGGAACACCAACTGTATATTTTTTCACATAATTTGTTAGATAATTAAATAGAAATAAATTGTGAAACAATTGAAAATTGTGATATAAAACAAAAAATAATATGAAAATAATGAGTTTTACTTACATATTGAAGTAATCCATCGTCCCATAACTCTGAAGCAGGGCCATAACATATTCCTCCACATGCTGTGCAAGGGTGTGGAGTAACACAATGCTCTGAACGCTCTGTGTCTCCAGTACGATCTGTAGATGGATCCTTACTGTGCGATGAGCCGGCCTCAGAAGAGCCATCCCCTTGGCCTACATTTCCTTGAACAACAGTGCCATGCTGAAGCAATGTATCTTCCAAGTTGAATAAGGCCTCCTGCGTATCATCAATCATAGGACCCATAGGAGGATACAACTGAAAGGGTTTTGGTGTGCATGGAGGGTGTGGCACATAGTTAGGATCAGTCTAAGCCCCTTCCCTATCTTGGGGCATCCCATGACCCACACCCTGGAAGTCTAAAATATCGAAATAGTTCACGTGTTTCCCTAGGATGAATTTTGCATATGACTTTCTCAGGAAATAAAATGGGATGTCCCTATTCCCATGAGGGTCTTCATCGAAGACCATATACCATAAATCCATCCAATTGGCTTTCATATTTGGTTCCATGCACCAGTCTATGGAAATGTGTGCTCGACTAGTGGGTGGAACCAATCCAGTGCTAGGGTCCCGTAATAATGAAAACAATTGGTCTTTTGTAATCCTTAGGTTTTTGATGTCTTTATAACTCAAACCATCGGAATAGTATTGCCTCATGGATTCTGTGTACAAGCTAATGTTGTATAGAGCTCCTTGGGCATTAGAAATTTGTGTTTTTTATGGTGTCCAATGCCTCGACTAAATATTTTCTCAAATGATTCCCCCCCCAAAATATGAGCTAAGGCGCCTCAATGCACCCAAATGAGCCAGAATCTGGGAATTGTGGTCTTGTTCCCCCTCTGTGTTTGGGTTTGTGTTTGGGTTTGGGTTCATGTTTGGGTTCGTGTCCGTGTTTGGGTTTGGTTCATTTTTCACAGTGTCTTGAACATTCATGTTATCTGTTAAGATTAACACAATGAATTACAAATTGTTTTAATATATAGTTATTTGATTTAATTCAATTTTTTTATTAAATTTGTTTTACGTTTTTAACAATTATAAAAGCTATGAAATTAACAAAAACAAACAAATATTGAATACAACTGTGTATGATATGAGTACTTACCCGGCATTGGATCTAAGCCACCTCCACAACCACCTCTAAATGCTCTAACGCAAAATGCTGGTGTGGCATTTCGCCTTCCCGATATCTAGCTCACTGTGCAAATAACAAATTGAGGCCTGTGACCTCTATTTTTTTTTGGTTTTCAATATCGCAAGTGCGATATATCGCACTTGTGATATTGAAAAATTTAAAAACGTATATGCGATATCTACTAACTAACCTTAGCCTCATCTTTGGGCTCGGGCTTTCCAAATGTAGCATCAATAACACATATGCGTTGTGGATTTTACATTCCGGAAGTGCGTTTCTGATTTTTAAAGTGGCACTAAAAGGTGGAACCAACTTCATGCAAGCGCCCTTGAGTTATTACATTATTGAGTTATTAATAATATAGAGGCAAGGTTGATTTCTATATTACTAGAACACTCACATAGTTTGTGGTTGGATCACGTCCATAGAGATCAAATGGTTAATAGATATAGTCACCAACATTCTTCTTGTTATTTATTTATCAACTATTAGTTATTTTGTATATTCCTTTTCTTTTTATGTCACATTGTTCTAGTTATCTGCCACGAACAATTATCCATTTATCAACTATTAGTTCTACTAGGTATACATTTATGAGCTAGCTATTGGTTATTTTTTATATTCTTTTTTTTTTATAATTGTTTGTTTCAAATTTTGAATGACTACCATATAATCAATCTTGATAGTACACTTGTCTCATCCTCATTCGTAAATGAAAAAACATAGTCCACCCCAAATCTCACATAAAAACCCCTATGACTTAATTAATAACTAGCACGTCCACATAGTTTGAGGTTGGATCACGTGGATATGGATCAAATAGTTGAGACATAGTTATGGAAAGAAAACTATTTTTTGTTCATCATATTCGTCTAGTTAAAAGGGTTCAACATTCTTGGTGTTATCCATTTATCAACAATAAGTTATTTTTTATATTCTTTATTTTCTTACGAGAGTACTAATGTCTAGCCTTTCGTTTGCCTAGGATACAAACACCATCTATGGCACATTGGATGCGCCAATAACGGTGCCTTTAGACACCAACAAATGGAAATTGGAAAATAACATGCTCTCGAGTTGTTGAAATTTACATTTTTTGATGTTTTTAATATTAATATACATTTAATTACAATGTTGGGTCAACTCTTGAAACTATTTCATTGATGGGTCAACGCATGAAAACCCTCGACCGTGGTTGTGTTGGTAGGGTTCCCATATCGGCCTTTCCCACACACACTTGCAGGAGCCAATGACATGCAATTTTTCTGCTCCATTTGGTTTTTCACTCCTGGACCGGAAGTCACCAAGTGTTCGTGAACGACATTTTCATGCAAATTTCACTAGGACATAAATCGAAAAACGGAGGTCGGATCAAAGAACCTTTGAATCCATTAGTTTCTTGGCATGCGATTACCTCTAGGTGGCCCTCTCCCTCCTATTTTCAAGGACCAGTGACTTCATTATGCATTGATTTTGTAAACTGGGTTTTTGCTCAGTTTCCTTCAATGCAACTCTTGCATTGGTGGGTCAACTCTACAAAACCATCGATCATGCCTCTTACAAGTTATGATATGGAACTAGAAACACATGTACATGTACAAATTGAAAAACAAATAGGGTTTCATGAACACCAAATTGCATGAGCTATCACTATGGTTGACAAGTTAGTGGATGGAACTAGGGTTTAGTGACCTCTTTACAAGTTATGAGATGGAACTAGAAACACATGTACATGTACAAATTGAAAACAAACTAGGGTTTCATGAACTACAAATTCCATGTTATCACTAGGGTTGATAAGTTATGATATGGAACTAGGGTTTAGTGACCTCTTTACAAGTTATGAGATGGAATTAGAAACACATGTACATGTACATATTGAAAACCAACTAAGGTTTCATTAACACCAAATTGCATGTTATCACTAGGGTTGACAAGTTAGTGGATGGATCTAGGGTTTAGTTGTTGGAATATATTAAACCCACTCACAACTTAGGATAAAATAATTAATCATTATTTGATTAATTATCCACCCACTAGCTTAATTAGTTGGCATCCACTTGCACCTTAAAGTCAATACATGCCATCTATATCCTAGTAATGATTTATTTCCAATTCGAGGTTGATCTTGACCACCTTTTGAACATCCAGAATTAGTATACAGGACTTTACAGCATATTCTACTTTATTCTGCTTTATTCTACTTTTCCTGTTTTTCTATGGATAAGATAAAAGCTAGTCAACTAGGAAACTGGGAGGTTTTGTTTCCAACCCATACTCCATTAGTTTTTCTCCATTTTCTAGGATTAGTATGTTATTTCCATCTCCTTTACAACTCACTCATTATTTTTCTAACTTGTGAGGTCCTTGATAGATTTGGTAAGTGCTTTAGCCACCTATGGGGGTTTGCTATATTTTGGTAAGTCAACCTTTTTGAGCTTTATGAGTTGTTTCCATACAATTTGATTTTCCTATGAGGTATGTACTATTTATGTACACTATTATTCATAATTATTCAATGGAAGGATACACACCGATATTCATCTCTTCATTCATGTGATTTAGTCTCTTTTCTTCTCTCTAGTTTTCCTGTGTGTGCTTGTGAGAATTCTTAGTAGCAAGATCTATTTCCTGTGCTTCTTCTTAGCATCATTGCACATAGAATTGATATATTATTTCTACATGGTATCAGAGCAGCAGGTTGATCAAGTTCTACAAAGTTGAGGAGCGCATCCAGTCTCCTATCCCTCTCTGAAGAAGAGCTTGTCTAGCTTACAAGATTTTCTCCTAGTTTGTTTTGCAGGTTGTAGAGATTTTATTATTGAGCACATCAATTCAGAAATATGGATTCTTCATCAGCTATAATTCTTAACTCCTTCAACTACCATGAATGGAAAGCCAAAATCTCCATTCTATTGCACAGTAGAGGATTTTACAGAGTTACACTAACTTTGGAGAATGAGCCCAATGCTGTGATTGAGAAAGCTAAGTGGCATAATAGGTTGGATGAATCCTATGGATTGCTTTGCCTCTATATTTATCCTGATATAATCTTTCATATAGATGGTTTGACCACTCCAAACCAAGTATGGACTCAATTGGAGTCTCTCTTTGGAGTTCAAGATGAGCTAAGAGCGCATCAATTGGAGATTGAGTTATTCTCTCTGAGTTCAAGCAATTTTGAATCTCTTGAGGGATTATTCACCAAGTTCAAGTCACTTGTTATAATTCTCAAGAAATGTGGGATTGAGAAAGTAGATGATCAATTAATCCTTTCCATTCTTTCAAAATTGGGTCCTGATTACTCAGTTTTTGTGTCTAATTTTCATGCGACTAGGCTTGCTGTTCCTAAGTGGAAAATGCCTTCTTTAAATTCTTTTCTTGATTCACTAACAAAGGAGCAAGATAAATTGATCCATATGGGTGTCCTTAATTCTTCAAAGGGCAAGGATCATGCTCTCTTGGTTCAAGGAAGCAAGAAATTCAAATCAAAAGAGAAGCAAATTGTGAAGAAGCCAAAGTCAGAAATTGAAGATGAAGATTCATATGAAGATTTAATGAAGAAAGTTAAGAAGAAATGGAGCACATCCAAGTGTTCTTATTTCAGAAAGGGTTTTCATTCATAGAAGAAGTGTTTCAAGATGAAGATGGACATCATGTCTCAGATTCTTGAGAAGCACAATATCGAAGTTCCAGATGAACTAGAGAAGCCTGCTGATTCCTCAGAACAATGTCATACTGCACAGTTCCAAGGTGATATAACTTATGATTTGAGTGCCAGAGTTCTCTCCTTTTCTCATGTATCTGATATATATTTATTCTTTGATATATCAGAATCAGAAATATTAGAACCTTTCTTTGATGATCCTCCTCTCAGTCTACTAGTTTCATCTCCCAAAAATTGTGATTTTTCACTAGATATTGACTTACCTTTGAGCAGCTCTTCCTCACAAGCTTGTATATCTGATTTAGAAGATTGTTTGCAGGCTGATATGCATGTCATGACACATATAATACCACCATCCATACCATCTACCATACCTCTGAATAATCCAAAGACTATACAAATCCCAAGCTCACTAGTTGATTCCTTATTGGTCTCTTATGTAGTGATATTTATCTTACATGGTTTGAAGTCTTTCCTAACTTTCAGTGGCTGGTTATCCATGTCCTTAGTAATATATGGATTGATATTAAAAATGTTTGGATATACACTTATGGTTTATATCTTATGCCCATCCATCATTCATATTTTTACACCTATCAGTTTTCCCCAGTTGCTCATAATTTTCCTAGTCTAGCCCTATATCCTCTTGGAGCCATTGAAGCCTTTATCTTTGCTGCTCCATATGCTGATATTTCTGATATATCAGAGTTTTATCAGCCTCATATCAGATCTATATAGGTGCTACATCGTATTGGAATATTGACATGTGATTCACATCACAATTTTGCAGCTATTCAGGGAATTGGGTGTGAAATAAATTGCCTTATTTTTTGTACTCTTTGGAAAGGACTATGCATAGATCTCTTTTTCATTTCAGATTATGTTTGCATATCAGAGTTTGAAAGAAAAAAGAAGCATTCAGATAATGCTCCTACTTCATCAGTTGATGAGATACAAGGAGTCTCTCCTCTTCCTTCTTGCAGGTTCTACACTCGAGCACATGAACATGGAGTTCATTATTTCTTCAACAAGTCTTCCATCCAGAAGCAATTCACTCAATTGATTCAAGTGAAGATAAGGATATGTTGAAGACATATTATTTCAAATTTTGTGCCTTGTCCTATCTTGAGGGAGGATTTTCTCCATGTGGTTTTGCCTCTTTTCTCACTTTTCTGGACATAATAATTGTTAAAGGGTGACCATAGCCTTGTTGTTGGGCCCTATATGCATCCATATGCATCTATATTTTATGTCATACCATCATAAATTCATACTTATAGGGGGGTTTTGGAATATATTAAACCCACTCACAACTTAAGATAAAAATAATTAATCATTATTTGATTAATTATTCACCCACTAGCTTAATTAGTTGGCATCCACTTGCACCTTAAAGTCAATACGTGCCATCTATATCCTAGGAATGATTTATTTCCAATTCTAGGTTGATCTTGACCACCTTTTGACCATCTAGAATTAGTATATAGGACTTTACAACAAATTCTGCTTTATTCTGCTTTTCCTGTTTTTCTATGGATAAGATAAAATCTAGTCAACTAGGAAACTGGGAGCTTTTGTTTCCAACCCATCCTCCATTAGTTTTTCTCCATTTTATAGGATTAGAATGTTATTTCCATATCCTTGACAACTCACTCATGCTTTTTCCAACTCGTGAGGTCCTTGATATATTTGGTAAGTGCTTTAGCCACCTATGGGGGTTTGCTATATTTTGGTAAGTCAGCCTTTTTGAGCTTTATGAGTTGTTTCCATACAATTTGATTTTCCTATGAGGGATGTACTATTTATGTACACTATTATTCATAATTATTCAATGGAAGGATACACACCAATATTCATCTCTTCATTCATTGATTCAGTCTCTTTTCTTCTCTCTAGTTTTCCTGTGTATGCTTGTGATAATTCTTAGTAGCAAGATATATTTCTTGTGCTTCTTCTTAGCATCATTACACATAGCATTGATCTATTATTTATACATAAGTGACCTCTTTACAATCTATGAGATGGAACTAGAAATACATGTACATGTACAAATTGAACAACAACTAGGGTTTCATGAACACCAAATTGCATGCTATCACTATGGTTGACAAGTTAGTGGATGGAACTAGGGTTTTGTGACCTGTGTACAAGTTATGAGATGGAACTAGAAACACGTGTACATGTACAAATTGAAAACCAACTAGGGTTTCATGAACTACAAATTGCATGCTATCACTATGGTTGACAAGTTATGAGATGGAACTAGGCTTAAGTGACCTTTTTACAAGTTATGAGATGGAACTAGAAACACATGTACATGTACAAATTGAAAACCAACTAGGGTTTCATGAACTACCAAATTGAAAACCAACTAGGTTTTTATGAACTACAAGTGATGAGATGGAACTAGAAACACGTGTACATGTACAAATTGAAAACCAACTAGGTTTTCATGAACTACAAATTGCATGCTATCACTATGGTTGACAAGTTATGAGATGGAACTAGGGTTAAGTGACCTCTTTACAAGTTATGAGATGGAACTAGAAACACATGTACATGAACAAATTGAAAACAAACTAGGGTTTCATGAACTACCAAATTGAAAACCAACTTGGGTTTTATGAACTACAAGTTTTGAGATGCAACTAGAAACACATGTACATGTTATGATGTTAGTATGTTATGGTACATGTTATGTTATGGTATGTTAGTATTGTAGGGTATGGTATGGTATATAGTATGGTATGGTATGTTAGTATGGTATGATGTTAGTATCATAGGGTATTGTAGGGTATGATATGGTATATTACACATGCATGCATGACTTAGAAGTAGAAACACATGTACATGATGTTAAAGTTAGTTGTATGGATATGATGTTATGATGTTAGTGTATGTAATTTAGGTACTGTATTGTATGGTTATGATGTTAAAAATTTGAGAATAACCATAATGTTAAAATGTTTATGATAGTTAACTTTAGGTACTTGTATGGTATGGTTATGGTTATGGTGTCTAATGATTATCTCCCATGACTTACTTAATCGTTACTTGATCTTAGTTGGATCAATCATAGATTCTTCCTTTAAGTATTGGACATTCATACTAGCACACATGTGAACCACACATATCATTA
The DNA here is from genome assembly GCA_001517045.1 of Pseudotsuga menziesii. NCBI lineage: Eukaryota > Viridiplantae > Streptophyta > Pinopsida > Pinales > Pinaceae > Pseudotsuga > Pseudotsuga menziesii. Next base: position 224,216 of record LPNX010213222.1, read on the forward strand.
TATCACATAGGTGAACCACAGAATCACACATATCATGTTACAAGATCAAGTCAACCATATATGTATAAATTTGAACCTTGATTTATATTATATATGTATACAAATAATGTTACAAAAATTGGCATGCCACATGGCCATAATAAAAAATAGTAGATCAAGCTATACATCTGTGTGTATAAAAACAAAAAGTTACATCCATGTATCCCCCCTATACATTTATTCTAGTTATCCCCCCTTTCACTGCCACTGCCAATGTCTTATGAGAAGTTTAGCTTTCTTTTTCGACTGCTCATTGGTGATCCCCATCGTTGAAAAAGAGGGATAGGTCACATTAGTGGAGACTGCAGAAAAACCAAAATTTGTAAGTTATTTTACCAACCTATAAAATTTCTATGTACATTTGTTCAAATTTCAAACCAATATAACATTTTTACTTACTGTACGTGAGTAAGTAATGGTGGGTCGTGGTGCCTCACTAGCAACGACCCCAATTGGGTGCTCTTCAAGCACCACTTGATCACTATCAAGCTACATAAAAAATATATAAATGCCAATTTCAACAAATCAATGGGTGCACAAAAAACATACTCGCATGTACAAATAAAACTATATTACATGGGTGCACGAAAAACGTACTTCCTGGCTTGTCAGAGGTTGGTCACCGATTTGGTTCTCTTCAAGCACCGGTGCCTCACTAGAAGTTTGCATAAAGTAACATATGTCAGTTTTAGATAATAAAAGGAATCAGAGACATATATACTACATGGATGAAAAATGACGTTTTCAAAGAAAGTGAAACATACATGTACCTAGCGGGGGGAAAGAGGTGGGTCGCCAACAACCTTGCTTTGGTGCTCTTCAAACACCACTGGCTCAATAGATTCCTGCATAAAGTAAGATATGCTAATGTTAGATAATACAAAGAAAATGAGACATATACAACAAGAAGGGATAATGACGTTTTCAAAGAAATCGAGACATATAGGTACGTTGGGGGGGGGGGGAGAGGTTGGTGAGCAATGACCCCAATTGGGTGCTCTTCAATAACCACTCACTCACTATCAACCTACACAAAATAATATATATTTCAATGCAAGCATATCAATGGGGGAAATAAGGAAAAAGATACTTGCATCTGCAAAAAGCAATACAAGCAAGAGTGGCAATATATAAATATACCTGGGGGATGTGAGAAGGTGTGTAACCAGTGGGTTGAACAACTATCAACAAGATAAAATGATTTCTACATGAATTACCGAAGAAGTTTGCTTGTTGGATAGCATCATCAAAATCACGTTCCTACGTACAAAAGGATAAAGATTCAAATAGACAGTTTCAAAAAATTAAAAAAGTACATGTTGGATCATTAAAATCACAATTAAAAGAAAGTGATACATAAACGTACCTGCTGGCTTGTTAGAGGTGGGTCACTGATTTGGTGCTTTTCAAGCACCGGTGCCTCACTAGAAGCCTGCATAAAGTAACATATGTCAATTTCAGATAATAAAAAGAATCAGAGACATATATACTACATGGACAAAAAATGACGTTTTCAAAGAACGTGAAACATACATGTACCTGGCAGGGGGGAAGAGGTGGGTCACAAACAACCTCACTTTGGTGCTCTTCAAGCAAAACCGACTCAATAGATTCCTGCATAAAGTAAGATATGTCAATGTCAGATAATACAAAGAAAACGAGACATATACAACACGGAGGGATAATGAATTTTTCAAAGAAATCGAGACATACAGGTACCTGGGGGCGGGGGAGAGGCGGGTCACTCATCAAGATACCATGCTACGGGAAAAAAAAGAAGATACAATTAGAAAAATTCTAAAAATTAAAAGCATGAATGTTGAATTATTAAAAGCATAATTAAAAGCATATTTATAATAATACCTGGGTTTGGGAATCTTCCTTTACATGAGAGGGACTAGGCTGAGATTCAACATACTCATCCTGTTCACCCTGCATAAAACATATTGTATCTAGATTAGTACGTATTGAATGTTACATTCTCTACTATAAATATGTAAATAATGATGACAAATTAAAAATTATAGTTCTTATAGCTAATGGTGAAGAACCAAACCCATATGCAATATTGATTATTGCATCAATGTTCTCAACATCAATCAACAAAATATGCGATATGGGCTATCATGGGACACCAGTTGTATATTTGTTCACATAATTTGTTAGATAATTAAATAGAAATAAATTACGAAACAAGTGAAAATTGTGATATAAAACAAAATATAATATGAAAATAATGAGTTTTACTTACATATCGAAGTAATCCATCGCCCTGGAACTCTGAAGCAGGGCCATAGCATATGCCTCCACATGTTGTGCAAGGGTGTGGAGTAACAAAACACTCTGAACGCTCTGTGTCTCTAGTGTGATCTGTAGATGGATCCTTACTGTGTGATGGACCGACCTCAGAAGTGCCAACCCCTTGGCCTACATTTCCTTGGACATCAGTCCCATGCTGAAGCAATGTATCTACCAAGTCGAATAAGGCCTCATGTGTATCATCAATCACAGGAACTGCAGGAGGATATAGCTGAGGGGGTTTTGGTGTGCGTGGAGGGCATGGCACATAGTTAGGATTAGTCCTAGCTCCTTCCCTATCTTGGGGCATCCCATGACCCACACTTTGGAAGTCTAAAATATTGAAATAGTTCACATGTTTCCCTCGGATGAATTCTGCATACAACTTCCTCAAGAAATAAAATGGGATGTCCCTATTCCCATGAGGGTATTCATCGAAGACCATATACCATCGATCCATCCAATTGGCTTTAATATTTGGTTCCACGCACCAGTCTATGGAAATGTGTGCTCGACTAGTGGGTGGAACCAATCCGGTGTTAGGGTCACAGAATAATGAAAACAATTGGTCTTTTGTAATCTTTAGGTTTTTGATATCTTTATAACTGAAACCATCAGAATAGTATTGCCTCATGGATTCTTTGTATGATTTAATGTTGTATAGAGTTCCTTGGGCATTGGCAATTGTGTTTGTTATGGGGTCCAATGCCTCGGCTAAAGATTGTCTCAAATGATCCCCTCCTTTAAAAGATGAGCTAAAGTGCCTCAATGCACCCAAACGAGCCAGAATTTAGGAATTGCAGTCTTGTTCCCCCTCCTTGTTTGGGTTTGTGTCTGGGTTTGGGTTCATGTTTGGGTTTGGGTTCGTGTATGGGTTCATGTCCGTGTTTGGGTTTGGTTCATTCTCCACAGTATCTTGAAAATTTCTGTTATCTGTTAAGATTAACACAATGAATTACAAATTGTTTTAATATATCGTTATTTGGTTTAATTCAATTTTTTATTAAATTCGTTTTAAGTTTTTAACAATTATAAAAACTATGAAATTAACAAAAACAAACAAATATTGAATACAACTGTGGATGATATGAGTACTTAGCTGCCATTGGAGCCAAGCCACCTCTAGAGCCACCTCCAAATGCTCTAACGCAAAATGCTGGTGTGGTATTTCACAACTGTGGTATTTCACCTTCCCGATATCTAGCTCACTGTGCAAATAACAAATTGAGGCCCGCGGCCTCTGTTTTTTTTTGTTTTCAATATCGCAAGTGCGATATATTGCAGGTGCGATATTGAAAACTTTAAAAACGCATATGCAATATATCGCATATGTACTAACTAACCTTAGCCTCATCTTTGGGCTCAGGCTTTTCGAACGTATCATCAATAACGCATATGTGTTGTGGATTTTACATTTCGGAAGTGCGTTTTTGATTTTTAAAGTGGCACTAAAAGGTGGAACCAACTTCGTGCAAGCGCCCTTGAGTTATTACATTATTGAGTTATTAATAATACGGCTTGACAAGGTTCATTTCTATATTACTAGAACACTCACATACTTTGTGGTTGGATCACGTCCATAGAGATCAAATGGTTAATAGATCTAGTCACCAACATTCTTCTTGTTATTTATTTATCAACTATCAGTTATTTTGTATATTCTTTTTCTTTTTATGTTACATTGTTCTATTTATGTGCCATGAACAATTATCCATTTATCAACTATGAGTTCTACTAGGTTTCCATTTATGAGCTAGCTACCAATTATTTTTTTTTTATATATTTTTTATAATTGTTTGTTTCAAATTTTGAACTACTACCATATAATCAATCTCAATAGTACACTTGTTTCATCCTCATTCGTATATGAAAAAACATAGTCCACCCCAAATCTCACATAAAAACCCCTATGACTTAATTAATAACTAGCACACCCACATAGTTTGAGGTTGGATCACTTGGATATGGATCAAATAGTTGAGACATAGTTATGGAAAGAAAACTATTTTTTTGTTCATCATATTCTTCTAGTTAAAAGGGTTCAACATACTTGGTGTTATCCATTTATCAACTATAAGTTCTTTTTTATATTCTTTTTCTTTTTATCTCACATTCTTATAGTTATCTACCATGAAGTGTTGGTTATTCATTAATCAATTATGAGTTATCCATGCATTGCTTCTAATTATCCATTCAGCACGTACCAGTGATTATATATATTATATAATATTAATTGTTTATGCCAAATTTTGAACAACTACCACAACATCAATCTTAACAATACACCTGTCTCATCCTAGTTGGTAGATGAAAAAACATAGACCCTATTCCAATCTAAATCTCAAATAAAAACATCAATCTACACAAAAATTGTGCTGAAATTACTTAAAAAAAACATATAAAATGAAACTTAATTATCTCTTTTGCATAGCTACACTACCTCAAAGTATTGAAGTATTAGACAATTTGATAAAAACGCCCTTTCTACAAAGAAAGTGCTCACGTCTGGTGCAATGCAATGTGCAGACAGACAGACACAAAGCAATTTTGAAATCAGGGCCTTATGTTAATCAGGGCCTGGAATCGCAGGTTATGCACAACGGAACATAAGAATTGAGCAACATAAGAACTAAAGTGAACATAATCTGGGACCAGTTTCCAGTTTTTCAAAGATACCGAAATTGAAACTGAAAAACAACTTGAACTGACGATCGATTTCAACCGGCGAAGTGACCATCGATTTGAACAGGACACCATTGATGGCCGGTTATGAAGAACCTGAACTGACCATCGAATTGTACCCGCCAAAACGTGAGATTATCGCCTTCCTTGAGACCTTTCCGCTGGACAAATTCGTGCCATCCATCTGCTAAAACATAGGACCTCAAAGTTGGACAGAATTTGAAGGTGAATGCGTTTTCTGTGCCCTCGTCGATGTCAATCATCCGCAATGGAATACCACCGGCGCTTCTTATAGCGTCGCCATTGAGAGCTTCTTTCTCATAATCGGTGCAGAGCTTCTCTACATCCGCCATAGCAATCATCAGTCCATCGTTTGCACGAACATTAGAACTGGACAACTGTATTCGGAACCACAAGACTCCCCTCTCGACCATGCCGTTACCTTTTTCTTTTTTACAATACAATTCACAGTAACGTGCAGATTTATATAGGCAGATTTTATAGAAAACTGTCCCTAGGTAAACGCTAATTTGTAGATTTATAGGGAGATTTCAGAAAAAACACTGTTACCATGGAAACCCGGGCTTCAGCCGAAAGTAGAAAAACCATCCCTCAATAAGTTATCTCTGCAGTTCTTTTTTCCGAAATAAGTTAAAAAATAAGTTCTTATGTTATCTTTGCAGTTCGTTTTTCCAAAATAAGTTCTTATGGTTAGATAAAACTAACACATCTATATAATTTTTCAAACTAATATATCTATATATAGTTTGTGTTGGATCACTTATAAAGATCAAATGGTTGATAGATAGTTATGAAATGGAATAATAGTTTAAATGTTAGTTATCTATGCTTAGCTACATGTTATCAATTAATCAACTATCAATTATTTTTTATATATTTTTCTTTTCATTTCACATTCTTCTAGTTATCTGGGATGACCTGTTGGTTATTCATTTATGAGTTACCAGTTATCTATGCATTGCTACCACTTATCCGTTCATCAGCTAGCTAACATTTATTTTTTATATTCTATTTTTTAAAATTTTTTTATATAGTTAGATGAAAAAACATAGACCAGAGTGCACCCCAAATCTCAAATAAAACTTCTATCTACTTAAATATTGTTATACTATTTTTTTCTTTTCTTTCTTTAACCTAAATTATAAGTTTAAAGCAATTTTAAGAAGTGTTTTATGTGCATGTAAATTGGATACCTAATCATAACTATATTCAAGCTTCTACTAGAACTTAAAGCATATTTATTTTAAAAATAAGATTATAATAATAAAATGCTTTGAATTTATTTTTATATATATTTTTATAAAATTTTTAAATTTATATAAGATAAGAGTTACTAAGTGGCAATGTCAGAGCAATTGCTTTTTTTTTTCCTCGGAAAAAATTCATAATTTTATTTCAAAGTAGAACAAAATTACATCTGTACATGTAATAGGATCACTAAGGATCCTTACATTGTCATATAATATCTGTCTCATATTATCATAACCAACCAGCCTGTAAGATCAGCTAGAAAACACAGCAAATATGAATATCCCAGCCCAGTCTCCAATTCATATATTTGCTATCTCAAATTAACATTCAAAAAACCTCTTGTCAAATATATAAGCATTCAGCTCCATATACCCAAAATAAATCTGGAAATCTTTGCTGTCACAGATCAATACAAATCTATAACAGGTTCAAAAAGGCCGATGTCCAGCCTGTAAGTCAAATATATTACTGACTTTAACGCCGAGCCTGTCATAGATATAAGCATTCAGCTCATTACCAAAAAGACAGGTCACAAAATCTGGAAAGTATCCAAATCATTTGCTGTCACATTATCACCAATATATTATCATCTCGATACATAGAAGAAATCCAGCCCAAAACAGAGTAGTTGACCAACACAACAAATATGAATATCCTAGCAATTCATATATTTGCTATCTCAAATTAACATTCAAAAAACCTCCTGTCAAATATATAAGCATTCAGCTCCATATACCCAAAATAAATCTGGAAATCTTCCTTTGTTGTCACAGATCAATACAAATCTATAACAGGTTCAAAAAGGCTGATGTCCAGCCTGTAAGTCAGCTATATTACTGAATTTAACGCCTAGCCTGTCATAGATATAAGCATTCAGCTCATTACCAAAAAGACAGGTCACAAAATCTGGAAAGTATCCAAATCATTTGCTGTCCCAGCCAGCGTTGACAGGTCACAAAAACTGATCCAAAGCTCCATGCTGATCCAACACTGCCTCATGAAACGGCCGATGATAATAGCTGTAAGAAACCTCGCTAGAGTGAACAGATATCCTCCATATGCCATAGTCTAAATGCCACTGCGTCGCTTCCTTGGATAATTGATCAGCCATCCCATGCCGTTCCCTATAGACATGAGTAAAAGAAATATGATTAAACTGTTGTTTTATGCGGAAAACCTCCTCCAGTATAGGTAAAAGTATCATCACATGGCACTGAACAGTCTCTTTTTCCCATTCAATAACTAGCATAGAGTCACCAAAGACCTGTAAAGACAAACAACCTTGTTCCAAAGCAAATAAAAGCAGTAGCCTGAGTGTCATTAATTCAACATAGTTATTTGATCCCCTCCCTAATCCAGCCGAGAAATGAAAATAATGAGACTCAGATTTGTAAAGTACTCCACCCCCACCACATCTCAATTGCCGATCTTGAGATGCTCCATCAAAGAAGCCCTAAGGGAGAGCTTTGTCAATCAGTTCCTCCCGCACAGGCCTATGCTTGAGGAGCTTCACAGGTTCCCTGAAATGATGAATAATTGCAACAATTTGAGCCACAACAGACTCCATCGAGATTCGACAGTCCTGAAAAATAATATTATTGCATGTTATCCAAATCCCCCAAGCAAATATACGAAGAACAGCTCGGAGAGAGTTATGGCCCGACCACCAGCTTTGAAAATCTTGTAGAGCAGTATCTCCCTGCCACCCCCCGATGAAACCCATTTGTTTACCCACTTCAGTCCATATAAATTGAGAATAACTACATTGAACAAAGAGATGATGAATTGTTTCCTCAGCCTTCCGACACATCGCACAAAATCCTGGACCTTCAAGAAATCTCTTTTGCAAAATGTCCCATGTTGGAGCTTTATTTTCCAAAATAGCCCAGAAGACTCAACTTGGCCTTACCCGAACATTTTAGTTTCCATAGATGTTTCCACCACCAGACCAATTCTTGATTATGAACCAACACATTGAGCTGAATATAACCATTTTTAGGAGTATAACACCCTGAAGGATGATAATCCCAAACCAATTTATCATCCCTGTTAGTCAATCTGCCATTTGTAAACCTTAACTGCCTTATAAATCCCTCCCATGCCTCCTGCAGATTAACATGAATATCAAGTCTCTGAGCACTGATCCAGCCTTGATGCCATAACGAAGAATTTTCCTGATCCTCAATATCAGCAATAAAAGGACACCCTCTTGCTTCCAAGTGTAATCTCAGCTCCTCAGGAAGGACACTATCCCTCCCACAGCCTACCCAAGGATCAATCCCAATACGAACCATTCTCCCATTACCTATTCTCCACACCAAACCAGAGCCAACCAGATCAAAATGCTTTACCACCGCTTTCTAGACCACTGATCAATTTGTCCAGGATTTGTCTACCAACCGAATCCACTCAATGAGAGTCAAAGGAGAAATATATTTATGATACACCACCCTAGTCCAGAGACTCTGTGTATGAATAAGTCTCCATGAGACTTTTGCTCCTAATGCCTTTGCAAAAAGGAAAATATTTTTTAACCCCCACCCTCCCAAAGATTTGGGAACAACAATTTTCTCCCACGTCACCCACACCATAGCCCTATGATCATTCTTACCTCTCCACAGGAAAGAAAAACTTAGCCTGCGAATCTGTTCAAGAATCCCCTTAGGCATCCATGCAAGAGACATCCAGTAGACAGGTATCGCTTCCAAAACAGATTTTACCAGCACCAGTCTCCCAGCCCGAGAAAGCCATTTATGATTCCAACTTTGAAGTCTTTTCTCCAATTTTGTCAATAACCAGTGCCAATCTGCCTTCAAGTAAGAATTTGGTTTTAAAAAAAACCCCAGATACTTTATCCCAGCATCCAAATCCATAATTCTAAAAGGAAAACGTTGGGCAATTCTGTGTGTCTCCTGCTCAGTTAAATTCGAGCATGATATAGTAGATTTTTCAATATTTACCACCATTCCCGCAGGAGCTTGTACAAGAGTTAGACCTTCAGACACCTTATCAATATCCTGTCTCGACCTATTAGTGAAAATCATTATATCGTCAACAAAAAGGAGATGTGTAATATACAATACCTAGGAAATGGCAGTGCCATGAAAAGTCCCTTCCGCTTTTGAAGCCAAAATAAAGCGGCTGAGACCTTCAACAACAAGAAGAAACAAAAGGGGAGAAAGAGGACACCCTTGTCGAAGACCCCTTCCCGCATGGAAGAAAGGGCTAGCAGCTCCATTAATGAGTACAACAAAACTCACCGTACTGATACAAGCCACAATCCATCTTACAAATTCATAACAGAATCCCAAGTGTGTAAGCAACATCCTAAGGTAAAGCCAACTGACCCGATCATAAGCCTTTGAGCGATCAATCTTGATCACTGCTCCTTTCTGTTTCTGAACTTTCAAAGTATGAAGGCCTTCCTAAGCAACTCCAATGGCCTCATGAATTTGACGGCCCTCCAGGAACCCAAATTGCTCACTAGAAATATGTTGGGACAATACAGATTTGAGTCGCTTTGCAATAACCTTAGAGATGATCTTATATATACAATTGCAAAGTGAGATGGGCCTGTAATCCTCAAAACTTGCAGGTTTATCCACTTTTGGGATAAGTGCAATAAAAGTAGTATTAAGCGGGCCATGTATAAAACCATCCTTACGAGATTCCTCAACAACTGACAAGAGTTCCTCACCGAAGAAATCAAAGAAACCCAAGAAGAATTCCACAGGCCAACCATAAGGCCCCAGGATTTTATCTTTTTGAAACAAGTGAAGCACCCGAGACAGCTCCTCCATCGAAACTTCCCCCATCAACATCCTATTTTCCTCCTCATCCACAAATTGGGGAAAGAGCTGTGCCACCCTAATGACCTCAGCAATAGTAGCTCCAGATTGTGTAGAGAATAAATCCCCAAAATATCTCACACCCATATCAACTAGCCCATCAAAACTGGACACCGGTTCCCCTTCTGCCGAAGGCAACTCCCAAATAGAATTGGAAAATTTTCTCCCCTTATCAAATGCTTGAAATTTTTTTGTATTCTCATCTCCACATTGAAGCCAGATTGCCCTGCTCTTCAACCTCCACAATTCTTATCGCTCACAAAGAATCACATTCTGCTTCTTTTCCAAAGTAAGGAGTTCATCCTTAGTCTAGTCATCCAAGAAACCCATTCCCGTATTGTGAAGCAATCTGTCAATAGCCAACTCACAGTCCCTCAAGTTCAAATCATCATTCACCCTCTTAGCATGAGCCCAAGAGATAGTAGCCTCCTTTATGCGTTTCATATTATGGTAAAAAGGTACCCCCGCATGCTCCAGAGAGTTTTGTGGACGAGGATTCCACATCTCCTTAACCAAAGATTGAAAACTCTCTTCCTTAAACCAGCTGGAGTTAAATTTGAATGGACTTGGTGGCTTCCTCCGATGTCCTCATAATTCCAGAAAAATGGGGCAATGATCAGAAATCCCTCCTGTCCCTACCCACTGTCGAACAAGATCCACCCCAAGAGCCAATGATTCAGCCACCAAGAACCTATCCAATCTCTTGGCTACCCTTTGATCCCCTGCTCTCTTATTTCTCCAGGTAGGGACAAGCTTGGCCGGGAGAATGTCCAGAAGATCCTTCCTCGCAAAAGCTTGAATGAAAAAGTTGGCCAAAATATCCGGAGCAGCTCTAGGCCCCTAGACCTTAGATGCTCCCAGTGTAAGATTAAAGTCTCCCCCCAAAATTACATCAGTGCCTTCAAAGAGGTCCAAACTGAACAAAGAATCCCAAAAGCTATCCCTGTTCAAATATGGCCCATAGATGTTAAGAATCGTGAGAGTCTTCCCAAGTTCAGAGTCCCACACTGCCAACCCCACACCAGAATAAATTCCCCAAGAACAGTCACACCTACAGCTTTGAACCTTCCACCCCGAGGCCAGACCTCCAGAACGGCCCTTTGCATCCACAGCCACAAACTTACAACTAGAAAGCAAAGTTTCTAAAACCCTTACAACCTCCTCACTACACCCCAAAGTTTTCTGTAGCAAAATAACATCTGGTTGATTTAACTCCACCAGCCTTCGAAGAGACGATTTTTTGAGGGGACTCGCCAACCCCCGACAATTAAAGGACATAACTTTCATTTGGGAGACCCCACTTGGGCTTTCGCTACTCTAAGTGCCTATTCAATTGAAGATTGTGTCCCCATCCCTAAATCCACCTTTGCCCGGTCTTGTGCTTTGGACAAAAGAGATTTTCTGCCATGACCTTTCCCCACCACACGCAAGGAAGGATATCTCCCTATTTCTGTCAGAGCAATTGCTAATTGTTAACAAAGATTGTTATAAAAGTAAAGGTATAGAAATATGATATATGATATTTTTATCACAAAATTGTAATAAAAATAAAATTCTTTTATTTTAAAATTGTTAAGCCATTAATTTCTTACAATAAATAATAAATAAAATAATAAAACTTAAAATCTTATAATAATTTGATATATTATATAAAATTTTGTTTTTTAAAATCAATGTCTTAAACAATATTTTTATAAGATTTTCATAAATAATTATTACATCCTTGATATGTATGTAATTAAATTAGAATTATTATTTTTATATAAATATATTCTTTTCTAATTAAAAAAACAAGATATAGACTATTTAATTACCCTCTAGTCAAGTTTAAAAATAACATGTAACTTAAAAAAAAAGTTAATTTTTTTTTATCAAATGAGAAAATAAGATCAACCTTAAAATATGGAATAATTTGTTATTTAATTTTAGAAAATACATCTTAATAATTTATTGTTTGATTGAGAGAATAAATTTTAAATTCAGATTACATATTAAACTAACTATAGTAGCTATTGACTTGTGATCTAATAAAAACACTCACAAACTAGGCCCTAGGAATTTGTAATCTCTTTATTTATCCACTTATTATTATTCATATCATTTGATGTTGTTTGACAAAGAGAATTAAACTTAAATTCAAGATTAGTGTTTAATTGAACAATACCCTATGTTAACTTGTGATTGGATGAAAATAATAACAAATGAAGGCCTCAAGAATTAGTAATCTTTTTATTACCCACTTATTGTTCATATCATTTGATGTGAGAAGACTTTATTTAGAAAAAAAGAAAAAAGACATAAAGTTTGTAAACATTTTTTTTTATTTGCAATATTCATTGTGTATGATTTTATTTATTTATTTTTTTATTTGCAATATTCATTGTATTAAACTAATTGGCTATTAATTTTGACACTTCTATCCCAATGACACTTTATTTTTGGGATAAAGTTATTTTTCTAATATATATATTAAAAAATAAAGTGTTATTTTTTTAATACATATATCCCAAAATAAAGTGTATTGGGATAGGTTAAGTATCAAAATTAATAGCAATATTATATATTATAATATTGCTATTAATTTTGATACTTAACCTATCCCAATACACTTTATTTTTGGGATATTTACAATATGTTATATTAGATTGAATTGAAATGATATTTATATTATATTGTGTTAGTGTTTTAAGTTTTTAATGTTATAGATTGTGTATTAAAAAAACGATTATTTTTTGTATTCATACAAATATTAATATTTTTTAAATCAACTAGAATGATATTAAACATTTAGGACAATATTTGTTAAATAGTTGTTACAATTTGATAGAAAAGTTAAACGAAACAAGGTCATAAAATATTAAAAAAACAATTTAAAAATATATCTTGTAAAATTTATAATATTTTTCTATATATATATAGAGATCAACCAAACTTCAAATCTATCAAACGAATAGAATTATATAAAAAAATATTAAAAATAATTAACAAATAATAATATTAATAACAATTAATAATAATAATTAACAAATAGTCACTTTTGTTATCTTGTATGGGTGTGACGTTTGGGGTTGCAGCATCTCTAGAGAATTCAGGAGAAAGATTGAGCAAATACAAAAGCCTTTTATAACTTATAACCTCAAAATTAAAAGGAATACACCCTACCCTATTCTCCTTATAGAAATGGGTCTTTCCTCGAGAGCCTATCTATGACTAGGCTCCTTGTTATCAACCTAAATGGCACTTCTCCGTATGAGTGCTGACTTTCCATATGTTGGTACACAAAAGGACACTATAGGATTGAAGTTTGCCTAAACACTATAGATGGGCATGATATGAGATGCATTTACCCTTTAATGAGTTTCTCATTTTAATTTTCTATGTGTTGACTGCCATACATGACCATCTCCACTAAAACTCACGTACATACGCAACTATATTTGTTGACAACCTGCGTACTGTATGCGACTATTCTCATTGCAACCTGCGTACGGATCTATAGGCGGGTTTCCCTCAGAGCAACTTGCGTGTCATACGCGTGTTGCCAGTATCAATAGTCGTGTACACATCCATTCGACATTAAAAAATATAAATCATGATTAATGGATATTAGTTGAGCCCTAATCATTAACCATCTCAACTGTCTCAACCTCCTCAACCTTTGAAACTGCTCTATTTCCCAAAGTATAAATAGAGGCCTTGGGGAGGGCATTAATCAATGAATCTTGGAGAGCAAAGTTATGCTGGTGGTATATCTTCAGAAGTATTTAGAGCAACAGAACTCAGAGTCCTTTGGTTGCAGAGGAGTCCTTGTCTCAGGCGTTGGGTTGTACACTTATCTCATTCACTGATTGTTAATAAAGAGAATTCTTCTTCTAACTTTGTGTTGAGTCTTTCTCATGTATCATGGTTGATGAATATATTTGATTAAGCACTATATATGTTGTTTATCTAACCTATCATATATACATGTATAAGATTGTACTTGGATAATTTGCTCTTTGCAGGTGAAGGAGGTGCATCCTTGAAAGCTTTGGAGAGAAGCAGAGCGGGAGAAGACAAAGCTTGGACCAACCGTCGATAATTGGGTGAGTACAACATTTCTTCCTATTTCCTTTCTGTACTTTAAAGCTGATTGTCTACCATTTTTAGAAGTAAGTTGGTAACCTTAGACCCTAGGTTACAAGGGTGTTTATTCCTGAAAAATAGAACTGGCGACTCCGCTGGGGAGCCCAGACTACTGTGGGTTAACTCTATAGATCAGTGCCCAGTCTTTGCCTTGATTCAGTGTGTGGTGTCTTGTCTTGGTTCAGATTTGTAGTGGTGCTTTGAAGTTCTCGATAATTTTTCTTTTCTTTTGAAAAATTTAACTCCTGTACGCGGTTGGACCACTCGGCTCGCTGGAGTTAAGGGCGTAGTAGGTATGCTTAATCTAGGGGTACTTACCAGGGGAGGTAGCACCCCTTCAGCTGGGATGGCTGAGGTGAAAATCAAAGAACTTTCTCCTGCACTAGACATTATTCTACCCACAGGGACATCAATCATGGGTGGATCAAAAGGACAAACCTGAAAAATCACAGGATCATTTAAATCAGTCAGAGGTGTATTAAAATTCCTTGCAAACTCATCAGCTTGCAAGTCTTCTATCTCAACTGTGTTCAAATTAAGATGGTTTTCCCTAAGTTCTGGTTCACCCGAAACTTCACTGAATCCTATCAGTTCAAATGAACCGTCTGTGTCCAATCTCTGCCTTTGAGGGGGAGGTGGAGGTTCCAATGTGATAAGAGGAGGAAGGTTTTGAAACCTTCGTGACCTTTTGATAGGTTGGTCCTCCACGATTGTAAATTTTACAATTCAAACCCTAAGGCCATCTAAACATAGATAAACTACAGAGCAATCACTACAAAAAATCCTAAAGTCTCAACAGTCAGCAAGGGTAAAATATATGCTTTCCCGAAGAAAGCTGAAAGACAGTTGCTTGACGTCCTTGAAGAGGTTCATAGGCACAAGCGAAGGAATCACCCACCGCCCTCCTATGCTTTCAATAAGGATTACCTTCCAAGCCCGTCCAAGGTGAACCAGAAATAGCCTTCCGGTTTACCTATGTATGAACCCTAGATGTCAAGAGACTAGAGGCTACCTTAACTATACCAATAGTTTGGGGGGATAGTTGTAAGACTGATTCATACGCATGGGCAGGGTAGCTGAGCCCAAAAATCTATCTAGGATAGAATCCCAAGATGTGTAAAAACCATGGTTTACGTTTCGACAAGGAATCAAAGGGTTATCTCCTTAGTCCAATGCCTCCAGGCGGCCTCGTGCTTGACTCCCGTTTGAGAGGAGATTCCCAGATACTATCAATAAAGAGAAGGATTTACCTATCGATTGGCCCACTATGTCTGAATTTAAATACTTATGGGGAGTTTACACTTCCTATCCCACAAGTCTAGCCTAAGCTAGTAGGTGTATGGCCCTAAAAAAACAAAGATTACTAATAAATTTTAATTATTGCGTTCATTTTAAGGGCTATTTTTACTCAGAAGGCAAGTGGAGTGAAAGGCTATGATGTTTTTGACTCGATAAGAACTGTAAAAAACAATAGGTGTATATTTCCAAAGCAAATTATCACTACTTAAAAGATAAGCTTCTCTTTTCTTTTTTTTGTAAATGTAAACTGATGAAAATGCAACGAATAAAGAGAAAACTAAGACCATATTTTTGTAATTTTTGAGGTTATATTTAAAAACTGAAAACAAAACTACTGTATGCAAAACAAATGCAAAAGTTTCTAATGTTTTCTTTTCACTTTTTAAATTGCTCAAAGACTACTATGAACCTAAATGCACAATACTTGAGTATGCTTGAATAAACTAACTGTATAAAATAAGCAAAATGAATTAAAGCAGATTCATAGAACCAAAGATCAACCACCTAAGGAAGACTTGGAACCTTAGCTTGGGAAGGCACAATGAATAGAAATCACTGAACTCAATCAAAGGCAAGTGACAAACCAATACTATTAAAAAATAGAATGGAATATACAGTGTCTAGAACCCTGATCACTGATTAAGACAACCAGCACTTAAACCTATTACCCAACAGGCGAATCCACTTCAAGTTGCAAGCAGACAGACAATCCAAACAATAAGAACTCAAGGGCTTACAAGAAAGCACAAGGCATGGCTAACAAGGTCATCAAACTCACAGTGCAATGCTCATAGTGAAGGCCACTCAGCAAGACAAAATCTATAGAAGGACAGGGACAAGTAAACCCTAACCCAAAAATTTTGTGCTCAGGCTTGTACGCGACTGTGTACAAGGGAAACCCACATACTGTACGCGACTGTGCTCAACCTGCGTACTGGACGCGACTATGCTCAACCCGCGTACTGCACGCGACTATGCTATAGAGAAACCCACATATGCAGACCTCTGTACGCGACTGTGTGTAAGAGCAACCTGTGTACAAGAGTTAAATTTTTCAAAAAAAGAAAAATTATCAAGGACTTCAAAGCAACACTACAAATATGAACCAAGACAAGACACCACACATTGAATCAAGGCAAAAACAGGTTAGATAAACAACATATATAGTGCTTAATCAAATATATTCATCAACCATGATACATGAAAGAGACTCAACACAAAGTTGGAAGAAGAATTCTCTTTATTAACCATTAGTGAATGAGATAAGTGTACAACCCAACTCCTAAGACAAGGAATCCTCTGCAACCAAAGGACTCTAATTTTTGTTGCTCCAAAGACTTTTGAAGATATACCACCAGCATAACTTTGCTCTCCAAGATTGATTGATTAATGCCCTCTCCAAGGCCTCTATTTATACTTTGGGAAATAGAACAGTTTCGAAGGTTGAGGAGGTTGAGACAGTTGAGATGGTTAATGATTAAGGCTCAACTAATCTGCATTAATTGTGTGTTATATTTTTTAATGTCCAATGGATGTGTACGTGACTATTGATATAGGCAACCCGCATATGACACGCGAGTTGCTTTAAGGGAAACCCGCGTACATATCTGTACAAGGGTTGCAATGAGAATAGTTGCGTGCAGTATGCAGCTTGTCAACAGATATAGTCGGGTATGTACGTGAGTTTCAGTGGAGATAGTCGCGTATGAAAATCAACACATAGAAAATTAAAATGGCATGCTGGTTAAAGGGTAAATGCATCTCATGTCATGCCCATCTATAATGTTTAGGAAAACTTCAATCCTATAGTGTCCTTTTGTGTACCAACATCTAGAAAGTCGGCACTCAGACGAAGAAGTGCCATTTGGGTTGATAACAGTTGGTTCCAATGTGGAGGAATCATGCTCTCCTTTAAACATTGCATAACCTTCATCAAGAGACAATTCAAGTTCCTCTTCCACCACGCCAAGTGTTTGAATCTCTTCAAGTTCAACTTCAAACACATCAAGCACATTCAAATTTTCACATTTCTCATGATCCTCCATGTCATGAGAATCCTCCAAACAATCTACCATTTGACAATCTGAAACATAGGAGGAAAAACAAGTGTCTTGCAACTTTTCAAGAAGTTGCTCATTTTGAATTGTGATATTATGAATAACTTCATTATTCTTCAAGTAGGATTCATGTAACCATTCACTAAGCTCAATGACATTTGTTCTATCAAAACGCAAAGACATGAAATTACCTTTGATGTTGCACATTGCTATTTGAATCTTCTCCATGTCTTCAAGGAAGGATGGCTCCTCCAAGGAAGTAGCTCTCCAACAAGAATTTGATACCAATACTTGAGCCTGTCATGGAGTATGCTAAGGGCCTCTTGTATCTTATTTTCATTTATATTTAAGGACCCTTCAAGAAAATGAGGCTCTTGCAAATGAACCTCCTCATCTTATTCCTTCTTGCTTCGACAAACTTCATGAAGCTCAAGTGGTGATGGGGAAGCTGATCTTGTTTCTTCTTCAACTGTTACAAGGTCTTAATTTTCATCTTTAATGTAATTTTGGCTTGCAGCAACACTTTCAAAAGTGATCTCTATGTCAC
This sequence comes from Pseudotsuga menziesii, assembly GCA_001517045.1. Lineage (NCBI taxonomy): Eukaryota > Viridiplantae > Streptophyta > Pinopsida > Pinales > Pinaceae > Pseudotsuga > Pseudotsuga menziesii. The sequence continues at coordinate 242,383 of LPNX010213222.1, forward strand.
CAACATAGAGGTGTGAGCACCCATCATTAGGTACTCCTTAATAGTTCAAACATCCATCCGTAGATGCCCTTTGGTCCATTCCCATAGTAGAATTTGTGTCAGAATGATATTCAATAGTTTGAAGGTACTCTTCTTCCTTCTCATCTGATGTTTCCTCATATTTTTCAAAGTCATTTGGGAGTGACTTTTGATCCTCTTGATGTAATTCCTTTTCTTCTTCACCACCCACAGAAACTTGTAGCTCCTTTGTCTCCTCCCTACTCGTGCATTGATGATTATTCCTTAATAAGTTCTTATTTGAATTATTTTTCATAAATTCCTTCAACCAATAATTAAGGTCTTCAAAATAAATGTTATTATGTTTCTCTTCATTATGGAAACTTCTACTACCCATAAGTTGGCTAGCCATCAATTCGAATGCTTTCTTAACCTACCTAGTAATATCATCACCACATGACTTAATGACTTTATTCAATTCATATATACCATCCATAACTTTAATATGTGCCAAGACCATTCTATGATACCACTGTAATGATAATCACCATCTCCTATGGATATGTCCTTAAACTTTGTCAAAATTTAGCCATTTTATACCAAAAATGGAAGCCATGGATATTTTAGCAGTGTCAACATCTATAAGAGAAACTGGAGAAACTTGCCACATTGTCCTTCATCCATAATCCTCATGATGCTCTGGCCACCAGAGTCTTAGATAATACAGATTTGTTTCTTAGCAATGCAAACACATATGTGGCTAGGAACCTATTTCTGAGCATAATCAACATAAAACACTTAAGCACATGATTTATCCTACCCAAGCAAAGGACATTTTGTCAGGAACTTGAATTGATTGGTATGTCAGGAACCTGAATTGATTGGCAAGTTAGGAAAATAAAATGGGATCGAAGTAGGTGAGTAACTGACCATTTCTGAGAGTGAAACAAAACATGTACGAAGTGAAATTTTCCTGCTAGATTTCCAACTTATATGTGGTTAGGAACCTATTTCTGAGCATAATCAACAGAAAACACTTGAGCACATGATTTATCCTACCCGAGTGAAGGACATTTTGTGAGGAACTTGGATTAATTGGTATGTTAGGAACCTGGATTGATTGGCATGTTAGGAAAATAAAATGGGATCAAAGTAGGCGAGTAACTAACCAATTCTGAGAGTCAAACAAAACATGTACAAAGTGAACTTTTCTTGCTATATTTTCAGCTTATATTTGATACTCGCTAGATTTTCAGCTTATATTTGATACCCATGTCATTGTGAATGGAAGCTGGCAAAGAGAAAGGTTTAACCAATGCTAATTTTGCCTAGATTTTAGGCTGCAAATGAACCTCATAGAATTCCAAATGCTTTGGAATCAGGGATGTAAACAAGAATAAAAAAAATCAACTTTTTGATGAAATGCTGGCCAAAAATATCATGTTGAATGAAACATGTAAGTTGGGAAATGCAAAGGATGACATTAGGTTCTTTTTATTCCTCAAAGCGCTTCTAAGAAGCTTGCCAATGTTATGGTTGATGAATGGGAATTACTAATCCAATGTTGTCCCCAAAGAAAGATATGACCTTCCATGTTATTAACAACAAAGTGGATCTTAACAGGAACAAGAGATATCCGTGTATCAGATGCAGCTGAGAGTTCTCATGAGTCTTAAGTGTCAAGATGTTTATTGAAATTTGTTTCCTAAATATGTAGTTGGGCCATGTTCTCCATGCAAAGAGCTGTAACAGGGTCAGGATTGCTTTTCATTGTGCTACTAACATAAAACATATATTCTCTTGAGCAAAGATGAATATAGGGTGTTCCTATAATATTATGCTAAAACAGATTGCTTAAACAAGAAGAAAATGTCAATGGAAAAAATAACATAGCATTCAAATCCCTAAGTAGCCCAACTAAGCGGCGCCCACAAAGTGCTCAAGAGACAATAATAATTGTCCATTTTTTAGAGGGAGGAGAAGGTACAATATGAAAATTCAAAGGTCAAAACCAGGGTAGGGTGAGCTAGAGCAAAGTATAATCAATTTGGCAAAGATGTCAAATCCAAAGAATCTAATAGATCACAAGGTATGTTTGTACAAGGGTCATGATCTATAGAATTTAGTCAACAATGCAACTTAATCTCAACGAAATCCACAATTTTGAATGTGATGTGGGGAATGTAATCTGACATGTGATTGAGACACTCCTAACATAAGATATGTACAGTGCTAAACATTAGAGATGGAAGCCACATGAACTCAAAACACAAAAGATAATAATGCTTCAAAGGAATCAGTAAATCAAGCAACCCTAGCAAGCCAACTGATAAGAGAGGTATTTGATACGCCAAAGAACTCTCAAATGAGAAATCCTCGATTTCAAAAAAATTATAGTCGCTAATACCCTGCAAAATCAAGGTAAAGGTAGGGGCACACTAAGCAAGAATTTGGTTAGGTACACCTTAGGAAAAAGTCAAGGGTTGATACAAAAAGAGACAACAAGGATAATTCAAAATACAAGGACATCTATACAGAGCATTCCCACCATTATGGTGGGGAAAGACACCACAACAGAGTTGTCATGACCCTAAAATACATAGATGACATGAAAAGGACAAGAGATTATTACATAGAAGAAAAAGGATGAGATTTGGGGCTACATTATAGGGAAGAAAGGGGAGATCTGATAGAGATGGTCAAAAAGGGGTGTGACCATGCCTGATTTGAATAAAAAATTGAAGGGGGTGACCAAGAATCCTTCCAGCCTGAAATGCTTAATTTTCAACCATCGAATAGACCAACATCCCAAAACAAGTACATATTCATCCTATCTTTTTCCTCGAAACCTTTGCTAGTTTGAAATAGGAGAAATGCACCCAAAAGTTCAAAACAAAAACGATTAGTTTACTCAATGAATTGTCCAAGAGAAACATACAAGGGAGCAATAGTTACTAATGATTCATGTGTGCCTGGATGTGCAAGTAGAGGTAAAGGAGAGTAATAAAAACATTATTGGCATGTCTGCACAAAAATGTCTAAAATGAAAGACTGCATGCACATTGGGAAAAATCAAGATCTAGAATGTGTATTTAGATAAGGACTCACATTTTCAACAAAATCAATGTAATGAAGAGCTCCATGTTTGAATTGTGTTCAACCACCAGGGAAAGTAAGATATTTCCTTGATAAGGCTAAGCCAGTTTTGAGATTTTTTTACAACTGCAAGTTTGGTGTGAGGAACATTGTTGTACCATATCTGCACAATAAATAAGAAACTAGAAATCAATACTCTATTCTAAGTCTTTTTTAAAATTGATAATAGAGCTAAAATGGTATGGAGATTAGTGGATTTCAATCAAGCAATGAGGGAAAAGAGAGGGAAACTTATCTCTGCTTATTATTTACTGCCCAACTATAGGGTGTGATGAAGTGTTAAATCAGGTGCAGTTTATTTATAGAGACCTGGGTTCAAACCACCTGGAGAACATGCTGTTGTGCCAATGCAGCCATTTTGTTGTGTTATCCACTTATCTTGTTATATGTGAAATATTTGTCAAGTCTAGGTGATTTTAGCAAGGCAAACAGGTCAGGTCAATTGCAATTCCTGGTGGTTTTTGCAGGAGAGAGAGTTAATGAGTCTAGGTAATTTGCTCGAGGAAGGCAGATGAGTCCAATTGTAATTCCTGGTGATTTGAGCTGGAGATATACTTCTTGGATGTGACTCCTAAGGCAAAGGTTTTCACAGCCCACAGGGATTAGCACAAAAGAGTCTTTCACCGACAAAAACACATTTTCACATTGTACATCCAGACTTAATCATCTGAATTGGATCAGATCTTCCCCCCTCAAGTGATGACCCTCTTCAAATTTCAATTGAGATATTTATCCGATGATTATTTCTATGCATTCTCTTTACTGCATCGGAGATGTTCTTTTCTTTCCAATCAGGCACACTTAGTTCAAATTTACTAGTTGATGTAGTTCTCTAGATTGCTTTACTGAACAATTTCCCTTTGCATTCCATGGACAGAAATGTTATTTATTAGACCAATCTCCAACTATGCCTATGAACCCATCTCATACTGACAGAATGATAGAAACCTATGTTACTGGAATGGGAATGAATCGATAAATGGTCCCAGAGGGTTTGGGGAGACAAGAAATGTGAACCCACTCACTTCCTGATGTATATTATGCATGTGAAATTGAGTAGCAATGTACTAACCTAGTCTCAAAACAAGAATGAGAATAGAATGGTATAGTTTAATAGCTAGAAATGTTAATTAGGTGGTCACCATATTTATTCCCATAAAGCCATCAAGGCCATGCAATCAGAGATTATTCAACACTACCCAACACTTAAATTAGCCAACAAGGCACGTTTTCAAAGTTTTGTTCCCATTAATCAATCTATATTGACATATGCTTTCAGTATTTTCCATTGACAAATTTAAAATAAAAAGGTATTCAATCATGCCCAATAGAATAAAAAATGAGCACTAAGATACCTTGGCAACAAAGTCCTTTTCTGCAAATTTGAAGGCGATCCCCAGGTAGCCAAAGAGCATTGAAACCCAGGAACAAGCATGTCAACCAGTTGAATATCAACATTGCCTGAGTTGAGAACTAAAGCCAATTCCCAAAATGCTTCTGCAATCTGTCTCAAGGGTATGTTTGTCTTGGTTTTTTCTGCCATTATTTTCTATTTAGCCTTCCAAATTGTAAATTCCTTTTTTTTTGAAATTTTATATCTATAGAACAATGCAGTAGGATTGAGATCCAAGAGGTAAGGAACATATCTGCAATTGATATAGTTAAGAACTCCATATGACATATCCTTTAAATATGACATATCCTTTAAAGACGAGCTAATATAACAAGCACCTTAGTACTTTAGGAGTAGCTTAAAAATTTCTTTAGATTCTCCTCAACAACATCTTTATCTATATGGCATGAATTAAGGAAGACAATAAGCATTAAGTGGACAACATTTATGACCTTAATCCTATTGCTTACATTTCAACAACAAGGTTATGAATCGTTGGGATGCATTTGAAGCATATTTCAAAGCCATGATAACGGCATAGGGTTATGAGGGTGGAGGATAGATATTATTAAAGGTATTGGTATAAAGGTATGGGTGCTCAATGCACATTAAAGTGGCAAATATTTGGCACAAATTAAACTTGGAAAGTAATGTTGTGGTATAAACACACTAATATTCTTTGTCAGGAACTTGTGGTGTTGTGCCCTAGTTACATAGGCATAAATATCAATAGTATGATATGAATTACACAACAATGCCTCATTTTCATCCAAGACATGATATATTTCCACCACCTTCCCTACTACCTATAAAGTAAGCAGTGAACAAATACAATTAAATCTAGTTGTCACCACATTGTCTCTACTCTACCGCTTTATGTCTCTAGTATTGATCAAAACTTCCCACTTACTTTGTCTCGTAGCATCAGTTTCAATGTCCTCTACATCAACATTCTTAGCATCAAAGGCAGTACTTGGTTCTTCATGCATGTTAGATGTATATGATAAATTCATAGTTCCTAGTTAGCCGATCTAGGAACAAGGAAACACTCCTAGGGATCCAGATTAGGGGATTATATTTCATTGTGATGACCCAATATAATTTGCATGCAATGTTTATTATCAAGATCCCAAACCTTCAGAAAATTGTCTTTAGAGAAATTCACAAGCTTCTTTCCACTTTCTAGGAAAACAAGATCTATCACCTGCAAGTCAATAAACATGGATAAAAATATACCCATAGCATTAAGAAATGATACAAGTGATAGATATAAAATATGGCAGAGACTTTGATGGAAAAATAATCTCTGAAAAAGAAACTAGGAAAATCTCCTCAATGTCCTTCTATAGTACATATACTTCAAGCCTGATCTCGATGACCACAAAGCCGAAAGAGTCCTGCTTCACCCACCATATCACATATGATAACATCTGTATTTGCTTTTGTATGCAAGCAAATGGCCTGTTTTAATATAGTGAAGGGTAGTAGTGGAACCTTTATGCCCATTTAGAGTGGTCTCATAGGGTTATGAGGGTGGAGGATATATATTATTAAAGGTAAAAGGTATGGATGCTCGATGCAGATTACAGTGGCAAATATTTGGCACAAATTAAACTTGGAAAGTAATGTTGTGGTATAAACACACTAGTATTCTTTGTCAGGCACTTGTGGTGTTGTGACCTAGTTACATAGGCATAAATATCAATAGTATGTTATGCATTACACAACAATTCCTCATTTTCATCCAAGACATGATATATTTCCACCACCTTCCCTACTACCTAGAAATCAAGCAGTAAACAAATACAATTAAATCTAGTTGTCACCACCTTGTCTCTACTCTACCGCTTTATGTCTCCAGTATTGATCAAAACTTCCCACTTACTTTGTTTCGTAGCATCAGTTTCAATGTCCTCTACATCAACATTCTTAGCATCAAGGGTAGTACCTGGTTCTTCATGCATGTTAGATGTATATGATAAATTCGTAGTTCCTAGTTAGCCGATCTAGGAACAAGGAAACACTCCTAGGGATCCATATCAGGGGTTTATATTTCATTGTGATGACCCAATATAATTTGCATGCAATGTTGATTATCAAGATCCCAAACCTTCAGAAAATTGTCTTTAGATAAATTCACAAGCTTCTTTCCACTTTCTAGAAAAACAAGATCTATCACCTGCAAGTCAATAAACATGGCTAAAAATATACCCATAGCATTAAGAAATGATACAAGTGATAGATATAAAATATGGTAGAGACTTTGATGGAAAAATAATCTTCAAAAGAGAAACTAGAAAAATCTCCTCAATGTCCTTCTATAGTACATATACTTCAAGCCTGATCTCGGTGACCACAAAGCCGAAAGAGTCCTGCTTCACCCACCACATCACATATGATAACGTTTGTATTTGCTTCCGTATGCAAGCAAATAGCATGTTTTAATATAGCGAAGGGCAGTTGTGGAACCTTTATGCCCATTTAGAGTGGTCTCATAGGTAACTTTAATAATATCCCAAATTATTATATTGCCATCCACATATACACTGGCAACCTGCAAAGAGAACATAAATATAGACAAACTTAGATAAGTTTATACTTATACAGTAAATTTGTGATGAAAAGAACAAACAATTGATGCAATAGTAAAATCATGAAGGTAAACTAGTCCCAAGAATAATGAGTAAAACTATGGGTTGTTTTTACAAATATTGTGGTAGTCTCACAAAAAAAAAGGTAATAGAATCCTACCCTTATATATGAAAGGTGCATCTCTTTGGAAAAAATTGACAATAGTTTACAAATAAATTAAAGGGAAATTTTATTGGAATCCTATAGAGAGAAAAAAATGATATTAGGGAGGATGGAATATTGGTAGAACCCCTGTTGTCAGGACTTAGCATGGAATAAGAAGATGGATCCGAAGTAAAACTCTAAGAAAAATTGTATGTTTCATAAACCAGGAGAAACCTGAATGTGATAGGAGGCAGAAAGCAACAGACAATAGCAAGATTGAATGGGTCAGAATATTTTCAAAACCTGATTTCACAACTAGTAATTGAATTTAAAATTCATAAATATTACATTTGACCATTCACACAAATCGGTATATAAAACATATATACTTTACCCATAAAAAACTTAAAAAGTCACCCATCAAAAACTTCAAAAATATTTTACCATAAGCATTGTATATTGAAAAACACAAAGTATGTGTATAGATTTTAATGTACATTCATAATATTTTTTTGTAATAAAATGATTCTTTTAATTATTAAATTGAGAGAAATATGTACATATGGCTCCTCTGAGAGAGGATATTCCCTAGAAGGTTGGTTTTAGGCTGCATGACCACTCATTTTGATATAAATTTTGCTTTTCTTGTGGAAGAAGAGAAACAAAGTCCTACTTAATACAAAGGACCCTTCTAGGTCTTGTCATGGTTTTACATCTCCTTAAATTGTTAAGTCTATCCTTGTAAATCAATGTTCAAGTACAAAATATAAGGATGGAGATGTCCCACCTAGAAAAAGTACTAGAGTTTTAGGGATGTGCCCCTAAAGAGCCAATTAGGAAAATTCTTGTGAAGCTGTGTGTGGCTATCTTTGGAAACATCAATGTAAAGTTACTTTTAAGGATAATCCCCCTTTTAGAGTTTAAGGAGACAATAAGGATGATTTGTGTATTCCTCCAATGTTATTTTTTCAATTCGAGGTAATCCATAAAAGAAAACCAATACTTTGATGCATTTGTGAATTTGTTGACAACCATGACTCTTTTGCAAGTGGATCTACAGCTTAGGTCCTCATTTTATAATTTTGGAGATGTCTTCCGAAATTATTTGTTATCCATGTTAACCCTACCTCATGAAGTGGACTAGTTACTTGAACTTGACTAATCCATTCACCCAACTAGCTAGCCAAATGTCATATAAGCTTAGCTATGGGAATAAATATGAGACATAGAAGAAAGTCCAACTTTTCAAGTCTCCATTTAGAGGGATAATGTTGCTAGTGAAGAAAATGGATCAATTATATTAGATTATAAATCCAGACAACATGCCAAAAATGAGACATGAGTTGTGAATTATGAGAAAATATGACATTATATAAAATTCATTGTTGAATTATACAATATACACAAGGCCTATATATTTTACATTGTTAACGGCATGACCTCATCCTATATATTTTAAATTGTTAAGCACCCCATCCTTGTCCTAGAAATCTAGCAATTCATTTTAGAGAAAAACTCAAAAAATTTATGCTACAGTTCACTCAATGACTAGAAAATATCAGTGGTTACATGCACGAAAATACCAGTGGTTACATGCACCCTTACCCTTGGATAATGTTGAAATATAGGTGCATAGTGGTAAAGCACAACATACACTTTCCCCAACAAGATTAAAGCACTGTCAACCTCGTCACCTAACAAATCCGCCTAGAACTGTACACACAAATTTAAACAGTTAGTTACATAACAAAACAAATGATGAGGAAACACAGAGTTTATGTCCATTATCAAAATACCCGAGTTTCATGATAAGTAAATGATATAAATTACACAATTTTAATCAGCTTAAGGCATCAATTAAATAATAATAAATGCAACATAATTGTGGTAGTTATAAAATAAAGAGGCAAAGTCTCACATTAAGACAAAGGCCCATTTCCATGGATGATTTAGGGAAAAGTCATGTACCGAATAGTTGACATAAACTTTTAAGGGAATGTTAGCAAGTCACATACAAGTCATCAAGAACATATGATAACATATATAAAGTCTAAGTTCTACAGGCTTTGAGTTTAGAGAAGAAAAGTGCTTCTGTAGGAGTTCAATCTACATAAAGATATGGTATACATAGGCACAAAAAAAGATTGGCCATTGTAGGTTTACTTTGAGATTGGAAGAAAGACCAACAATGAGAAGCCTTGTCAAAATCCAGTCACTTGACAGAGGGTGGGTCCAAGAAGAGGTCAATTCTTCGGGTCTATCAGCTCTGCAATATATCCATTTGTCTTGAGCATCATCTCTATTGTTTAGTATATGAGAAATACATTAGGAATAAATAGTACTCATTGTACTTTCTAGGATATAAAAATTGACTTCTCATCAATAACATTGTTTGGATTCCCTCTTCTTCTTTAAAAAGAAACCACATTCCTAGTAAATCTTTCCAAGATCATCCTTATGACGTGGGATCCCAAGTTAATAAGGATGACAACTTTTATGCCATTCTGCATAAACTACATGATAGATCAAAGAGTTACATCACATGAACAATAGGTTAGCCTATAAAATCTAGCCCTAAAAATGCCAATCAAGAAAATTCATGTGAAACTCAGTCTGGCTATTTTTGGAAACATCAATGTAAACTTTAAAGTTACTTTTCAGGAAAATCCCTCTTTTAGAGTTTAAGAAGTCAATAAGGATGGCTTGTGTATTCCTCCTATGTTATTTTTACAATTTGAGGTAATCCATAAAAGAAAACCAGTACTTTGGTGCATTAGTGAAGTTGTTGATAGCCATGACTCTTTTGCAAGTGGATTTGTAGCTTATGTCCTTATTTCAGAACTTTGGAGATGTCTTCCCAAATGATTTGTTAGCCATGTTAAACCTACCTCACAAAGTGGACTAGTGAGTTGAACTTGATTAAGTCATTAATCCAACTAGCCAAATGTCATATAAGCTTAGCTATGTGGATAACGATGATGTAGAGAAGCAAGTCCAACTTTTCAAGTCTCCATTTAAAGGGCCAATGTTGTTGGTGAAGAAAATGGATCAATTATATTAGATTATAAATCCACAGAACATGCCAAAAATGAGACATGAGTTGTGCACTATGAGAAAATATGACATTATATAAATTTCATTGGTGAATGATACAATAGGCCCACGACCTATATATTTTAAATTATTAAATACATGACCCTGTCCTATATATTTTAAATTGTTAAGCACCCCATCTTTGTCCTAGAAATCTAGCAATTCATTTTAGACAAAAAATCGAAACATTTATGCTACAGTTCACTTGGTGAAAAAGAAAAGCATAGTGATTACATGCACTCTTACCCATGGATAATGTTGCAATATAGGTGCATAGTGGTTAAGCACACCATACACTTTCCCTAGTAAGCTTAAACTAATAAACACTGTCAAGCTCATCTCCCAACAAATCCACCTAGAATTGTACACACAAATTTGAACAGTTAGTTACATAACAAAATAAATGATGAGGAAAAAAAGAGTTTATGTGACTTATAAAACTAAGTTTAATGATATAAATTACACAATTTTAATCAGCTTAACACATCAAATAATAATAATAAATGACACATAATTGTCGTAGTTTTAGAACAAAGAGGTAGAGTCTCACACTAAGATAGAGGCCCATTTCCATGCATGATTTAGGGAAAAGTCATGTTCCAGATAGTAGACATAAACTTTAAAGGAATGTTGTAAAGTCACATACAACTCATCAAGAACATATGAGAACATGTATGAAGTCTAAGTTCTACATTCCCTGAATTGAAAGAAGAAAAGTGCCTCTGTAAGAGTTTTCAATCTACATAAAGATATGGTATACATAGGCACAAAAGGAGATTGGCAATTGCAGGTTTACTTTGATATAGTTCATGATGATGATTCATAGTCGAGTTTTGGTGATGCCCTATGATATTTAGTTGTTGTTGGAACTTGGAAGATGATGAACTAATGAAAGATGAGGCATTATGCAAGATTGATCAGCAATATTGAGCATGTTTGACGCCTCTTGAAGATAAGAGATGAAGTTCAGAGCAAAATCTAGACATAATGTAGAATGATAAACAACATTTTGGGCATTCTTGCACCTCTTGTACAACATGAATAGGAGAAACAACATTTCTAGGCAGTGTTTGAACTTTGGACATTTCTTTGCACGGTTTTGACCTTCAAAGGGTAACAAACATTATCCTTCACAAGTCTAGGCATTGTAACAACAACAAAGCCACTTTATTTTTAGTCTTGGGCACACTTGGAGCAAATATGGGTAGTAAGTGGGTAGTTTTTAGTTGGCACTTACTACCATCCTCCATCCAAGAAAACTAGGAAACTAACATTTAAGGACATAAATGATTGACTACATATTGTTAAGGGTAGTTTTTGTAGCATATGGCATGTTTCGTGTGCTCCTATACCATGTTCAATGATGATAGTTTTGTAAAGAAGTTTCGAACTACAACTACAATAGGGTCTTATGTACTCACAATTTGGGAGATTCTGGTTAGCATATGGCGATAATGTCATGAGGGTCTTGTGGAGTTGCAATTTGGGAGATTCTGGGTAGCATATGAGGATAATTTCATGATTTTGACTCTACTTTAGATGCATACTTTAAAATGTACTTTAGCACAACATGACAAGAAAGAACACGTTGGAGTTCAACATTAGCTTGCCATATTGAAAGTATATCATAGTTGTGGATGTTTAATCTATCATCATGTCGAGCAGGGTTGTATGTTTTACGTCCATGCTCATCAATTGGCATTGTAGATGTAGCATGCAACTCCGAGGGTGGAGCCTTTCTTTCGCAAAAATGAAAATTCCTTACATTTTGCGTGTTTTTGAACACAACTAACATGTTCTCACAGTCTTGAAGTGGATTGGATGCAAATATTTCTATTGTGCTTAGTAGACATGGATCAACAAGAATTGAGTAATGGAATTGGATATTCCTATCGATTTTTTTTGCAAGATTGGCTTCAATTGGGTCCTCTGAGTGCAGTGTGTCATATTAGGTGCATTTTCCAACCATGTGAAACCATGAATATGAGTAGACCCTCTATGTTTCCATTCATACATATGCAAATAAACATTTATAGGAAGATGTGTGTGAAGACAAGTATTGTAAGTAAAAAGCGAATATGAATTGGACTTAAATGTCTAACCTGTACCGGTATTATTTTGCATAGAAGTGTTTCGCTAGAACTTCTTCATGAAAGATTGTGAATATGTGATACATGTACAAAGATGTATAAGATGTGGGTCTATAATAATGTTTTCAATTCTCCAACGATGTTGTTGATTTGCATAGGATGGAGCTTTGGTGTCCCTTCACTGAAATCACAACATTTAGTGAAAACAATCATAGATAGCATTTGGTGTCCCTTAGTGTAAAAAACAAAAAACAACGTTGGAGAGCCTAGCTGTGTGATCATCTTTATTAGTTCATTCATGGATTTGTTCCAAAAATATATTTTTCTCGCAGTTTCCCATCAAGCAAGTGTTGGAGGTGATGGCGAAGGTATGTGATAAGGATCATGTTTTAACTTGTACTTCAAGGCTTCCATAACACGAGATCTGTACTAACAAATAATTCATAATCTTTTTGGTCATACCTATGCCTTCTCACAAACAACGTGCCATCAATAACCAGCGCGCAAACCATAATTAGACACTTCATTCTCGGTTTCTACCTCCTTTGAAGACCATAATTTTTATCTACCTACAACTCTAGCAAGATAAACAATGTGTCAACCATAAGATAATGACAGATATCAAAATCAAAACTCTATCAAACCCCCTTGTAACACTATTCTAATATCGTTGAATTTTTCAAAATGGATAAATCCTTCTACCCTATTCAAAACTTATTTTAAAACATAAACAAATAATTTCATATCAACACAATTGAGTTATTATATTATTTAGGGGGATTCTATTGCAGTGGAGCACCAGTGTCTATTGCAGCTCATGGTTGGGCTCCACTCTCTAGGGATCCCAATGCGGGCATCTTTAATCCTGTCAACCCTGCTTATAGAGTCCATGAAGAACCACTCCAACTATCCTTTTAGAGATTATATAACAACTCTGTCTCGTATCCAACTCAACACAATTTGAGTTATTATATTATTGAGTTATTAATAATACAGAAGTAAGCTTCATTTTTATATTACTAGATAGATAGCCACCAACATTCTTCTTGTTATTTATTTATCAACTATCAGTTAGTTTGTGTATTCTTTTTCTTTTTATGTCACATTGTTTTAGTTATCTGTCGTGAACAGTTATCCATTTATCAACTACGAGTTCTACTAGGTATCCATTTATGAGCTAGCTACCAGTAATTTTTTATATATATATATTTTTTTTTATAATTGTTTATTTCAAATTTTGAACGACTACCATATAATCAATTTGGATAGTACACTTGAATCTCACATAAAAACCCCTATGACTTAATTAATAACTAGCACACCCACATAGTTTGTGGTTGAATGAGGTGGATAGGGATCAAATGGTTGAAACATATTTATGGAATGAAACTATTTTTTTATTCATCATATTCTTCTAGTGAAACGGGTTCAACATTCTTGGTGTTATCCATTTATCAACTATAAGTTATATTTTATATTCTTTTTCTTTTTATCTCACATTCTTATAGTTATCTACCATGAAATGTTGGTTATTCATTAATCAATTATGAGTTATCCATGCATTGTTTCTAATTATCCATTCAGAAGCTATCAGTCATTATATATATATTTGTTTATGTCAAATTTTGAACAACTACCATAAAATCAATTTTAACAATACAATTGTCTCATTCTAGTTCCTAGATGAAAAAACATAAACCCTATTCCACTCTAAATCTCAAATAAAAACATCAATCTACACAAAAATTGTGCTGAAATTACTTTAAAAAAACATATAAAATGAAGCTTAATTATCTCTTTTGCATAGAAACACTACCTCAAAGTATTAAAGTATTAGACAATTTGAGAAAAACGCCCTTTCTACACAGAAAGAAAGTGCTCATGTCTGCTGCAATATGCCGACAGAAAGCAATTTTGAAACAAGAAGCTGTGCAGAAGAGTTTGCTATTTGAAACAACATTTAATATTTACTGGAGACGAGCAGACTCTGGATTATGTTAATCAGGGCCTGGAATCGCAGGTTATGGACAACTGAACATAATAATCTGGGACCAGTTTCCAGTTTTTCAAAGATACCGAAAGTTGAAACTGAAAAACAACTTGAACTGACGATCGATTTCAACCGGCGAAGTGACCAT
>LPNX010213222.1:257244-276339 GCA_001517045.1 Pseudotsuga menziesii
CAACATTAGAACTGGACAACTGTATTCGGAACCACAAGGCTCCCCTCTCGGCCATGCCTTTACCTTTTTCTTTTTTACAATACAACACAATACAATTCGCAGTAACGTGCAGATTTATATAGGCAGATTTCATAGAAAACTGTCACTAGGGAAACGCTAATTTGTAGATTTATAGGGAGATTTCAGAAAAAAAACTGTTAGCATGGAACCGTAAATTAGCCTGAAACCCGGGTTTCAGCCGAAAGTTGAAAAACTATCTCTCCCTCAATAAGTTATCTCCGCAGTTCTTTTTTCCAAAATAAGTTCTTATGCTAAACATTAAAACTAACACATCTATATACTTTGTGAAAATAACACATCTATATACTTTGTGAAAATAGTTGATAAATAGTTATAAAATGGAAATATGATATAAAATTATATCAAATTGTTGATAAATAATTATAAAATGGAAATATGATATAAAATTATAAAATTAAAAGTATAGAAATATGATATTTATTTCATCACAAAATTGTAATAAAAACAAAAATTATTTTATCTTAAAATTATTTACATTTATCTTAAAATTAAGAGCATAATAATAAAATGTTTTGAATTTATTTTGTTTATTTTATATTTTTATTTATTAATTTTTTATGTTATTTAATTTCAGATATGTTATTTAATTTCAGATATTCTAATAATATGTTATTTAATTTCAGAAAATACAACTTAATAATTTATTGTTTGATTGAGAGAATAAATTTTAGATTTAAGATTACATATTAAACCAACTATACCAAATATTGACTTGTGATGGAATACAAACACTCACAAACTAGGGCCTCAAGAATTTGTAATTTCTTTATTTATCCACTTATTATTATTCATATCATTTGATGTTTTTTAATAGAGAGAATTAAACTTAAATTCAAGATTAGTGTTTAATTTCACAAGTGTTAAATTCAAGATTAGTGTTTAAGTTCAAGTGATTGTTTTATGAAGTTTTCAATTTTCGAGATCCGTAGCAGAAGGCAGAAAGGTAGAAGTCGGAAGGCGGAAAGCCGAAAGCCCAAGTGATCATATTATGAATTTTTTGATTTCCGAGATCCGCAGCGGAAGGTGGAAAGATGGAAATTGGAAGGTGGAAAGCTGAAAGACCAAGTGATCATATTATGAAGTTTTCGATTTCCGTGATCCGCAGCAGAAGGCGGAAAGGCAGAAGTCGAAAGGCTGAAGGACAAAAGACCGAGTGATCATATTATGAAGTTTTCGACTTCCAAGGTCCGCAGCAAAAGGCGGAAATATGAAAGATCAAGTGATCATTCCATGAACTTTTTGAGTTACAAGGTTCGTAGCGGAAGGTGGAAAGTAGACGACGGAAATACGGAAGATCAAGTAATTGTTTCATGGAGTTTGCGATTTCCAAGTTCCGCCCGGAAGGCGGAAGGAAGAAAAAGGATTTTGAACGTATCAACTTGTGATGATCCGATTTTCGAGTTTTGCCCAAAAGGCGGAAGGCGAAGAAAGGGATTTTGAAGGTACCAACTTGTGATGTTTCGATTTCCGAGTTCTGCCTGGAAGGCGGAAGGAGAAAAAAGGCTTTTGAAGGTATCAATGTGTGGTGTTCCGATTTCTGAGTTCTTCGTGGAAGGAGGAAGGCGGAAAGAGGCCATTTTAAGGTATCAATTGGTGTTTTTTGATTTTCGAGTTCCGCTTGGAAGGAGGAAGGCAGAAAAGTCCTCTTAGTGCGGAAATGACTATTTTTGGGTGTAGAGTGGTTTTATTGATGGCGAAATGACTAATACAGTTGTCCCTAAGCCTCAAAATGAATGTACAAGGATGATTTTGACCATTTTTATGGCACTAGTTTCTTTTTATTTGTAAATTCTCTTAACAGTTGGGAATCTTTATTAATATGCCTAAAAGATATATGGTTAAAGATAAATTTTTTATTTTTTTAATATTTGAAATTTGAGGTATGTTACATATGATATTAGAGTATCGTTTCAGCACTAGACCTGAATAGGCTCAATACAAAACTGCTATAGAAAACAACAAACTAATTCATGTTTATTTTGTCTTAAAAATTCTCTTACACAACAAAGAGAAGTACAAATTTTTTTGGAGGAAATATGGTAGATGCACGAATGTCTGTAGAAGAGGAACATTGCCCAAAACAAACTTTACATGAAGAGGGTAATCTAAGGGATGGAAAATTCTTAGTAGATCTAAAAGAAAGTTAAGACAATAAATCTAAATTAAAAAGGACTCTGAATGAACTAAGATCTGAATTAACAAAGGTTAAGGAAGATAATGAGCGAATTCTAAAGGCTCAAGAAGAACTAAACACTATCATGTTATCAAAAATCCATAATGAAGAAAGAAATAAAAATAATGATTTTGATCAAGAATTGCCTAAGACAGCCCCATACAATAAACGTAAGGGTAGGAAGCTAGAATTTTCCAGCCATAACTTTGACACTTTAAGTGAAGAGTCAGTTAATCATCACAAAAAAACTCAAGAGTCAAGCGAAAGCATTGAGAAAAATAAAAAGAAGAAAAAGTACAAACTCTATGAGAAAATCTCTGGGGAGTTCAAAATAATCAAACCACCCATGTTTAGTGGAGAAATTGAGAAGGGTGAGGAGGCAGAGGCTTGGCTGTCCAATATGAAAAAATACTTCTGGATATATAATTACTCAGATGAGTTGAAAGCAAAAATGACCATTTATAATCTGACTGGAAAGACAGATATTTGGTGGCAAGATATAAAGAAAGTTAAGGGTATAAAATAAAGGTATGTAACCTGGAAAACTTTTAAAAATCTGTTTAAAAGAAAATATTTTTTTGAACAATACTATGAAGAAAAGGCCAAGGCATTTTATGAACTAAGGTTAGGGGCCATGACAATGAAAAAACTATGTAGTAATTTCTTCAGCTTACTTCGCTATATCCCCTACATAATTGATGAAAAACCCAAAATGCAATGGTTCCTCAGTTTCCTACCCCTCATGTTTAAACAACAAATTGATATGACAATCGAAAGACATTGGAGGAATCAGTGAGGAAGGCAAACTTCTGTTTTGATCAAAACAAAAATAAAAAAGAAAGTATAACAGCTTGGAAAAATCAAAGGCCAAGTTTTGATTCTAAACGAAAACAAAATAAGTTCCATAAAAACATGGGAAATAATCATAGAGGTTATCAGGGTAATAATTACAAAGGTTTTAAACCTCAAGGTTCTACAGTACCCTCAACTATTCCTGATAAAATTTTTGGATTGTGGGGAGAACCATTACTTTAGAGATTGTCCAACAAGGAAGTAGAAGTTTAATTTCCATTCTATGCAGGAAGCAGTTACAGTTGGAGATATGGCTAGAAGCATGCCAAGAATATACGCCGTATTGAAAATTCACAAGAAGACAACCAAACTTCCATGGTCGAAATTCAAGGTATGATAAAAATTCAACCTATCTCTGTCTTAATTGATCTAGGCACAAGCCTTAGTTATATTTCACCTAGAAAGATGATTTATGCCATTTGGTACCTGAACAATTTGATAAGTCTTGGCTAGTATAGTTAGCTACAGGTAAAAAAAGAAAGGTTACTAGTATTGTTAGAAATTACAAGATAGCTTTGAATGATTTTCTTACACATGTGAATGTAAATATATTTCCTTTAGGATCTTATGATATGTTGATAGGAATGGATTGGCTTGAAGAGCGTAAAGTTTTGCTAAACTATTTTGATAAAACATTTACATGTATTGATAATAATGGAAATAGTATAAAAGTGAAAGGAATTCCTAGGAAGGTAACCATAATAGAGCTCTCTGCTCTGCAAATGAAGAGATCAGTAAGAGAGGGATGTAAGGTATTCATAGTATATATAATGAATGATATGGAAAATGATATAAAACATAAACTAGGAGACATCCCCATTTTAAAAGAGTTCAAAGATATTTTCCTGGAAGAAGTCCATGGATTTCCTCCAAAAAGGGATATAGAATTCATAATCAATCTGATACCTGGAGCGGTAACAGCATCGAAAGATCCATATCAAATGAACATAATCGAACTCACAGAACTAAAATCACAGTTACAAGAACTAATTGATAAAAAGTACATTCGACCAAGTGTGTCTCCCTTGGGAACACCGGTCTTGTTTGCGAAAAAGAAAGATGGTACACTAAGATTATGCATAGATTACAAGTAACTAAATAAAATGACTATTAAGAACAGATATTCACTTCCCCAGATAGTTGATCTATTCGATTCATTCTGCGCGGCAACTATCTTTTCAATGATAGATTTAAGGTTAGGTTATCATCAAGTGTGAATAAATGATGAATAAATTTTTAAAATAACATATAGGACATGTTACGGTCACTATGAGTTCGTCGTGATGCCCTTTGGGTTGAGAAATGTTGAGAAATGCACTTGTTGTGTTCATGTGTTTAATGAACAACATCTTAAGTAACTATCTGGATAAATTTGTGGTTGTATTCATTGACGACATATTAATTTACTCTAAGAATGAACAAGAACATGAACATCTAAGAATAGTTTTGCAAGTTTTAAGAGAACAACAGATTTATGCAAAGTTCAGTAAGTGTGAATTTTTCAAAGACAATATTCAGTACTTGGGACACGTTGTGTCCAAGGAGGGAATCTCAGTCAACCCAGAGAAAGTAAAGGCCATCATGGAACTGTCGGCTCCTAAAAATGTATGAGACATGAGAATGTTTATGGGAATTACTGGATACTACAGGATGTTCATAAAAGTATTTCTAAGAGTGCATGGAAAGTTTTAACAAATTAAAACACCCATTAACCACCGCCCCAATCTTAAAAATTGTTGATCCATTCAAGGATTTCATTGTATGTACCGATGCTTGCAATGAAGGGTTAGGTGGAGTATTAGTACAAGATAATTATGTTGTAGTTTATGATTCCAAAAAACTAAAAGATCATGAGAAGAATTATGCGACACATGATTTAGAACTCGCTACTATAATTTAAGCCTTAAAAATGTGGCGACATTACTTAATTGGGAGAGATTTTTTACTTATGTCAGACAACATAAGCCTTGAATATTTATTTGATCAACACAATTTGAATGCAAGGCAAGCTAGATGGCTGTCCTTTCTAAGAGAGTATGACTTCGAAATAAATCACATAAAGGGAAAATAAAATAAAGTGGCAGATGCTTTGAGTCAGCATGCGAATTTTTTGTGTGCGAGCAACAGCTACGAATCTCATCTAGAATATCAGATTTTAAATACTAGAAATTCTGATGGGGAGTATTAGAGGTTAAAAGAAAAGACTGCTAAAAATGAGCGAGAACAAGTAAAAAAAGACTTTAGCTTAAACCAACAAGGACTATTGTTGTATAAAAACAGGCTGTATATAGCTAGCATAAGAGAAATTAAATTGACATTCATGGATGAACTACATAAAATACCATACTTGGGGCACCTGAGGTATCATAAAATGATTACCATGATTAGAAAGGACTTCTTTTGGCCAAACATGAAGAAGGAAGTGGTTGAATACTTAGCCCGTTGCCTAAAATGTTAACAAGTTAAAGCAGAAAATCAACATACTGTAGGATTGTTGCAGCCACTACCCATTCCAGAATGGAAGTGGGAGACCATCAGTATGGATTTCATCACCGGATTGCCCAAAAATTTCAGACAACATGATTCTATCATGGTTGTGCTTGAAAAATTAAGTAAAGTGACTCATTTTATACCTGTCAAATCTGCCTACAAATCTGTTAATGTTGCAGACATCTTCATGAAAGAAATATTCAGGTTACATGGCGTACCGAAGGTAATTGTCTCGGATAGAGATGCAAAGTTTACTGGTAACTTCTGGAAGGATTTGTTTAAAGGCTTGGGTACCCAGTTAAATTTCAGTAGTGCATATCATCCACAAACGGATGGGAAGACTGAAAGAGTAAACCAAGTTCTAGAAGACATGCTAAGAATGTATGTTATGGACAAACTAGGTAAGTGGGAAGACTACCTACACTTGCTTGAATTTGCTTATAACAATAATTTACAAGTTTCTGCAGGTATGAGTCCATTTGAAATTTTATATGGGCTTAAGTGTAATACTTCAATCCCATGGAGTAGTCTTGTTGATAGATTAATGTTAGGACCTTATTTATTATAAGATATGGAACTAATCGTGAAACAGGTACAACAAAACTTAAAGGCTACCTAGGATAGGAAGAAAAGTTTTGCCGACATAAAAGGAATTCCTAGAGAGTTCCAGGTGGCTGATCATGTATACATAAAGGTAAGTCCCAAGAAAATTACCTTGATATTGGGAAAGTGCAAGAAATTGGCACCCAGATATTGTGGGCCATTTGAAATTCTAGCTAAAGTAGGGTCGGTTGCATACCAGTTAGCCCTACCACCCAGTATTAAAGTACATAATGTGTTTCAAATTTCTATATTGAAAAAATATGTTCATGATGTTTCTCATGTGATTTACTGGAATGTGATCCAGGTGGAACCAGAGGGAGAGTTTCAAGTGGGACCAGAGTGCATTCTCGACAGGAGAGAACTTTTACTCTGGAACTGTACCATTGGACATGTAAAGGTGCAATGGAAGCACCCTAGTCTAGATGAAGCTACTTGGGAGCTGTAAATTAAAATGTAGGAGGAATATCTAGGCTTATTCCAAGAGGTTGGCATGGATGAATAAAATCAAAGGTTATAACACCGAGGACAGTGTTATCTTTTAAGGGGAGGTGTATGTAATACCCCCTGATTTAATAATTTTTATTTCTACTGGAAAATACTTTGATTATTATTATTCTTTGACAGGAGGTCAAGAATAAAACATTTTGTAATAAAAACATTTCCTATTAATAAAATATGTTGAAGGAGAACAAAAGTGGATATAGTTGTTGAAAGAGTGTTTGCTGGCCCATATGAGGAAAATGACAAGTGGCAAAGACCACTGAGTGTGAACTCAAGATGCAAGAGGCACCATCCCCAAAAATTAGGTATGCGCTCCTAGTTGAGTTGCTAAAGAGCAGGAGGCTCATAAATGACCAAGTCCTAGGAAAAATACTATTTAATAGTATGTCCATGAGCAGCAGGAGGCTAGAATTGAATGGGGATTAACATCTGTGTAATGCAAGAGATGGAACATTAAGATATTTTTATCTTGTGGTTCATTGAATAGGCTTGGGGGTTTTGAAGCAAGTAACTTGGCTGCTCTGGGAGTTGGTTGGGAGGAATAACTTCTCCACTTTTATTTTCCTAGCGTTGGTGCTAGGTTCCCACTCTGTTTCTTATGAATAATTTTAGGTGCATTAGGATGTATATGTGATATGTTTGGCTTCTAATTCAATATTTGAATTATTTTGGAATTGATGGGCTTGCATCTAACAAATGGAATCCTTTGTTGCAAACCTTATTCCTACTTTTAATGGTGTTTTCCCAATCTGTATCAATTCAACTAAATCTTCATCAATTTTGTTTCTCAATTTTATAACACCGATTGAAATGTTAATGTTGGTTATGAGTATAATGAATTGGATCCTCTGTTTTTACATGGTAGTAGATATTCCTACTGTGTATTTCTTGTTTTCTTTGATTTCTATAATCCTTTATTAATTCTGCATTACAAATTTAGGTTGCCAAATGAAACTATAATATTTGTTTACAGTTTAGATTTGAGTTTTCAATATGAAATTATAATACTTGTTTACAGTTTAGATCTGAGTTTTCAATATTGAAATTGAATTGATTGGCAGAAAGAAAAACTGTAATTAAACTGTAGAAATCCTATAAGCCACCTAGTGCAGTTGGGTAAATGTTCGCAAATCATGATCAGTCAGTGGAACAAAGGTATGATTGTAAGCACTAAGATAGTTTCAAGATCCAAGTAAATTGCATTGAATAAAACCCCAAATCAGACTAGAAACCCTTGATTTTGAAAAGTTAAACATGATTAGAGGATTAACGGTCCAAATCTAGTCTGCTTTGAGATCGACGGTTCACAGAGGTGCAGAAGATGGAATTGCAAAATCTTAGCTTTGAAAGGTTGAAAACATGACTTCTGCAATCCACCAGGTTAGATGTCGATCCATAAGATTAGTAGATCAACGGTTGAGAATTCACCCGCAAAGAAGATAAATGACAAATATTGGTCATGAAGGTTTCATTGTGGAATCCGCAAAGGAATTCAGATCAACTATGAGGATTAAAGCCATAAAAGAGATCCACAGTGAAAAGCAGAAGGCGAAAAGCAGAAAGTCCAAGTGATCGTTTTATGAAGTTTCTAACTTTCGAGGTCCACAGCGTAAGGCAGAAAGTAGAAAGTTCAAGTGATTGTTTTATCGAGTTTTCAACTTTCGAGGTCCATAGCAGAAGGTGGAAAGAAGAAAGCCCAAGTGATCGTTTTATGAATTTTCTGACTTTTGAGATCCGTAATGGAAGGACAAAAGCATAAAGTTCAGGTGACTGTTTTATGAAGTTTCTGATTTCTGAGATCCACCGTGGAAGGCGGAAAGGAGGAATTCGGAAGAGGGAAAGTTGAAAGACCAAGTTATTATATTATGAAGTTTTCAATTTCTGAGATCCACAGCGGAAGGCGAAAAGGCAAAATTCAAAAGGAGGAAATCCAAAAGACCAAGTGATCATATTATGAAGTTTCCGATTTTCGAGATCTGAAACGGAAGGCTAAAAGGAAGAATTCGAAAGGTGGAAGGCTAAAATACCAAGTGATCATATTATGAAGTTTCCGTCTTCTGAGGTACAGAGTGGAAGGAGGAAATCATAAATATCAAGTGATCGTCCCATGAAGTTTTCGACTTCTGAGGTCTGCAGTAGAAGGTGAAAAGTGGAAGGCAGAAATCCAAAAGATCAAGTAATCGTTTCATGGAGTTTCTTATTCTGAGTTCCGCCCGGAAGGCGGAAGGTGGAAAAAGGATTTTGAAGGTATCAACTTGTGATGATCCAATTTCCAAGTTCTGTCTGGAAGGCGAAAGGCGAAGAAAGGGATTTTGAAGGTATCAACTTGTGATGTTCTGATTTTCGAGTTATGCCCATAAGGTAGAAGGAAGAAAAAGGATTTTGAAGGTATAATCGTGTGGTGTTCCGATTTTTGAGTTTTTCCAGGATGGCGGAGGCGAAAAGAGGCCATTTGAAGGTATTAATTGGTGGTTTTCTGATTTCTGAGTTTTGCCCAGAAGGCGAAAGGCGGAAAAGTCCTTTTAGTGTGAAAATGACTATTTTTGGTTTCAAAGTGGTTTTATAAATGGTGGAATGATTGATACAGTGGTCCCTAAGCCTGGAAATGAATGTACAAGGATGATTTTGACCATTTTTATGGCCCATGTTTCTTTTTATTTGTAATTTCTCTTAACATTTGGGAATCTTTATTAATATGCCTGAAGATATATGGTTAAATATTTTTTTTTATATTTGAAATTTGAGGTATGTTAAAAAAATTTACATGATTTGGACTTTTGCTCGCCATCATAGGAATCCAATTATATAATATTTTATTAAATTGCAAATTTTCATTGCTAAATTTGTAATTTTAATGCATGAATATATTCAACTCCCTCAAGTATCCCTAATATACTTGGATTGTGTAATCTCAACAACTAATATATGCAATTCTAACAATGTTTTTGAATGTTTGTACAGATTTCAAACAAAAATGATCCTAAAGACGTGGTAGGAAAATGTCCAAATCATAGCATGTTTAGACTAATGCACATAAAAATGTATAGTTTAAGAATTATATAGTTTGGATCTACTCCAACTAGCATCATCTAAATCTTTGGTTAAATTATAATTTTTTCTCTCATACACCCCTATTGCACTTGGATTGTGCAATCTCAATAAAAAAATTAATGGATTTCAAATAAAAGTGATAAAAAAAATGTAATAGTAAAAGGACCAAATTAGAGCATGTTTATACTATAGCACACAAAAAATAAGTAGTCTAAGGTTATACAATTTGGACATTTCCAGTTACCATCATCAAAATTTAGTTGTACAATCTTTGGCTAAATTGTAATTTTCATCGTTGAATTTGCATTTTTGAATTCATAAATAAATTTAATGCCCTATAATACTTCAAGTTAATTATGGATCATATTTACCAAGTTTCCTTAGAAATGAGACCACTGTAACTAATATAATTATTAATTAATACCACTTGGAATGATGTTCATGATAGATGGGTTGATATAAAGTAATAATGTAAAATGGAGAATTATCGTTTTGAATTTTGATCCTGCAATTTTTAATCTTTTACACATTCGAATCCAAAATTTAGTTCATCATGAAAATTCACTTATAAGCAACTCAATTATTCATGTGATTTATCAAAAAACATCCCTTGACAAAATCGATATGATTAAACATATTTATGTAATGACAAAAATTCTAATGAAATTAATGACATATTGTCTTTTGCATTCAGAGTTTTGGAGAATGGAGTGGAAACCAATCAAGACATCTTCATGTTGACTGTCTTTAGAAGTCATGTGCCAAGATTTATAATGAGAAGTTATTGAAACATATCAAGTATGAAGGGATAAAGGACATGAAGAGAGAATTGCACAAATATATTTGTTCATCAACTACTTAGAAGAGGATAATTTACTTACATTATATAAGCAAGCTAATTGTGATGGTAAAAGTTTATTCTAATTTTCAATGGAATAGTTAAAAGAGAAAATGATAAGTTGTTAAAATAACTAAAAGTTCAAGGAGTATGCAAAAGGTAAGACAAGAGAGTTGGAAGGCCTAAATCCACTAGCAGGCATCCAAAGTCGACAATTCACCTTGAGGGTTGGGGAGGCTGAAATGTGTTATTCCAAACCCAAGAAAAGTGAATTAAAACTTTCCATTTGCAAATGATTGACCCAAGAAAAGAAAAGTTAATAATATGGGAGGCCAATAAGCCTCTAAACTGGATGATCGAGCCTCACAAAACCTTGAAGTCAATGATTTACCTCCAAAAAAAAGATCTCTAACTTGGATTATTTGCACATTGTCCAAAACTAACAAGTAGGATTCTTGGTTGTTGAACTCAATAATAACCCCTTAAGAAAAATATCTTGGTTCTTATTGTTGTTTTCCTTGTATATGAGTGATTCACCCATTGGCATGTACTAAACCCAATGATTGGAATTCTTTGCTTAGTGCAACTCCCATTATTTCTTGGAAGATGAAACCTTGCACTAATACATAATATTGAAATTGTGACGGTTTTTCATTGCTATTTCCACGTTTTTTTGTCTCAATTGCGACAATAATGGTCGCAATGTTTTGTGGCACTTATTTCATGGATATAACGACGAACTTTATGATCCGTCGATATAGAGATGAAAATTGGCCGCCACGTGTCTTCTATACGCTGGCCTTGAAATTGATTTTTTTAAATTCATTTTCTAAGTTTCGTCGATCTATTGACAAATTTGTCGTCCCTATAACAACGAAAATATGGCCAAAAACTGTTAGGCAAAATTTGGTTTCCACGAAAAACCGTGGAACCCGTTCGACGAATGTTTGTCTCTCTATCAATGAATTTTGGAATTTGAACAGAATTTTCTTCCACGCATTCGTTGCTATATCGAAAAAGTTGACGTCCCTATAATGACAAAAATATGGCCAAACACTGCTAGGAAAAATTTTGTTTCCACGAAAAACCATGGAACACTTGCCTCCAACTTTTGTCTCTCTATCGACGAATTTAGGAATTTGAAAATAAATTTATTCCACACAAAACCATAGAAAACCAATCACTTTCGATGAAATATTCAAGTTGAATGGTAATTTTTCCATGAAACGTCATCTCTATAGTGACAGTATTCTTGGAAAGCCACCCTGGATTTCAACGGTTTTGCAATACTTGCAACAAAATTTCGTCGATATTGAGACGAAACTTTGAGGTTTAAAAAAAAATTAAAAAAACCATGGAAAGGCACCTTCCCTTCCATGGTTTTGGATCTTCAATAAGTGCTTGTGAAAAAATACATACTATATTTTAAAGACAAAGAAATGAATAAAATATAACACAGGAAAGGTGATTTATAGAAAAGAAATATATCGAGAAAGTAAGATATGGGAAAAAACATATTGAAGTAAAAGGGAAAAAAATAAATGGGAAGTTTAGGGGGGAGGTCAAAAAGTGTTAATTGACTCTAAAAAATAAGGCATAATGGTTTAAAAAGTACCCAAAGTGGCCTTAAACACCTAATTATTGCCTCAAAAAATGTTTTCCCATTAGGATGCACAAATTCATAATAATTGGATAAAATACATAATTAGAGGCTAAAGTGGCACCTCTTAGAGCAGATTCTATGAAAAGGTAGGAGGGTACATCTATAAAAATACCATCAATAAAATACGTTGTAAGCACCACAGGGATCGTATAAACATTAATTAAATGATATTCTAGGTGTTAGAATATAATCCGTTAGGGTTATATATTGTAAATAAATAAATAAATAAATAGTAGGAAGCCAAAAAGGCTGAGCGGAAGGTGAAACCCAACCACCATGTGATTTGTATAAATATAGGCATTTGCATTGGAATAATAATCAATCGGGAGTTATTACCAACAAGTGGTATCAGAGCTTGGCTGCCTGCCTGCCGTAACTCTTGCCTGCTGCATTTCAGCCCTGGCATTTTGCCTGCCAGTCTGCTCTTTCAGGATGCCTGCCCATCGCCAGTCTGCCCTCTGCACTTCCCTCCTGCCAGTGCATTCATTGTATGCGTTATTCTCATTCTCATGAGACTACTGTTGCGTTGAAGACTCTGGAAGTGTAACCCTAATTTTTTCTGTGTTTCAACATCCCATTTTCAATATAGTGTGCCCAGACTTGTGAAGACTGCGCCCTCTTGTAGCGTCCTTCCACATTGCCAGAGAGATGAGATTTCGAATGTTTCTCTTCCGTGAAGAGACTGCTGAGTAAGAGCCTGCGTTGGAGACTGTTCTTAATGAACACATTGAAGATTGATATACATTGCCTGCTGATTTACTGAATGCGTTGAATACTGAGACCGTGAATGCTGTGCGTGGAGTTGTCTGCATTCTTTGTGTGAAGGCGTTCTTTGTGTGAAGGCGTGGAGCTGTCTGCGTTGTTATTCCTATGAACGGAGGTAACCTTTTTGTTGACTGCAAATATTGTGACTGATATATGCTGATGGAACATGGATGAAGAGTTGGAGATATATATTGCATTAATATATAATGTGTTTGTGTCAGAAATTGTTACTAAGGCTAGGGTAACAAGCCAACACAATCTCAAGAGAAAAAACTCAATTCAAACTAGGGTTTAGGGTTTTGTTTATGTGTTTTTGGTTGTAAGCTTCAAGATCATGCAGGAAATACATTCAGATTAAAAGCAACAACTAAATCATACACATAAACTGATAAATATGCCCAACATATCACAAAAATCCAACAAAGAGACTATGCTGTGGTTCATACATTAAAAGATAAGCATTACCAGAAAAAGACGTCAACTAGCAATGAAATTACCATTTAAGAAGCAAAACATGCTCAATAACAAAGCCAACATAGACAAAATGTGGGGGAAAGATTCATATATCACATTATTTCATCAGTAAATGCATATGAGAGTTACAGTATCTATCTCTGAACAAGTCTGAAAGTACAAGCAGCTAGCAGACCTCCTGATGCTCCCAAAAATCAGAACCCCCAAAGTGTCTCTTCCACCTCTCTAAATAGTTACAAAGAAGTAGTTCCATCTCCCTTTCATTAGGTCGAAATTGAAACTACCCAGCAGTTACATTAATTAACTAACTCAACTAATTTACTAAAAATAGCAAATCGGATTCCTGGCAAATATGGCGAATTTCTGGAAAATAGGTGTCAAATAAGCTTCCATATCTCTCAATTGGTGACACCTGTGTAAAAACTGAGAGAGGTTTTTGTAAATGGGTCTGTGATGGACAAAAAACTCTCTTGGTTTTTCAAAATTAATCTCCAATCGATCAGAATCTGCCCCGCAAAATGAACACTAAAACAGGAAAATATTGAATATTTAAACTCCCTGAAAAATAGGCTGCAAATATTTAATTGAATCTTTCAAACCTTGAACACTGTTGAAAAAATGAGAGAGGTTTTTGTATATGGGTATCTTAGGAACAAAAACCTCCTTTGGTTTTCAAAAATTCCTCTCCATTAGCTCGTGGTAGGAATTTGACTTCAATCACTCAAAACAGGAAAAATAGAGCAAAATTATGTTTCTCTTCTTTGTCTGAGTTAAATGGATGGCCTGTTGTAGTAGTTTGTTCATCATGTTTGAAACCTTCATGATAAGTTCCATGGATTTGTCATATTCTTTCATGAAGAACTGAACAGCATCTTTCCTCGAATAGCCTTTTGAAAATGATGGATCCAGCTCAATACACTTATTCACATTTTTAAGACCTTCTGGCAAAGTTCCAAACTTTGTGTAACAAATTGCTGTATTTGTTATGTAAAAGATGTCCTCATCATCCAAATCTATTGCCTTTGTATAATGCTGGATAGCAGTCTCAAAATATTTTTCTTTATAAGCTACATTTCCAAGTTCTTTTTCTTTATAAGCTACATTTCCAAGTTCTTTTTCTTTTTGTGCCTCATCTGGAATGTCCATTGGTTCTGGCTCTAGCTCTGGCTGAGGTCCTGGTGTTCTTTTTGGCTATGGCCTAAGGGAACTACTCTGCTCAAAAGAATCCTCCTCTAATATGGCATTACATAAGTTAATATTTAGTAACAAACCCAGCACCTGCATCATGCGTGGACCAGTAAGGTACTGATTCATATTGTCAGGGTTTTTCTGAACATCTTGAATCAGGTTGCTGCAAAAGCATTCTTGTCTTTGGGTCTGCTTGTTAATTTTTCCCATAAAAATACAGTAGCACTGTCTACCTGGCTTAAGAAAGCCTCAGCAACATCATGATCTTTAGTTATGATACAATCTGTGTGAGCACTTCCATGTCTGTGAATATGATCAATAGCCCCATAAACATCCTGTCTTATTTCTTCAGTGCATGCCATTGAACTGTATTCATGATGAAAGCTACTGGCCTTCGGTAATTTCAGTATTATTAGCAGCCTTTAGGTCACCATACAATGTAACACATGCTGCAACCTTGCTCAATATTCCTTAACATGCCAACAAGGATGATAATAATCTAAGCTCTGTTTCAGGAATACTGAGCAGCAATATTGCAGAATCAACTTTCTTTTATGCAGCAAAAGTTGAACCCTGTGAGGTCATCTTGAATCCTGAAGTATCAATATGTGCATCAGCTGTGACATCTTGAAGAGCAGGTTTTGGAGCTAAATCTGTAAACTGAGACTGAGAACCTGACTGGGCATGGACTTCAACATTGTTCATTATGACTTTAAGAAGACTCATCACCTGCTCAAGATGGGCAATGCTTCTTGAATAGAGAAACTGATTAAGAAGTTTTTTAGAAGTAAAACTATAGGAAAATTTGCTGTAATTCCTTTATTTAAAGTTTCTTATTGACTCTCCTGGATTTTAAAAGAAAACAATGTAGAAGCAAGCCCACTTCCATAAGAGAACATCAATGCTCATTGACCCCCAGAATTTTATGCTTGTTATGGATAATGGAGGCTAATGCTGCATAGAGAGATGCTGTATACATGTTGCCTACTTGCTTTGGCAATAAAGTTAATGGATGAATTTTTGCATCATACAATGGCTTTGCAAGCTGCTGAGAAACCTTTTCTAGGTCACGACTATTGTAGCTATCTTGTTCAGACAAGCCAGCAAAGGGTTCTAGCTTCTCTTGTGCATCCTTTCCAATAGAACTGGCATCTCTTGAGAAATCATTGAACAATAATCGACCAAAACTCTTTTGTACGAGCTTATTGTATGGAGAATGAAATGCTATATAATCTGCATCCAGAAGAGAAAACTGTCTTCCTTCTTCCTTTTCAAACTTCTTACAAAGTTGCTTATAGCAATAATCCAATGCCATAAGATAGCAATTTTGTGAAAGCTTCCCATCTACAACCAGATATTCACTAGCCAAATTAAGCTTATAAAAGTCATAGACATGAGCCATATGTGTTCCTCTGTATTTGCTTTCAATTACTATTGGAGAATTAGGCCCTATCAGCATTGCAACGGAAACTGCTCCTCCTGTAGGTCGTGCTACCCCTTCAGCATACACTGCACTGTCTGTAGCTACAACAAGACCATATCTTCCATCCCAAGAACTACTTTCAATCCAGTTAATACAGTTGAACAGGGCTGCAGTTCCTCCATAGCATGCATTTGTTGAGTCCACACCTTCAATTATTGCTTAGTTCCAGAATCCATTTTCAATTGGTAATTTTTTTTTGGAAGTAAATCAATCTCAGAATTTTCAATTTCTCAAATCGTGGTCACATGACAGTGTCCATATTCAACTCAGCTTCGACATTTTATAACTGCGCAGCAAGAAACAGAATGTTGGGAAATATCAAATATATTATTTGTGCATCATATTGACAGAATTGTCCACTGGATTCCATCACTGCGATTTCCTGAGTCCTCCCATAAAGGACGAATACCCTCTTGAAAAGGTGCAAATTCGTTGGGTTTGGCATAGAAGAAACCTGAGCAAAATGGCAATAACATACCCAAAAGCCTTCCATAGTGCTGAACTCCACAATTTTTTATGCTTTCTTCATATGATGCTTGTGATCTAATTCCTTCATATGATGCTTGTGATCTAACTCCAGGTTGTCGACGAAGGTACCAGAAAACAAATCGATGCTGTAAAGGATGGAGTCCGGCTTTAAGTTCTCTGCTATGTCATTCCCTTTCTTCTAGTTCTTTCTCGTGGCAGCTCTGTCAAAATAAATTGTATTCGAACTCATAACGACCATGATTTCCTCACGATGTGTGACCATTTGGAATCATGATGTTCATTGCAGCTTACACGTATTAAACAGCTCACCATATGCGATTAGACATTCACAAACTGAAATCATGATAAAAACTAGCTTGAAAAATCGAAAAATAAAAGGGCCGCGATATTCTTGTAGCGCGCCCTTTGTAAATTTTCTGACTAGCGCTACAAGAATATCTCCAATGCTAATTCTTCGCTATTTTTCAGCTTTTTTCTAATTTGTAGGAGGTTTGAAAGCTGCCAGAGTTGTAATCATGTCTAAATGTGCTCAAAACAAACCTTTGTGAATCAATTTTTGGATAACATGACTTTTTCTTTTTCCCCATTAAAATGCAAAAGACCAAAAATCAAAACAAACCTATAAAAAACAAGCTCAAAAAAAACTTATCTAATCAATCAAAAAGCTTCTAAGGGAAAATAAAAATGAGACTTAAAACAAACTTACTTCAAATAAAATGAAAAACAAACTAAAAATCGAAGAAGTCAAACCAAAATCGAAGGAAAATTTACTGACTTAACATAATGTGTTGGAGATATATATTGCGTTGATATTTTCTGAGTCTGCCCTCCAAGAGTGCGTTTCTCCCCTCTCGTATTACTGTGAAGAAACCCTAATTTTGCCCTAGTTTTATGTACGGGAAGTTTAATGTAATGTAGAGGAAGACCTGGGTCTTTGGCCAAGTACTCACCATATTAATCATTCCATGCGACTGAATATATAAGACTCCATCACCATAACGACTTTGACTATCCACATTCCCCGCACCTTCCAAATGAACCATTGCATTTGACAAAATCTCTCTCCAAAATAATTATAAATATCCAACGAACATTGCAAAGAATGCAAATATTCAATCGACTTTGTACAAAGTGCTGAATCTCAAAGGATTTCATTTTTATCGCTCCGACACATGATGGCAATGAACAGAAGAAGCCAAGAAGCTGAGAATACAGAAATGAGCGTCTTGGATCGAACCCACAACCATACTGGGGATTTGATGATTGCGTGAAGGAGAATCAATGCTTTCATCTGCGTGGAGAAGAGACTGCGTTGGGCTACCTGAGGGAAGAATGTTCTCTGCAAGAACGTGGAGGTAAGGATGTAATGAGATTCTGCGTGAAGTTTGAAGCGAAATATTTCCATATTTATGAGTTTTACCCTAGATGCTGCGTGAGTTTTGGAACTATTGTATATATGTTGCGTGTAGAATGAGCTCTGATATAGATGTCTTGTAGTATGAGCCTGTATTAATAAATTTTAAGGTGGAGGTTCTATTGATGCCAAAGATTGTATACATCAGATTTCCCAGATTGTTATGTGGTATACAGCTCTAAGTGCAGGAAAGTGGTGTACAACATTGATTTCCCCTCATCTATTTTCAATTCTTATCGGGAATTTTGTGTGAGAGACAATCTCAGATATAAATCTTCAATTGAAGACTGACTGATAGATTGAAGGATATATATATGCTGACTGATATATATATGCTGAATGGGATATATGCGTTGAGTATATATACTGCTTGGAGTCTGGAATTTTTTTATGATTGCTGGTGTATACATGCTGCTGTCTACTTCCTAAAATGCTGCTGAACCTGTGGAGCTGCCCATGAATCAAGCGAGCCTGTGTTGCTACAGCCTGTTGAAGACCTATATTGCAGACCGATATTGATATATTGCAGACCGATATAAGCCTGTGTATGACTGACAGTGATATATTGCAGACCGATGTATGACTGAGATTGATATATTGCAGACTGATATAAGCATGTGTATGACTGACAGTGATATATTTTGTATCTACTGATATATTTGCTATAAAATTGCATTGTATTCACCTTGGCAGAGACTGTAGACCTGCAAGGTTATTATTTTTCTGTTTCTCTTTGTAAATTACACTAACAGTTGTAAAGATGCACTCTTTGGCATCTAGTATTGGTGCTGCCCTAGCTAGCAAAGACCAATCCAAAGACCCTTCCAAGGGAGATTGCAGCAAGAGAGGACAAGGAAGAAGAAATTTCAGAGGCAGAGGGGGCAGGAACAAAATATCAGATTTGCAGTGCAAACATTGTGGAAAGAATGGGCACACATCAGATCAATGTTGGGCTTCATGGGACTCCATCAAAGACAAGCATAACCAGAAGAAAGATGACCAAGATGCTAGTAAATTTTCTGATTCTTGT
>LPNX010213222.1:279153-291653 GCA_001517045.1 Pseudotsuga menziesii
ACTAGGCACCATTGAGAGTCGATTTCTATGATAAGGTAGGGGGGTACATCTATAAAAAATACCATCGATAAAAGACATAGGCACCACTGGGATCGGATCAAATTATTGTGATTCTAAATTAGGTTAAGCCCATAGGGGCTTAAAGAGCCCACAAGGGCTTGGAAGGATTCCCACAGATCTTGTAAGAAGCTCGCAGAGGCCTGTAGATGCCCGCAGAAGCTTAAAGAAGCCCACAAGTTAGAAGTAAAGGAAGCCCATGTTTTGAAGATGAAGGGAGCCTGAGATTTGAAGACTGAGGAAGCCCGAAGGTGTAAATTAAGCCTAAGAAGTTCAAGCCCACAATTTCTGGAAGAGATGAAAATGAAAAATGGATCCTTCTTATGAAACCACCTCAACCATGGCCAAAATCGGTCAAAGTTAGTACCAAATATGCCCGAAAGAAAAAAAAGGTCATTTGAGCACATGATAGGAAAGAGACATGTTAATCAACAAAATATTGACAACTTATTCCTATTCTTTTACTATGCATGATCTCATATGACAAAAAATTCATCATAGATCACCATTTGGCATTGATCAGAAGTAGGTTGCACAGTTGAGCATGCAATTTGTAGATTATAAACCATATCATAATTTCCTTGGAAACACTTCTCATGAAATATCATCACTTGCTCTACTACATGTGAAGAAATACTAGTGATAATTCATCATACTACAAAAAACATAAGGTGCATTGAATTCGTCTTTACTGAAAAATATATAAATAATAAAAAAAACTCAACCCCTAGGGAAAAAGAGTAGTTGTTCACCTAGAAAATATGTGTAGGATCTTTGTAGCGCCAACTGTTGGTAAGTTGTTTTGATGCTGCTCATTATTGGAAGAGGTGAATATGAAAATTTGATCCTTCTTATGCAACCACCTCAAGCATGGCCAAAATTGGTCAAGTTAGTATCAAATATGCCCATAAGATAAAAATAGTCCCCTAAGCACATGATGGGAAAGAGACATGTTAGTCAACAAAAAATTGACAACTTATTTCTATTCTATTACTAGGAATGATCTCATGTATCAAAAAATTAATCATAAATTACCTTTTGGCACTGAGAAGTAGGTTGCACAGTTGAGCATGCAATTTGTAGTTTAGAAACCATATCATAATTTCCTTGGAGACATTGCTCATGTAGACATATGAATTTATGGTCCACATAAGTGCCATTCAACAACTGAAAGTTTATCACCATAGTAATCATAACGTGTAAAATAGTGCAACCAATAACGAGTGTTAATCATTTAAAGTGGCATTTAGCATATGATTTCCAGATCTGTGTATGTGATAGCATAGATATAAAATACTAACTTAGTGAAAATTTAGTGCCAAGCTAACCATAATGTTTTATCATTCAATCGATCTTGTATGTAAGCTCTGAAATATAAAATCATCAAGTCCCTTACCATCACCGAGCTCTTAGTAGCAATAATTAGTACTAAGAAAATCCAAAACAATACTTAGTAAAATAATGTTGGAATTATATCACTATGCATTCAGAGATGTAAGGTTCCAGATCTCAAGAAAAAATAAGACTTACATTTACCGAGAAAACTAATGTAAATAGGGTAGAAAACTAATCAAATCAATAAGATATATTTTATAAAATACACCACCATCTAAATAGTTTGAAATACTAACTTGTTTTCTGTTTTAAGTGTGCAAAGAGGGCAACTAGGGCATACGAGGTCTGCATTACATATTGCAGACCTATGTTTGATAAAGGAGAGGGCTTGGATTTTCAGAGTACTAGGTCCATGTTTTTAGGGTTTTATATAGAAATTCTTTTTTTAGGGCTTTATTTTTTGATAAAATAAAAGTTACAAAAACATATAAAAATTAAGTCTAAAACCTAAGAGAAACACAAATAAGCTAGTAATAACACTTACAAGTATACAACTTAGAAAATTTAGTTTTGAAAGATAGATGAACAATTAGGGTTTTAACAGTTAAAATTTCTTAACCTAGGGTTTCATCATGTTGAAATTATAGGAAGAAGAGCCGAAAAAAGCCTAATTTCTTCCACGTGATTTTTCTTCTATTTTTCTACGTTACTAAGAATCCTTATTGTTTTATGTAGAAGCTGGTTGGACCCTAGTTTGGATGATAGTTTAAAAGTAGTTATTTACTATTGGTTGTATCTCTTGTATCTTAATAGAATGAAATAGAATTTAAGGATAAAGACAAACACATTAAGGATAAAGAACACATCAAAAACCTTACCTTATATTGTCCTTTTTCCAGATCCATTCACCCATACAACTTGATAAGAGTTGTCCACGTGATGCATTTCCATCACCAAGATGTGCATAAATCATGAAAGACATAATTTTTATATGAGTAAATAGTATATAAGAAAATAAACACTCATTTAAATCATACTACAAAGTACTGTAGAAATCAATGAACCATGAAGTGTTAAATTTATTAACAATTTTTTAAGAAATAGACATGCATTTAAAAATTTACAACCATCTTTAATACATAGTAATAAAAGAGTATTTATACCTTATTGAGCTCCTCTCTATTTCGAGAACAATTTTATATTCTCTACTGAATAGGTCCAACCACATGAAGGTGGAAGCTCATATGGCCCCTCCCCCCCCCTCACATCGCTCTTAATTCCCATACCCAATAAATGATGTTGTTTACATAGAAAACATATAAACATTCATGCATAACTAGGCTAGTCATCAAAACATATAAACATAAAAACATTGAAGCATAATGAGGTAATTCATATAAACAATGTTTTAGACTAACAACAACGATATACATCCAAATACAAGTCATATGTTTGTACATCTACTCTTTCTTTGATTTCTATTTTTTGCATTGTAATAACTGACGATAATTGGGATATTATCATCATCATTTGGTGGAATATCTACAAATCCATGTCCTGCTAGTGTTTGTTTTTCCATGCCCTCATGTATCATACTTCTTGTACGTCGTTGAGTAGGGTGTGGAGGCAGTTCTGAAGGGGCAGGAATTGCAACAATGAAAATGGGCGTATTGATATGTTGAAATATTATTGAAATTAATAGTTCATCATTTTGATTAAAATTACAATATTGATCTTTACCTATGTGTGTAGCTGTGATAGTTGGTGTGTTAATTGTTTCTCTACTTGCTAATTCCTGTTGCGGTTCACCCTCCTGAGCTTAACGGTCTTCCATTGAAAGAAGAAAAATTATAAGTATACATCAAGAAATAAATATCTATAATCACATTATATATTTCTATTTACAAAGCACACATACTAGAATGGCCACTCTGCTCCCTACTATCATGGGACATGCACACCCCAACATTAGCTGGTATGTACCGAGTACCACTGGATTCACTACTGTGGTTGCACCGTTGCTTAAAATAAAACATAAATATTTAGTTATGGGAGATATAATCAAAACTGAATAGACTTTAATAGTATATTGCAATGATGTCCTTATTCATTTTATTTACCTGCATCTGTGTCATTAGGGAGGTTGGAGTATGCCCCAAGCTTTTTCGATATTCAATGACACTTTTAAAACCATACTTGAAATGAAGCTTTAGGTCTTCCTCGGTGGTAGCATCTTGGAACGTATTTTCCTGTAATGCATAACACATATAAAATTTCCAATATCAAAAACAGATATTTGTTCGCTACTTTCAAATAAATATTCCCCACAGTTAATCATTTAATTCTTACGATTCGGGCTCTTAGTTTTCTATAGCCACCCTGGCCCAGTCTATGTTTCTTGTTCTTTTCCACTCTAACCTTGGTTTCTTTGGAGGTGTCCAGTAGCCTATATATGAAAATTTTGAAAAACATTAGATATCAAAATTCTTACTTAAAACAAAAAAGAAAAAATAAATGAGCATATTTCACTAAAAAAATGATATGTGTTGTACCTTGCTTTTCCAGGCCGTGGTTGTTTTCCTTGTCTTTTTAGCAAGTTATCCTTTGCATCCTTTATGATTTCCTTCCACTCTTTCTCCGAAACCAAGGGAGAGCACTTATGCTTGAGGTCAAGTTGCAATTTATCCCTATATTGGGCCCTGGTATATTTTAAATTCTTGCTAGCTAACTTTGAAACCGCTTTCTTGTTGAATATATTTCTGAACAAGTTTACCATGTGGTCTATCAATACATCTCTCTTTACGCTATTTTGGATATTCCACCGTGTGCGAATGGTGGGGCCAAACAAATCCAATGCTTTGTCATTCAAATTCGTGTAGAAAACATTGCTTCCTGCAGAAATGTGTAATCCATTAATTTATAATAATTTCAGCGTATGTCCATTTCAATTTCATGATTAAAATGAATAAATTAATTAATAAATACCTACAATATTTTGAATCTTGATCAAAACACAAGTGTCATCCACTAGAAAAGTGAGATCTAGTGATCTGGTGCTTTTAACTCATGCTTCTCCAGGAAAAGTTTCCTGGTCATCTACAGTAGGTTCATTTCTGGAGCCATGTGGAGTACTAGGCTTCATCTCATCATGCTCCGGCATGTTATGTTGATCAAAATTGGTGCCCTCATCAATGGATTCGAGGCCAACCAGAGGAGTGTCAAAAATCCTCATTGGTACATTGCTTTGTCAGCGTTGTTGCTGCATTGGAGCATCACTACTATCTATATCTGTCTCAGTAGTTTCTCTAGTCACAGGTTGTAAAAAATATTACAAACAAAAAACTTTACTTTATCAGATCGCTTGGGAAAATAGAAAACATAATATCATAGATGAAATCATGTCATAGCTTAAAAAATGTGAATATGCCACTTACCCCATAAGATTTTATTTGTTCTTTCAGCTCTTCAATCCTTGCCTTGATCTCATGTGTCATGGGCCTTATGCAAGCCAAGGAAATCATTTCTATGTTTTCCTTTTTTAGGGCCTTCTTTATAGTATCCATACGGTCTATGGAAAAGTAAATTTCATCCTCAAGCTCCTCCTCACCCAGATCAAGTGCACTAGACTAAATTCATCAAATAATAAAATTAAGCAAAATAATTTTAACATCATTCAAACATTGTTATTGTAATGAAATTTAGTTACTATTAAGAACTAACACTTGATGCGGTGTTGTGGCAGGTGAATTTCCATGGTCACCTCGTACTAATATACTTCTAGTGGGTGATTGTCCATGGTCACCCTAGACCATGGAAGCAGCAGGTTCCTTTCTACGGTCCCCACCCTGACACGATAAATCAATTAATAATTCAGCAATCAATTAATAATTCAGCATAAGCACAGAAAAATGAGAATGCCAACAGTGGAAATCGAATGCTAATAGAAAAAATCAAAACATTTAGTTATGATATTTAACACTTACTTAACGAGGCACAGAGTGTGACCTTCCACGGTCACCCTGGACCATGGAAGCAGTAGGTTCATTTCCACCGGCGCCACCCTGACACAATAAATCAATAAAAAAATGTTATGAAAATAATTGTAACATAATAAAAAATGAGATATTGTAATAATATTTATTTTTACCTCAGAAGTAGAGGGCACACGTTCTGTTCCATAACAAACATGGGCAGACCCTTGCCATCGTGTAATAAGCATGTTGCCACATGGAAATCTTTTGGGGTTGGAGTTTCTAGTTATTGTAGTCATATTTAGTTACTATATTTAGTTGATTCAATAATAGTAACATCAACAAAAATGATATATTGCAATAATATTTACTTTTACCTCTGATGGAGAAGATACATGTTCTACTCCATGGCGATGAGTAGACCCCTACCACAGT
This sequence comes from Pseudotsuga menziesii, assembly GCA_001517045.1. Lineage (NCBI taxonomy): Eukaryota > Viridiplantae > Streptophyta > Pinopsida > Pinales > Pinaceae > Pseudotsuga > Pseudotsuga menziesii. The sequence goes on from LPNX010213222.1 coordinate 284,952, forward strand.
GTAATAAGCATGGTATCATATGTAAATATTCACAATAAGCATGAAAAAAGTGAATGGTAACAATGGAAATTGAAAGTTAAAAGAAAAAATCTCAACATTTAGTCATTATATTTAACACTTACCTGATGGGGAACAGAGTGCGACCTTCCACGGTCACCCTGGACCATGGAAGTAGAGGACACACATTTTGTTCTATGATGACCATGGGCAGACCCCTGCCACAGTGTAATAAGCTTGTTGTCACATGGAAATATTATGGGGTTGGAGTTTCTAGTTATTGTAGTCATATTTAGTTACTATATTTAGTTGAGTCAATAATTGTAACATAAACAAAAATGAGATACTGCAGTAATATTTACTTTTACCTCTGAAGGAGGAGATACATGTTTTGCTCCATGGGGATGAGAAGACCCCTTCCACAATGTAATAAGCATGTTATCATATGGAAATATTCTCAATAATAACGACAAAAGAGAATGGTAACCGTGAAAATCGAATGTTAACTGAAAAAATTGAAACATTTTTTTATTGACGTCATATTTATTTACTATATTTAAAATTTACCTCTCGAGGCATAGATTGTGACCTTCCACAGTCACCCTAGACCATGGAAGAAACATGTGGCTTTCCACTGCTTCCACCCTGACAAAATAAATCAATCAATAAAAGTTGAGTCAATAATTGTAACATAAAAAATTGAGATAAGCATAACAATGTAATAAGCATGTTATCACATGGAAATATTCATAATATGCACGAAAAAGCGAATGTCAACGGTGGAAATCAAATGTTAATAGAAAAAATCGAAACATTTAGTTATTGTAGTCATGTTTAGTTACTATATTTATCATTTACCTAATGAGGCATAGCGTGTGACCTTCCATGATTACCCTAGACCATGGAAGCCACATCTATTTGATTTAAGTTGTAATTGATCAACAACTCTTCACCTGGAAGTATTGTTTTGTTGCACATACAAATATATGATGTTCTTCATGTCCCTAAAATTCGCAATTCGGTTGCTTATTTATTGTCATTGGCCGTGTACTATTTATAAATCGAGCAACATTTCTAGACGCTTTTTTTCTCCCATCGATATACATAGTCTCCCCTTTGTTTTTATTGTGTTTTGCTAGTTGTATATAATTTGTGACAACTATGTATCTCCTCATAATTCAAGTATATTGGACCAAGATCAACCGGTTATTGTATATGTATAATGGTCCGACATACTCCATCAATTTAGTTACAGTTCCATAGATGACCTTTATGCCATCCATGGAAAATAACCCCAATTCATGTAAGGACGAAGGAGAAATGCAATACATCCTCCCATTGATGAAGAAATCTGTGTCCACTTGAGGTAGCTTATTAGGTACCTATCATTTCTCTAGATGTCTATACCTCAAGGGAAACTCGATGTCACCTATTCTCTCAGCATCATAATTACATGACCCTCCGTTGGAAATAAAATATTGCATGCATCTATGAAATCTTTTCCTTACCTTTTCAGATCTAGTATAACACGTATCACTTTCAACCTCTCCTAGTATATCTTCACCATCACTTGAGGAATATAGATTTGATAGATACCTATTTGGTGGTACCTACACTCGATAAAACAAGAATATAAGCTACCAAGCAGATATAATTTAATGTGCAAATATATTTACTTGTAATGTTTTAATATCAAAAGTTTTTTCTTCCCAAAAATTTTACCAAAATCTATTTTTATCTCAAAGGTGTAATTTCTTTTAAATTTTTTTATATTTGAACTATTTTTAAGTATAAGACACGATTTGATTTGGTTTGGAATTTGTTCACAACACAGATATAGAAGTGTGTTTCTTGGGCCACTTGACTAGTTAATGCATGCAAAGAGGTATGGGGTTCCTCCTCATATATATCATGTTGGGGATTCAATTTGGAATGGGCGGTGGTTATATTGCTTCATTCATGGATTTCCCATCGAAAATCAGCGATGTTATTCTAACACTCCCTATTCCACAGTGGTTTGATATGCAAGTTTCCTCGTGCAAGGTACTCCTCTAACTATGTGCCTGATTTTTTTTAAATAGGATAACATTGTGAAATGTCACTAAATTTAGACCAATTATAGGTAGTCTTGAATGGTTTTTCACATGGACGCAGATAGGGTTAAGTTGGATCTGGAATCATCTTATCACAAAACTGAATTGTCTTACACTACCAAAGACCATTTTCTTACCACTGCTACGGTGTTTTGCAATAGGGAAATCCCAAATTTGTTTGGTCGTGATGGTATGGTTCAGGTCTATTCTTTATCAAACGGGTGATGGATGGGTTCAAGGCTGGCCTTTAACGAGAAAAATTCCCATCATGGGTCATTTTGCACCTCAAATATGACATATATTCCATATAAATCCTTAGAGAATACGAAGTAAACAGTCAAAACCATAGTAGCAATATTTGAGTACAGATTCAAATACGATATAGAAAAAATACGTAACAAAAAAATCAAGTACGACTAAAAAACGGGAATAAGCATATTATAAACACAAAAACATGCAATTTTAATTTTGAAAAAATAAGATTATACGATCATCATTCCAAATTCTAACATGTCATTCATTATTCATTAGGAATTAACATTCCAAAGTGTAACATGTCATTTATTCTTCATTAGGAACTAACACAAGTAGTAACTAAGTATTTATTTCTTGTGACAATTGATGAGACATACAATTGTCCTTTCTCTATAGTTTCAACCTCAAAGCCAAGGGAAACAACAAGAAAAGGTATAGTATATGGAAAAGAATCTCTAGTTTCGATTCAAGATAAGTAAGGGCTCATTGGACCCCATAAAAAGGCTATGTTATTCAAATTATTTTCACTTCAATGGGAGAGTTGCACTAATGAGAACCCATAAATATCTAAGGATTTAGAAATGACTAAGTTACATAGAACTGTTGATGGGCATAGGCATGTATGATAAAGTTGGAAAAAGACTAAGTGGTGAAAAATTGTCCTTAGGCAGTAGTCTTATGAAAATTCCCACCATATTTCATAAGAAGGAGAAAATGTCCGCCATGGCCTGTGATCCCATAGGTTGTTGAAGTATCTATCTGACCATGGCACCAGTTCTCAGAACAACTCTTTGAGGAAGAAGATACAGGCCTCCCAAAAGAAGTTCTTTTTGGTCAAATCAGACAAGTTGTTGTAGGAGAATTATCACCATAATTTGTGGGTTTAAAGAAATTCCCACACCATATGGGCATCCTGTAGGTGGATTTTTTGTATACCTGACGATGTTATTACTTTGACCTGAAAATACTTGAGGTAGAAATCATGGATCTGCCAAAATAGGGTCTTAAGTAGCTTCTACATCATACTTTAGTAAAATTCCCACCAAGGAGAGATAAAGTAGTTCCAGAGGATGAAACTAGTCTTAATGGATTGATATGGTTGTCCTCCATCCATTGGATGTCTTACACTCTAAGTTTGATGAAAAGTTGAAATATCACCTTTGAGACCTAGGGTTTAACGAAATTGACTAAGTGTCAAATCGCAAAGTTGAAGAGGCATTTGGAAATGCCTGCCAAAGCTTGTTTGAGTGATGATAAATTCATCAGAAGTTATATGCATGTTCTTTAATGAACTGGCTATCCATCCATGTTCTTAGTTTTTCTTATGGTGACCACACGAGAAAAAATATCAGCCTGCCAAAATAGGTAAAAACATTAGCTTGCATATCCAAAAATATGAAAAATTGACTGAATGTTGAAAACAAGAGGTTGAGAGCCCACTTAGAAATGCACGCCAGAGTCAGCTCTTTAACTGATAAATTCATCAGATGTTATGGGTCCATTCTTTGATGATCTGGGCATCCACTCATGATCTCAGTTTCCCTCTGGGTGTTCACATGCGTGAGATATGAGTCTGCCAAAATGCCTCCTGGAACAGTAATGACTAGGGTCTGACAAAATTTGCTAAGTGTTGAATTGAGTAGTTTGAAAGACCATTTTAAAGTTACTGCAAAAGACTCTATGTTTGTCAGTAAGGTTTTAAGGTGACATGGTATTGTTCCTAGTTGAGGTGGATACCTAGCCATACCCTCAGTTTGTTTAAAGATGGTCAAGATGTGAAAAATATAAGTCTACCAAAAGTTAGAAAAGTATGCCTATACAGTATTGGTGAAATAAAAGAGTAAGCTACAAGAAATTATTAAACATAAATTTATAAAGGGAATTCTACATATGTTGAGAAGTATTTAAGGATAGTATCTTGGAAGATAATATGTGATCGAAATTACACAATATATATTTAAGGAAGAAATGCTTGCAGAGGATTTAATGAAGACACATGTAGGCTACAATATTCTTGATAACCTTCGCACTCTTTGAGATATTCCAAACAGAGGCGACCACACTAACTGCCATGGTATATGCCAAATAGAGGCAAAAAGATATAAGTGTCGTTGAAAACTAATACTTGTATCAAATGTGTCTTTCAAGAAGAAAGGGGTATGAGGGTCAATTTACTGGAGTCAATTCAAGTTATAGCCCACAAGTCCAAGGGAACTTTACATTGTTCCAAAATCCAAACCAGTAAATGGGAAAAGCTTGCAAAGTATGTTGTAATTCAGGTAAAAGTGAGCATAAAAATAAAATAAAATGCTTCTTTAAAGGAGAAATAGGTCTTAAGTTGAATTGTACCCAGTCATTATAATTACAGCTCCTATGGCACTCTACAAAATGTTTTAGACCCATAATAGAAAAAATCACAAAATCTTGAAAAGTGTGCCACAATCCATGTAAAACTGACCATCAAAGCAAAATTAAATGCGTATTTTGAAGGAGAAAGAGGTCTCACATTCAAGTTTTGATAGAATCAATTCAAATTATAGCTCATATAGGACTATGTTCTAGACCATTAAATAGAATAAGATTACACAAGCTTGCACTCTATATAATGTTTTAAACATATGATAGAATAAAATAACAAAAGCTTGTAATTTGTGCCATAATCAAGGTAAGACTAATTATTAAAGAAAAATTAAATTCTTAGAAGAAACACGTCCCAGGTTCAAAGTTTCGATAGAATCGGTTGAACCGGTTTAGATTATAGCTCCTATAGGACTCTGCACACTGTTCCAGACCATTAAATAGAATAAAATTACAAAAATTACAAATTGTGCCATAATTCATAAAATTATATAGAGCATGACTGGATTGCAGTGCTCAACCATATGTCTTTTCCCTGAATTTAAGGAGGAGATTCACAATATCCAATAATAGAAAACTCTTACTATATCCACTAATAATCGAAGCGATGGTAGCATAACAAAAAAATTATAATTTTAGTATGACTGTACCGAATCCATATTGGTTCAGAAATTTGACGTATTTTTCCCAAATTCCTACGCTGCCAGGGTTAATGGGATTACAGAATTCATTGGGCCCCTTGTTATCCTTTGGACTCTAACTGGATTTCCTCCCTTCAGAACGCCGGTATTCTCTGGACTATGACCATATTGTTTTGTTATCCTCTAAACTATGGCCGGATTGCCTCCACTAGGAACGTTGGTATCCTCTGGACTAGTATCCCCTGCTCCTCAATTTACCACTACTCTACTCATCAAATTACTAGTGCCCTGGATGCTTCTAATGAACTAGTGAGCGGGAGTGAACTTGTTCATTGTTGTTTTGCTAATGAGCTAGTGCGCAGGTGTTTTTGAGTTCTACATTTTTTGTTTGTTTATTTGCATATTTTATATTTTGTGTTTTGTTTTTTTATTTTTATTTTGGATATTATCTTTTCTTTAGTTTATTTTGGGTTTTTCTTATTTGCATATTTTATATTTTGTCGCATTTTAAATTTATTATAGTTAAACAACTCTATGTTTTTAATTTAGTGTAGTTTAATTTAATTTAACTAGGATTTTGTCATAATGTGTAATGGTTGCATTGCTTATAGTGAGATCCTATACATAAGTCCCTTCTAGGACAAACACGATGAGGATGACGATGATAATCATGATGATCATGATGATGATGAATACAACGAATATGATGGCAATGATGACAACAACGACGATGATCATCATAATCATTATTATCCTCATCATCATCCTTGTCATCGTCATCACCATCATCTTCGTCGTCTTCATCAATATCATCATCATCATCTTCATAATCATGATCGTCGTCATCGTCATCATCGTCATCATGATCTTCTCCATCATTGTCATCTTCCTTATCATCATAATCATAATCATCATCTTCATCATCAACGTCTTTGTTATCACCATCATCATCTTGATCATCATCATCATATTCGTCATCATCATCATCATCAACATATTCATCTTCATCATCATATTCATCATCAACATCATCGTCATCCAATTCATCACCATCTCCATTATCATGATCATGATCATGATCATTTTCATTATCATCGTCATCATCTTCGTCATCATCATCATATTCATCATCATCATCATCATCATCATCATCTTCATCATCACAATTTTAGGGGGAGCTCAGTGGATGAAGACGTCTACATGATAGGGGGAGCATCCAGTTGAGCGAAAAATTAAGGATTTCTCCTAACACCCATTTGAAGTACTAATCTAACAATTCAATATGATCTGAGGAATTAGTAAAAAAAACACAACTTTTTGGGCCATGTGAAGCTCCTGTTCTTAGATTTGTGCACATG
>LPNX010213222.1:294153-306780 GCA_001517045.1 Pseudotsuga menziesii
TGAAGTTAGCCTCCTCCTTTGATCTCTTTATACTTGAACTCCTAGAGAATAATGGTTCTCCCCATGTTTTTTCATCTTAGGTATTTTTGTTTTGAAAACATTCAACATGGATTAAGACAATCACTTCATCTACATATAGTTTTAAGATTAGAAATGTTCTTACCAACCCACTTCATGCACACATTCTTTTTTCCATCTTAATGTTGTAGAAGACTATATCTAATCAAATGACCATCTATCCACTAGTACCAATCTTGTTAGATTTTTATCATTCAAGTTAGCATTATGATCTCAGGATCTTTAACTAAGAGAATAACATGCAGAGAAATAAAACACAAGAGACAAGAGACACAAATAATTTTCCTCAAGGAAACCATAAAGGAGAAAACCACACAACTTCCTCAGAGATAGAATCAGCACCAAAAGTAAAACCTGAAAACATAAAGATGATCTCCCAACAGCATTAGTCTCTCTCTGACTCATGCGCCCCAATGAGTGAGTGTGTGTGTGTGATAAATAGAGAGGCTCACTCTCTATTTATATTCTTTCATTCACTTGAAGCCCACTCCAACATGTCGGCATCACTTAACAATTACTTACTAGAGCCAACATATCTAGGAGTGTCTAATAACCCTAGTGCCCCATAACTTGTGGGGACATTTCCTCCTCTGACCAACAAGGAGGGTTATACTTAACACAATGGTGGGTACTATTTCCCCGACTTACAATGACTCACCTAGGGTTGAATTCTCTAGGATAGTCTAATAACCCTAGGGCCCCACAACTGTGGGGACATTAACCCTTGACCAGTAGGAGGGTTACCCACAATGACTTGACATGACTTGTTTACAGTATAGAACCTCCCGATAGGAACATCAGGGAATGACATGACTCAAATACATTACAGACACATCCCGGAATAAACATCGAGGTACAATACATAAGATATACGGATCAATACATTCCGAAGTTACAATTACATCAACACTCCTTCTTAACTAGGAAGGTATTCTCTCGACACAATTTATCAGCACAAGTCTTCTTCTCTCTATCATTTGGATCATCATTGAGTTCTCGTCATATTCATCTTCAAGTCATCTTCATCTGGATCTGGATCATCATCATTGGATCTAGATCATCACTGGATCTGGATCATCATCACTGGATCTGGATCATCACTGGATCTAGATCATCATCACTAGATCTGGATCATCACTCGATATGGATCATCATCACTTGAACTGGATCATCACTAGATCTAGATCATCATCATTGGATCTGGATCATCACTTGATCTAGATAATCACTGCTGGATCATCATCACGGGTGCTATCTCATGATTCTTCTCGTCATAGGAAGTTCTATAGAGCCAACCCTTTTTCATGCTGGTTGTAGGCCTAGCCTCCATGTAGGTATTTTCCAGCACTTATATCTGACCCTAAGTCAGAATGGCCCGTCCAACACTTATATCTAATCATGTAGGAACCAATCCTATAATCATATCAGAAAGGCACGCCCAACACTCACATTTGACCATGTGGGAGCACATCCCACAACACTGTCAGAAAGGCCCAACACTCACATCTGACCACCAATTTCAGAAAGGCTCAGCACTTACAGTCCACCATGCGAGGAACCAATCCTCCATGCCGAAAGGCTCTGCACTTACATCTGACAACCAATGTCAGAAAGGCTCAGCACTTATATTCGACCATGCAAGGAACCAATCCTTCATGCCGAAAGGGCTCTGCACTTACATCTGATCATGTAGGAACCAATCCTATAGTCATATCAGAATGGTCCTCAGTCGTAGACTGAGTTTTCCTGGTAACTGACCAGGTGCCTCCATTCCAAGAATGGAATTCAACGCTTATATCTGATCATGTAGGAACTAATCCTATAGTCACATCAGAATGGCTCAACACTCATATCTGACATGGAAGGAACCAATCCTCTCACCATGACAGAATGGATCAGCCCTTACATCTGACCATGGAAGGAACCAATCCTCTCACCATGTCAGAATGGCTCACAGACTCATCACTTCCCTTTGGAGGGAACCTCGATCTGGAGAACACCAAGCTTCTCCCTAAAGTACTCAAACTTCACTCTGGCTAATGGCTTTGTCAACACATCAGCTATATGTTCATCCATCACAACATACTGAAGCTTCAATGATCCCCTCTGCACCATATCCCTGATATAGTGATACTTGATCTCGATATGGTTCGACTTGTCATGGAACACCGGGTTCTCCGACAACTTCACACAACTCTGGTTGTCACAATGTATACAAGTAGCATCCAACTGGAGATCAAATAAATCAGAAAGCAACTTCCTTAGCCATACTGCCTCACAATTAGATAAACAAGCTGCGACATACTCTGCTTCAGCTATACTCAATGCCACACAGGATTGCTTCCTACTAAACCAAGAGATCACAACTGATTCCATACTGAAGCAACACTCTGAAGTGATCTTCCTATCGATGGCACTGCCTGCCCAATCTGAATCAACATAACCCTCCAGGTTAATCTTCTGATTCACCTCATACTTGAGCCCATAATCAACTGTACCCCTCAGGTACCTCAGAATATGCTTTGTAGCAATCAAGTGAACATGTCTCAGATCTGTCAGGAATTGGCTCAAGGTGTTCACAATAAAGCAAATATCTGGTCTCGTGTTTTTCAGGTACATCAAGGACCCAATCATATGACGATGCATTGTGGCATCAACTGACTTTGATGAAGCATCACTCAATAGATTTAGGTTCGATTCCATATGTGTGGTCCAAATCTATCATCCCGAACCTCTTCAGGATCTCTGCTGCATACTTCCCTTGTCCGAGGAAGATTCCATCTGCATTCTGCCACACCTCCATGCCTAGAAAATAGTGCATCGACACATAACATGAGCATCACTGTTCTTCCTCCTTCAACCTTGAAGCAAAGGTTGGAATCTACTTTTCTCTCAGTAAATCCTAGAGTCATCAGTAACCTATCCATCCTGTCATACCATGTTGAACCCTAGGATGTTTTGCAGTCACTCACTCTGAAGCATCATAGTCCCTCTGTCTTCTATACTATATGCACTGAAACATTCTGTACTGGAGTGACAAGTAGCTTCCTCTGCTACTAATATTCTATGTATCCATCTAGGGTCACTGGATACCAAGATCCTCTATCTTTGAAAGCGTTCTTGCACCCATTTGTGAGCTTGTCATCCTCTATAGGATATCATCTTCAACCTTGTAGAAAAGGTTAAGATCTTCATCGAGTTTCTCATGTATGTGTTATCCCATGGGTGTCTTCTGAGCTCGTACAATGGCATATTTCATTTGCACACATGATTCTACCTGTCATGTGACTTCACTTCCAGTGGCTGCAAATGTCTCTTCGTAGTCTATGCCTTCTTTTCGTGAGAAGCCTCGTGCTACGAATCTTGCCTTGTATCCCTCGATGTTTCCATCTATTGCATGATGGAACTACGAACTTCCCTTCATGTATCGATATTGCATCCTAGACATCATTCTTCGTCAACTATTCTTCCCTTTCTTCTTGGTTACTTCTTCATGGCTGGAAGGTTCTACATCAATGACGTCATTGCATTCGTTATATTATTTTTCATCTTGAACTGTCATTACTTGTTCTTTGAAACAAGTCTCATCCTTCTTTTCTTGTAGGTGATTATGTACGCGATCTTTCCTACAAGTCAAATGCATTAGTTGTATGGTTAGAAACATTTCATAAGGCATATTCATAATGGAAAATTCTTATGCATAAATATATGATCATGCAACTATTTTAGCCAATACAACATTCATCCATATCTCACAGAAACGTTTCTAAATGCCTTCCATCTCCACCAGGACAACATTGAGATTGTGCACCAATCCAATATGTCAGTAAAGAGGTTTCATTCTAGATAAGTAGCAATGGAGATTTGTATAGCATGATGAGCTACTTACCCATCACATGCATATTAGTAGTATACTGTCATTAATGCAAACATTCTATCATGCATAATACATTAACTAAATATAAACAAATGCATAAGAAAACAATATCATGAAATGACAATTGAATACTTATCTTTATTTGTTTCGTGGGTAGACTCCTTCTTGAGCCTTCAACTTCATCATCTTCTTCATTCATAATATCATCATTTCTTATCTAAATGCTAAGATGGATAAGAGGTTATTCAAGAATTGAGTTCTTCATATTCCTCGTCGCTTGAGGTATCTTGTTTTGATGGTGAGAGCTTGATCTTCAGTTTCTCCCATCTTCTCTTCTCTTATTATGAGTCGAGCTTCTTCTTCTTTCCAGAGTCTGCTGAAAGTAATCCCTTCCTTCTGGCACACATTCCTCGCATGAATGCTTGCATGAATGAATCCCATGATCCTATGAGGCCATTCAAGGTGGCTATCACTACTTCTGCATTCTCCACTTCTTCTTCTAACGCTATAAGCTGTTCTTTGATTTGAGAGACCCTTGTGAAGTATGACTATATGGTCTCTGCATTCTGGATCTTCACATTCTTCAACTAGTTTCTTAAGGTCATATTCCAATTTATGTTCTTCCCTTCAAATGGCTTGGTCAAGGAATCAAACCTCTCTTTTGTTGTCTTTAGGGAAGACACTTGTGGTACAAGTTGATCCGTGACTGAATCAGTAATTCTCTTCTTGGCCTTTACCAAGTTCTTCTTGTGTAAGGCTTCTAGCCTCATCTCCCTCTGGAACTGGAACCTCTCTACTCATGTAGGTGTCCAATTCATTTTCTTTAGAGAGATAATATACTTCCATGCTTGTAAGTTGTCAACTTTGTCAAGATTATCATCAATCTGATGTGATAGATCACTTTGAAATGAGAACCTCAAATGAAAATAGCAAAAGATTAGATCTTACCAATTTGAGGTGTCTATCCTGGTTCCGGAGCTGGCTGATCTAGGGTTTTTCAGAGAAACCCTAATTTTAAAAACTTGAAATATTTCAGATTTGATTGGATAGAAATATACATCTCTTCAAGTCAAGTTGTCCAATGTGCTCCTTTTCTGAAAACAGTGGAGGGAATCTCCCGAAACAGGAAGCCCTAGTTTTCCAATTTCTTCTGCAAAAATTCCTGATACTATTTCTGCATTATATCCTTAATTAATGCTCCTCTATGTCTAAAAATTTTCACTCCAGTAGCCTCTCCTGTCCCTGTTCCAACACCATAGGTTTCATCAGAATTGGTTTCACCAATTGGGACTTATGATCATTTTCCCAAGGTGACCTGTTACAGGACTGTTCATCACAGTGAAGTTGTACAGAATGCCACATGTCACTGTTTCATTTTCTGGATCTGAAACTTGGATCACAGAAATTACAGTCTGTTCCCTATCTAGAACTTCTTCATAAATTTTATTTGTAACTTTTTATCCAAAGATATAGAAATTCTCCGTAGGTGTCCTATTTAGGGATGAATCTTGGAAGAGGCTGGAACCCTAACTTGGAGGGATCATATATCCTAGAATATAGTGAATGTGAGGCTGAATTTTGGACATAGTGTAAATCAGGATTTTATTGTCATCTTGTGAAAGTTTCAGCTCTTGATCCCTCTAAAATCCCGATATATAGAGAATGTACCGTAACGTATCAGTTTTAGTATTTTAGGGTTTTTCCAGCTCGGGGTCAAACTAGGGTTTGACAGCTCCCGCAGCATATATTTATTTCTCCACGATCATTGATTGAGCAGCTCTGAATTATTCTTCAGCATACACTATTCTTTCTCCAATGATGGTACTCCACGCAGCTACCTCCACAGTCATCAGATTATAAACTCGCAGCTCTGATATTTTGGCCGTCTCCTCTGAGATTTTCGTCGCCTCCAGTCCGCAAACGATGGCATTACTTACCGCGGGAATGGAAATTAAACGACAACTTTACGTGACTGAGCAATGGGTGCAGTGTATTATAACTCTCCACGCTTTTGAAAACGGTGCTGAACAGTCTTCAGAAATCGAACTTCAAAGAGCTGAATATACACTGGCAGGTTGCAGCACAAAAAATAGATGCAGGAAACAACAGTGGACTGAGCTCAACGCACTCAATGTTCCAGTCTCAGCTCGACGGTGAAATCTCCTTTAGGGTTGGGAACGCAGCCTTTGGAGGAACGTGAGGGTTTTCAGAAGGGCGTGGTGAATCCAGGCGTGATGAGGACAGCCAAGAGCCAGCTAGAACGGATGGAATCGATTCGCTTTGAGGCAACAACCACCGCAGCATGTCCACTCATATTCTCAGGTTAAATTAGGGCAGAATTAGTGTTTTGAGAGCGATCGCTGTCACTCTCTACGCTGTATTCTTTCTTAACGCATCAGAAAAGAGGTAACGTCTCTCCAGCGCATGAGTGCATATCACGCAGTCTATTCAGTCTCCAACGCAGGCTCTCAATGATCCACAGCTATCAACTATCAACTATCATTCATAACAGTTCCACGATTAGAAGCCAGAATTACACGCATCCAATAAAATGGATCCGCACGAGTTGCTGAATGTATGCCGTACAGGGGAACGAACTGGAGACGAGCAGTAAAATAAAATATAGTGTGTGTAGCAGAGATGCCAAGGAAAACATTCAAGTCTGAGCATAGGGCAGACACGATAATAAACCAGCAGTTTTGTTACAATTGAAAAAACCAGTCAGCAAGGCCATATGGGCAGCGTGCTATGAGAAGTCGCAGCTCAGGTAACTCTATGCAGGATAATCACTAGAATAAGCCACATACAAAACGCTCAACTCATTAGGGTTTTCTCAGCACACAAACTCAATCATGAAGGAATTTGCATGCGACTCGATTGGCAGACTGATGGAGCAGTCTGGCAATGGACTGGCAAGCAGAATGCCAGAAATAGGCAGAAATGCAGCAGGAGTTATGGCAGACAACCCTGCTCTGATACCACTTGTTAGGTATAACTCCCGATTCCAATTCATTATTCAAATGCAAATGCCTATATTTATACATTTCATGAGGCGGTTGATTACCAGCCTCTTCGCCTTCCTAGCTATTCATATTCCTATTATTTATTTACAATAATCCTGACGGATTATTCTAACAATACTAAACCAAAAATATTGACCTAGGTCTCTAAAATTCGATTTTGATGAGGAGAGAAATCCTATTCTGGGCTCATTCAAAAATTCCTCTTCTGTAAGAAGCCCTAATTTCATGCACCAAAAACTAAAAAAAGATCGGAATCGAATTCCGCTTTGACAGAAAGATGTGCCCTTCAATGTTGATTCAACCTAGCATAATTTTGTTGATGGATTGTGGAGAGAGACCCAAAAAGTAAGAATCCCTCTCTTCTATAGCTGCACAATGTCTTCTTCTCAGGTTAGCTCTGATACCATGTTATATTTTTATCATTCAAGCTAGTATTATGATCTTAGGATGTTTAACTGAGAGGATAACATGCACAACAATAAAAAAAAAGATACAAGAGACGAAAAGAATTTTCCTCGTGGAAACCATAAAGGAGAAAACCCCGCAACTTCCTCAGATATAGAATCAACACCAAAAGTAGAACCCAAAAACATAAAGTTGATCTCCCGACAGCAGTAGTCTCTCTCTGACCCCAACAACTTCTCTCTCTCACTCATGTGCCCCAATGAGTGTGTGTGTGTGTGTGTGATAAATAGAGAGGCTCACTCTCTATTTATATTCATTCGTTCACTTGAATCCCACTCCAACATGTCAGCCTCACTTAACAATTACTTACTAAAGCCGACATCTCTAGGAGTGTCTAATAAGCCTAGTGCCCCACAACTTGTGGGGACTTTTCCTCCTCCGACAAACAAGGAGGGTTATCCTTAACACAATGGTGGGGACTATTTCCCCGAATTACAATGACTCACATATGGTCGACTTCTCTAGGATAGTCTAATAACCCTAGGGCCCCACAACTACGGGGACTTTAACCCTTGACCAATAGGAGGGTTACCCACAATGACTTGACATAACTTGTTTACATTATAGAACCTCCTAATAGGAACATCGAGGCATGACATGACTCAAATAAATTACAGACACATCCCGAAATAAACATCGAGGTACAATACATAAGATATACAGATGAATACATTCCGAAGTTACAATTACATCAACAAATCTCAAGATGATTCCTTCATATCATTAAGTTATTTCTTCATGTTTCACATATTTTGCTTCCCTCCCTTGTGAACTTACCCTTTGAGACAATACATGTATATCTTTATGTTAGAACTATGTTTGAAATTTTGAATTATGGACTTGAAAGGTTTGAAAATGATCTTATTTGAGGAATTTTGTGGGAGCGCCTTTCAGGTTAACTGGTTAGCAAGTTTTGCCACCATGGAGCCATCGGATGGAGAGTGGGTTTTGATCTACGGTGATAGGTCTTTCTGTATATTGAAACATGCAACAAAATAATAAGGGTAAAGTGTGTTAAACTTCAACGGTTCAGAATCAGAATGGTGAATATCGATTGCGGAAAGTGATTTCGTGGAGTGGAGATGCGAGGAAGGATTCAATTTTGAGATTTGTGGAGTCCGTTAAATGGGTGTAATGTTGGAGGGTTGAGATCAACACAAGGTGAGATCAACAGCCCTAAATCATTTCATGCAGTGAACCTTTTTGGAGGGAGAAACTTTTTCAAATCGCGAAAAGGGTTAATCATCGAGAAAATCAGATGGTTGAGATGAAGGCGGAGATATATCTGCGGTCTCAAACAATTCCGCCGATTGAACTAGTGTGGAGAAAGTTACAATTTCGATCCATGGAAAGTGGTAGGGGTTGCGAAGATCTACAGTCAGAACAAGATGTTGGGTAGATCAACGTGTGAGAATCATTTCGTGATTAGAAGTTGCTCACTTGTTCAGATGAAAAAAAGTTAGCAGAATGTTAAAATTCTCAAGGTTGAGCGGTCTCGATGAAGGTAGTTTAGAGATCGACAGTTGATATTGATCTCCCCAAATCAAGCTGTGCATGTTGATAGTGTAGAGTTTTGGGTATGAATATTTGGTGTATCGAGGGATTAGATCACAAAGATGAATAGATCTACAGTACTGAGTGCATGGAGAAACATGAGGGTTATGCAACATAAAAAAACTATAAAAAAATCTAAGTGGAGAAGACACCCTCACATACGATCTATCTTCCTGACAGTTAACTGATTTCCCCCACGCCATTTGTGATACAACCATAGGATAAATCATCTCTGTGGTAGCACCATCTCACCCAAAACCAGATACCTGTTGTATGGTTGGTGTGTGAAATAAAAAATATATCATGAAAATATAAGAAGTGGAACATAGAATGTGATCGCCACACATAGTAGGGGAAATGCAACGAAAGAATGGTTCTGGTATCATTGTCACAGGAGAGAAAGGGTCAGAACACGTCTAGTCCATATGCCCTGAATCCCATGGTCGACTAGGATACTTGATGATGAAATGTGTGGAAATGCTGACGGGTCATCCCCTTGTCCAGTTTTCCAATCCTATATAAACACCACCTTTCAGAGCCATTAAGGTGCATAGGATGAGCTAATGTAGAAGCAAACTCGCGGTATCATTCTTCCAAGGGGTTATAAGGATTATGATATGTTTGTTATTGCAATATGGTTGAGAAGGTTATTATTCTGGTTGTGTTTTTAGTTGGTGAGCTTGATTCCACTCTCATCTATCGCCTTGGTTTTTCACACCAAGGAAGCACCAACCATAAGGGAACATACATTGTACACCACTTTGAGAGATGCACCTATTTTCAGTGGGGGAACAAATGCTCGTACTGGAACATCAAGGGCCCAAGGTCTTCATCATAGCTTTCATGCACCATGTCCACCAAAATTTTTTAGGTGGTGAGGAGTACTTGAATGACAAGCCATTGCAGAGGCTTGCCTCTTCCAGAAGCAAGGGGGAAGATGTGAATAAAGCTGAGCGTGAAAAGGATATAAACTAATTTTCCAGCTTTGAGCCTAGGTAGAAAGGTGCCTTCGAGCATGGAATGAACACAAAGGGAAAGGACACGTTGCTGACTCGATATACAGACAAGTCGTCAAGCCTAGTCAGAAATGAGCCACCAGAAGCATCCTGAGATGTCGTTTTCACTGCCCATGAGTTCACAACCAGAAATCTTGTTTTTCCATCCAAACTGAGCACGTGCATTTGATCCATGATGTTTGTTTAAAGATATGTAAACTATGGAAGAAGTACCATGCTCTAGTTGTTAATGTTTGATTATGACTGTAAATAGTTTAAGATCCTATTTCGAGGATTAGCCTCGGGGTCTGAGACATTATAAAAAGGATCCCCACCAGGAATCAAATTTGAAGGGAAAGGTCCCATTTCACTTTGAAGGGCTATGAGATAGTGAGCCCTTCAATGCTGACATGCAAAAATAAATTATTCTTTTCATTTGAAAATGTAATAGTAAATCTATCATTCATTATTGATTTTACTAATCCCTAATAATATGACAATTTGCATTGTTGTGCTCTGTAACTTTGGTTCTGCCTTCCGATTGGGGCTCTTCAATCTTGATTTGAATGCAGATGTTCCTCTTCATTTAGTGTGACTTGTTCATATTTTACACCAATATTCTTGGTTACACTGATCCAAGTTGAATAAAGGTGAACATATAGTAAACCATACTCTATCACTCTCTTAGGAGGTAAATCCAATAGCTATAGAAATATATAAAAAAATTGTTTCTCATGGTAGACTTCCTTTTGAAGCTTAAGTTTCAGTGAATTAGCCACCGATTAGCTTACTGCCTATTGAGTTACAAGTGGTTTCCATTTTCATACATTGAGTTTCCCTCATCTTTATCATGATAATGGGGCTTACGGTTGTTCTTTATATGTATATATTCAATTAGAATTACTCATTGTATATCACACGGATGTAAGGATGAAAACTAGAACTTGGGGATGCATAACAACAACCCTCATTTTCATAGATAAATTCATAAAATCCAAAAGCCAAAGAAAACATTTCAGGGTTACACATTACAATTTACAATTCTCATAAGGAAAAGAAAATTACTTACTTGAGCCAACTGTAGTTGTGGAAGAAATATAGCTAATAAACCATCCCGTCAACAAGAATGAACCATCGCTCTAGCAACAACCATACCTGCAAATGCCCAAGTTAGACCAAACCCTAAAATATCCAAGGTAAAAAAATATTGAAGAAAAAATACAACAATAGAGTTTACCTCGAGTTGCCATGTCGAAATTACCAAGGTTGCCATGAAAAAAACAATGAGACCACCCAACTATACAAAATCCACCCTTCCATGAGGAATTTTTTTTAAAAAGTGGTCAAAATTGGTCCCAGCAGCCTTAAGAGAATGCCCACCACAATTCATAGTTTGAGAATAATTCCCGCACCATGGTGCCGTCCTATAGCCAGTTCGTTTGGATACCTATTCATGATTTGAGTTTGCTTTAATATTTCTTGAGGAGAAAGATACAGACCTATCAAAACAATGTTTTTTCACCAGTGGACGTAAAAATGGCTAAGTAGCCTTAGAAAGATGCCCGCCCTAAATTTGAGTCAGAGTAAATTCCCACAGCACATGAGGGTCTTGTAGATTGGTATTTGGCCTACCTGACCATGTCTTCAGATTTTCTTGGAAGTGGATGAAAAAAAAGTTATGGACCTGCCAAAAGGGTGTTTTAGGCAAATAAGACCAAATTGAGAAATTTGTCTAAGTATGGAATTGATGTTATATCTTCCCAAGTGGCCTTAAGGAAATGCCTTCCATGCCTCATAGGATGATGTGAAAAATGTATTGAGAATGTGAGTCTCTAGAGTGTTGCATGGAGGATATAACCATGTCACTTTCCTCACCAAATTACAACATATATTTAAGGAAGAATTGGTCCTAACAGCTTTAGTCAAAATGGTCCTAGAAGCCTTAAGAGAATGCCCACCACAATTCATGGTTTGAGAAGAATTCCCGCACCATGGTACTGTCCTATAGCTAGTTGGTTTGGATACCTATTCATGATTTGAGTTTGCTTTAATATTTCTTGAGGAGAAAGATACGTGCTTGCCAAAAAAGGGTTTTTCACCAGTGGATGCAAAAATGGCTAAGTAGCCTCAGAAAGATGCCCACCCTAAATTATGGGTTGGAGTAAATGCTCACAGCACATGGGGGTCTTGTATATTGGTCTTTGGCCTACCTGAAGATGTCTTCAGATGGTCTTGAAAGTAGATGAACACAAATTTATGGACCTGCCAAAAGGGTGTTTCAGGCAGATTAGACCAAATTGAGAAATTTGTCAAAGTATGGAATTGATGTTAAATCCGCCCAAGTGGCCTTAAGGAAATTCCCACCATGACTCATAGAATTATGTGAAAAATGTATTGAGAATGTGTGTCTCTAAAGTTTTGTGTGGAGCATACAACCATGTCACTTTCCTCACCAAACTACAAAATATATTTAAGGAATAATTGGTTCCACTATAGCCTTAGTCAAAATTGGTCCCAACAGCCTTAAGAGAATGCCCACCCATTAGAGAGAATTTGAGGTCAAAAATGGGCCTCAAAAGGACCAAAATGTACTATAAAAATCAACCAATTACATTCTAGTAGATGACATCATCCC
>LPNX010213222.1:307009-389637 GCA_001517045.1 Pseudotsuga menziesii
TATTGTGCATAAAAAATAGTGTAGGGGGTGAGTTGTCATATATACCTACCCCATAAAACCCCTAACTCATAATATTTGAATATATCTTATATTTTTGTAGTACATCTCTTAGGAGGCCCATTTTTGACCTCAAATTCTCTCTAATGCACAATTCATAGTTTGAGAAGAATGCTCGCACCATGGCACCTTCCTATAGCTAGTTGGTTTGGATACATATTCATGATTTTAGTTTTCTTTAATCCTTCTTGAGGAGAAAGATACAAGCCTACCAAAATACGGTTTTTCACCAGTGGATGCAAAAATGGCTAAGTAGCCTCAGAAAGATGCCCGCCCTAATTTATGTGTTAGAGTAAATGCCCGTAAGACATGGGGGTCTTGTAGATTGGTATTTGTCCTACATGAATATGTATCTATATTTTCTTTGAAGGGGATGAAGAAAAAGTTATGGACCTGCCAAAAGGTTGTTTCAGGTAGATTAGACCAAATTGAGAAATGTCTCTATGTATGGAATTGATGTTAAATCTTCAAAAGTGGCCTTAAGAAAATGCCGGCCATGCCTCATAGGATGATGTGAAAAATTTATTGAGAATTTGAATCTCTAGAGTGTTGTATCGAGCATACAACCATGTCACTTGTCTCACTAGAGAGTCTCTAAGGAGGAAGATGTCAACCTGCCAAAAGTGCCTCCCAACCATATTTGGACTATTCCAGTACTAGCAAAACTGCCTAAGTGGCTTCACGGAAATGCCCTCCAGAGATTGTCTTGATGATGCTAAATTTATCTCAGGGTATGGGGTTGTTCTTTGATGAACTGGATATCTTTCCATGTTCTTATTTTTTCTTATGGTGACCACATGAGGAAAATAGCAATATGCCAAAATAGAAGAAAAACTAGTTTTCATATTCAAAAATATGAAAATTTGACTAAGTTCTAAGAACAGGAGTTTGAGAGATTAGTTGGAAATTCTTGCCAAGGGCTGTCTTTGTGCAAGTAAATTCCTTGAATGCCATGGATCCATTCTTTGGTAACTTTTCCATCTGCTCATGACTTCAGGTCTCCATAGGGTGTTCACACATGTGAAATAGGAGTCTGCCAAAATAGGAAGAAATATGTTTTTATACTCAAATGAAGTTAATAAGACATTTTGATATGCCCTCCAGAGGCTTGGGTTGTCTCAGTAAATTCTAAGAGTGACATGGTCTTGTTGCCTAGTGGACTGGCTATCCAACCATACCTTCAGTTTGCTTAGTGATAGTCAGATGATAAAAATATGAGTCTCATGATGTGATGAGGTTGGAAAGACACATGATGGTGTCCTAATCTCTCATGATGTCTTTGTTACATTATGATAGTGGTTTTCAAGAGTATGATAATATGGGAATTTGACTAAGTGATGAAAACTACCCTAAAGTAGGTGCATTATGAAAATGTCCACAATAATTCATTAGAAGAAGAAAATGCCCGTGGGGGAGAGACAAAGAAGCTTCAAAGGAAGAAAGTGGTTCTGATGGAATGACCATGTTGGCCTCTACCCATTGGGTGTATCACACCTCAAATTGGATGAAAATAAAAATCTCATCATGTTGACCTAGGGTTTTATGAAAATTCCGGTAAAAATGCGTAAGCGACCTCAGTAAAATGCCCTCCATTTCAAGTAGTTGATGGATTAGATTGTTCTGAGGGTATGGGTCTCTAGAGTGTTTATTGGTGCATCTAAAAACATAATAATTTTTTCCAAAAACTCTCTAAAGATGAAGTTACCGGTATGCCAAAAGTTCCCTCTGGCTTGTTTTGGTCCAGTCCAGTAAAATGCTTGCCCAACTCAGAAGAAGATGAGTCTGAAGGGGAAATCAGTTTGGTTGTGATCAATGGGATGTACTACATCATCTGGTATCATTGGTTCAGGAGTTGGCGAGAATAAAAATCCCTCATGTTGGCTTAGGGTTTTATAATTTTGTCCAAGTGGTAAATATGTAGTTTAAAATCCTATTTTGAAATGCCCACTAGATGATGTGTGTGTGTCATTTAATTCATCGAATGACATGCATTTTTTCCTTGTTGAAGTGTTTATCCAGTCATGGTTTCATTTTTCCCTATGGAGGTCACATGAGTGAAAAATTAACCTTCCATGTTGAAAATAAATCATGTTCACACAGCGGATGAGTTTTCCCGCACATAGCTTAAAAATATATAATAAACAAGTTTTTCAGATGCCCGCACAAGACAAAAATTTAAATAGAGTTTGCTCAGCCAGTTAATTAAAAAAAGATGAAATAAATAAGAGACATAAACAAAACAAAGTTTACTATTTAATTAACATACATAAATTTAATTTATTTCGAAGAGATTGATGCTTTCTTTTACAACCTACAAGCAGTCTTGTATTGATCACTGAAAACATTTGATTTAGAGATGAATTCTCTATAATGTTATCTTATATGCCGATAAATACAAAAATCCATCATACAAAAAAAAATCATTGACTTTCGATAAATACATATATACATTGATATGCCAACTAAAAAGCATTTTTCATTATATGTTGATAAATACAAAACTCCATCATACAAATATTTTTTTCATTAACTGTCGATAAATACATATATACATTGATTTATACATTTCTAGCATGTTTCAGAGATGGCTGCAATCCATCCTCTTGAGCATAAGACAAATCTGAATTGTCTCTCTTACCTTTCATAGAATACTGTAATTGTTCTAGAGTTGGACAAGGCACTTATTGCGATTTCTTTTCAAGCTCTTTACCTCTCTGTGAAACTTTTTTTTATATTTTTAAGCAAAACATTTTTTTCCGCCATCAATTTGCTCAACATTTCCACATTTTTCTTATACTTCATTGATTCCTGTTGTTCCTTGACCTCCAATTTCTCTCTGGTATGTTTCAACTAATTTTTAACTTCAGTCAATTCATGTTTCAGATTATGTATTTCTTTCTC
Source organism: Pseudotsuga menziesii (assembly GCA_001517045.1). Lineage (NCBI taxonomy): Eukaryota > Viridiplantae > Streptophyta > Pinopsida > Pinales > Pinaceae > Pseudotsuga > Pseudotsuga menziesii. The sequence goes on from LPNX010213222.1 coordinate 309,968, forward strand.
CTGCTTGTTTTCCCTCAACTCTGTCTCATTGGGAAGGGCAGGAATTGCACTCATCGCAACATCTAGCCCTTTTAATTCCTTATCCAAATCAACAATTGTGGATTTAAGTGTTTGAATTTCCATATCACATCCCAAATGCTAAACTTTTCTACCTTGTAAGATTTTTGATTCCAACTCCCTTATTTTTGCATCTTTCCCGACCATCTTCTCTTTCATTTCTTTATCTAACGGTGATGAGGCATACAAATCACCTAGTGCAAGGCTTACCGAGAAGCTTTCTTGTAGCATCTTCTCTTGACTTTCTAAGGACTTCTATAGCTCTTCTAAGGACATTGTACTTGTAGGTTTATTTTTCCTTCTACCCTTACCCTTACCCTTACCATCCTCTCCTTTGGTACCCTTACCTTCACCCTCACCACTTTCTTCACTGGAAATTTGTTTTGCTCTACTTTTTTTTCTAAGTTTTAAATTTTCAGAGATCCTTACTAACCTTGTTCCTTTCGCCTTATCAGCTTGCGTATAAATGGTTTTTCTCAAATCGAAAATTATTGATTCTAATTCTCCAACATTTTTTCCATGGCTTCGCTTCCACTCTTTCAACTTCAACTGATATTATTGTACTACCTGTTCATTTTCTTTAATTTTCTTCTACATTACCTATAAAGGACCGATTTCTATCCTCACTGGTGGTACATTGAGAACAGGTGGTCTTTTTTTTCAAGTCTTCTTTGAGTTCACTTGCTTTGACATTAGATTTTTCCAAAGCCTCTTCATACGCAACCCTCATGGGATGAATTGCTTTTTCAGCATCACCAGTGTTTTTTTCTACTTCTTTGGATGATAATTTGACCATTTCTTCTTTCCCTTTTATAATTCTGTCCGCTTTGAAATGATTATCCACAACCGTCTTCTGCAACACTGCTATATGTTTTAGGCATTGTAAAATATTATCATCTTTTCTTAAGCACTCTTTCACTCGATTGCATATATAGGAAGCTTGTTCCTTGAAATGCTCCATTTTATCTTATAGGATGAACACATACCTACTATCAAATTTATATTATGCAATGTCTAAATGCATAGCAAAAGCACCCAATTATTATTTGGAAGAACAATCATACTCAATTTCCAACTCTTTAGGAGGAATTCTATCAAGAATGTCTTGATGAATGGAAAAGTGAGCAGTAGTTTGTTCCATTTCATTGCATGTCACCTCCTCCCAATGACCTATATCTACATTCCCCTTAAACTCTTTCAAAGTTATGGTAGTACGAATTTCATCATTTGTGACCAAATCAGGATGATGTACTCATAATTCACCATGGTGCTCAGGACTTTGTACTGGCGATTCCTCGTCCTGTTCATCAGTGTATAATGTTAATTCCCCATGGTGCTCAGGATATGGTACTAATTCCTCATTCTACTGGGGAGAATGTACTATAAATTCCTCATTATGTTCCCTACTTTTACGTTTCCTAACGTATGTTTTATGAATAGGTGGTTTTGGCAAAGATATTTTTCCATGTTTGTTGATATCACCAATATCTGTTTCAGTAGCATGGGGTCGACATAAATCAATAATTTTTTGAAGTGTTCCCTAGAAACTAAATTTAACCTTCCTTAATTGGCTCTCTTGCAGGGAAGAGTGGAGTTTCTTAGCTAGTAGATAAGGAATATCTACAGGTATATCTTCCACCCAATGTATCACTATCCGCATACATTCACCCGAAATGTCATCCCTGTGATGATTCAGATTTGCCTTAAAGACAATATGAATCAAACTTTTGTATATTCCAGGAGGGACATCTTGGATTTTTAAACCATTCCTCGAAACATTTACTTCTCGCCCACAAATTTTAATGCCCATATGGTTCTTCTCCTATCCGAGGGTTTTCCCTGAGTTTAAAATCGCTCCTCCTATGCGTGGAATATTTGTAGCTCAAGAAACCAAATCAGGATCGAGGTATACCTCCTTCCCAAAATTTATGAGTTCCGTATTCCGAGCATCATATTTTAAAATTGCCTCATCTATCTCCTCATCAACATAACCAAACATTCCCCACAAAAAGTCAAAAACTTCAGCTTTCCTCAGGATAGTTTCCATACCTAGTGCCCACATCTTTGCATCTCTCCATGCATTAGAATTCTCCTGGATTTTTTTTATTGCTACCCTATCATCTGTGGACGAGTGTGTTTCAACTGGGGTTGTAGAGGAGGATGATCACATTTTAGCTGCGCTTGTCATGCTGGATGCCCCTATTTGAAGTTCAGCCATGGTTATCTAGGTTTGAAGCAGAGGTAAGGTGATGCACATGTACTGTATTTTAGGCTCACAAATTCTCTCCACTGACTTATTTTTAGGCTCACAAATTATTCCTGCAAAGAGTTTTTCAACAACAAATCAACGCTTTCCTTGGGTATGCACTTTGGAAATAAAAACATATAAACAAGTCATTTGGAAATAAAAACATATAAATATCATCATGACATAAAAGATATAAACACGTTCCTCTACTCTTCAACAATTCAATATCATTCATCTTCTTCTTCATCCAACTCAACATCTGTATCAGGATCTGGTTCAGAATACATATTGATGAAAGGCTCATTCACATCAACATCATCATCAATGCCATCTTCGCTATTATAGTCATCGACATCATTAATGAGATCGTCGTCTACTACATTTGGATGATCAACCTCTTCAACTTCTTCATCAAACACATCGAGTGCAGCCACCCGCTCCTAATCTGAATCAACATCATCATCTTCTTCTTCGTGATTATCTTCATCATCTACATGATTATACTTTATTGGTCTTCCTCTTGGATTGTATCTAACAACGTATGATCAACCTACTTTACTTGGTACCTCTGAGTAAAAGACTTGCTCACATTGACTTGGAAGAAAATAAGGTTCTGTACCCAGTTCAAATGCCCTTGTATTAACCATGGTAAATCCATTAGTATTCTCAATAAAAGTTGTTTCAAGATCACGTTCATGCATCCGTAGCCTGTACCACTTCACCTCAAACAAAAATATTTTAAAGGAATTAAAAGCACACTCAATTATGTCCTCCAAATGCCCATAGTACCTATTCTCAGTTTCTTCTAGATTTTTGTCACTTTCTAGAGGAAACATTGGTGACCTTAAACACTATAGTTATCCCACAATCTGAGGTTTTCATCTTATCATCCAACATTTTGATATGAAATTTACGACCATTACACCATATAGACCTGTGATGTTTCAATTGAAACATTGAAAACAAGTAAAAAATACATTGTGAATTATTAAACGTCATATAGGACATATAAAATATATTTGAAAACTTAAACAAACCAAATACATTGAAAAAATGGGAAGTAACTAGAAAAATGCGGGTAAACAATTTACTTGCCTTTTTATCTTTTAAACCATATGCTCAATCAACTTCCCTTTGCGACGTAAGATCAGGAAATTGATGTCGATGACGATGAGCTGTTTTAATCATCTCAATGACCCCTTCCCATGATAACCTACCGAAGCATTCTTCACAATCTTCTATCCAATGCTCCATCCAATCAAGGTTGTTTGCAATGTATAAATGTAAAGCATCCCACACTCGAGCAACTATATGAAAAAATAACAATTCACTATCATTAATTAGATATCATTACATGCATAGTTTAAAATGGTTGAATATGCAGGATTAATAAAAAAATAACAAATCGACCTTGTGTGTACCGGTCCACGTAATTCAATCTCCTCAACTTGGTGTATGAGGTAGTGTTCTTGTGCATTGAAAAATGCTGGAGGTAGATACTGTTGCATTTCACACATTAGTTGGGGAATTTCTCTCTTCCAATACCTTATATATTCTTTATGGATTTCTTATGAGGAAAACCACCTACAAGTGATGCAATAAAATAATATCAAGCCATATATAAAATTTGCGGGCAAAACATAATATGTCAATAAGTTCCGCTGCAAATCACGAACCAAGCACATTTTCCATATAAAACATTACTTACCTCATGTATTTTCCAAGAACATAAATAATTTGTTTTATGTTTTTGTCAAATTCGTCTGGGACAGATAAAGGTAGAACATACTGTATTAAAAAACACATAAAAATTATTTATTTCCAAATAAGAGAATAAAATTAATAAAATAGTGCATACCAATAAGGAAATATATTAAAAACTCACAATTACCTTAATGAATGTATGCCAGTCATGTGTTTTAACCCCACCAAAATCACCTTTTTTCGTTAAGATATTCTTTATGTTAGACGAAAACCCCGTCGGAAACCTGATTTTTCTAGTGACCTCTTTTACAATATTGCTCTGTTACTCCATCAAGAACCAAGAAATACTAATATTCTGTTGACGACCATCATCATTAGAATTAATGATCACACTTTGCAATGAGTGATTAGCTTCTTGGATGTCTCTACAAATCTTTCCAATTCTTTCTTTGTCAGTCCTTCCATCTAATATTCGCCATAACAATTATGTTATGTTCTTCCTGATATGCATTGTATCAAACAAATGAACTATTTGTAGGTTCTCGTAGTATAGAAACCTAATGAATTGCATCGAGTAAATTTTCATTCCTCATGGAAGCCCATTCGTGCCTTAATGACATCCATGAAACATCAACAAAATCAAATTAACACTAATTAATCAATATAGGTACATACCGCGCTGAACATAATTCACTAAAAAAAAACAAATATTTATATAATATAGGATACAAGTTGAATGTGATTGTCATTGATGTCAAAGGAGGTTAGTGAATGCAAAAGGATAACCAAAGACATGATGGCAGGGTAAACTCAATGAAAGACAAAGGAATGAAAAATGAAGTAATGACATGGAAAGTATGATGATATGGAATGTATGGTGAGGCTGGAAAGACACACAATGGTGTTCTGGTGCTATCAGGAAGTCAGTGTTGTAATCTGACACCATTATGGAAACATATGGCAACTTTGTGAAACTTTGGAAATTGACTAAGTACGAAAAAGTAGTCAAAACTACTCTAAGAGAATGCCCTCCATAATTCATGGTTTGAATAGAATGCGCACACCACTGTATCAGGCTATAGCTTGTTGAACTGGCTATCTATCCATGGTCTCATTTTTCCTTAATCATTTCTGAGGAGAAAGTTATAAGTATGCCAAAATAGGGTTTTAGGATAAACCTTGGAGAAATTCTTGGCCATGGATAAGTGTTGGAAAACTGGTCCAAGTGGCCTTTGATCCATGAAATTTGATAAATTTATTTTCACAAGGACATCCCTTGGCAGGAATTTCCAAACGACCTCTCAAAATCATGTTCTCAACACTTAGGCAATTTTCTTATGTTTCTCAATATGCAAAATAGTATTTTTCCTACTTTTGGAAGATTGATATTTTACATATGTGACCATTGTAGGTCAGCATGAAAGTATGGCTGGATATCCATTTCAACAAAGAACAAATCCATGCCAATTGATGAACCTATTGACATACACCCAACATCTGGCAGGCATTTGAAAGTGGTCTTCCAAACTGCTTATTGACACTTGGAGAAATCTCTTCAAACCCTAAGTCACCAAGGTGATTTTATTTTTTTCATCAAAATTGGAGAGTGAGACATCCAAAATTTTAGGAATATCATACTGACTGAACCATTCCAATATTCTCTCCTATAACCTCATCATCTAACCTTGGCGGACATTTTACTGGGATAGTGGAAATGAAGGTGAGAGGCACTTTTGGCATATTGATATCTTCCTCCTCAGAGTTTTTATGGGAAATATGAAACCATGGTTGGATGAAAAAACCAACATACTAGAGCCTATCACTTTCAAATAATTTTTCTCATCATCCTATGAGAGGTGGCGCGCATTTCCTTGAGGCCACTTAGGCATATTTTACGAATAATTCCATACTTAGACAATTTGTCCAAAACCTAAGGTGGATTTTTCATTTCACCCAAAACCTGAACTAATGATACTAGATGATGTATTACACACTACTGAGCACACCTATGCTGATTTCACTCCCATACTCATCTTCATTTGCCCTAGGCAGGCATTTTACTAAACTTTGGCGTAAGACAGCTCGAAACCCTGTTTTGGAAGATCCATATCTTCTTCCTCAAGCATTATCAAACCAATGTGAGAACATGGTCAGGTAGAAAAAACATACATTGAAAGGATGACCATGTGGTTTGGTCATTTTCTTCAACCCAAAAATTATGGCAGGCATTTCCCTAGAGCAATTCTGACTAATTTGACCAAAAATCCTTCTTTTGGGAGACCTGTATCTTCTTCTTCAAGGAGTGTTTCTGAGAACTAGGGCCATGGTCAGATATATATTTCAACAAAATATGGGATGGCAAGTCATGGCGGGCATTTTCTTCTTCTTATGAATTATGGTGTTCATTTTCATAAGGCAGTTGCTTTAGGGAAATTTTTCAACACTTAGTCAAAATTCCCCAATTATCATACCGTTACCAAATACTACCAGAATGTAACAATGAAATCATGAGACATTAGGACACCAACATGTGTTTTTAAACCTCATCGCACATGCCATATCAACACTTCTTTTTTCATTAATGACCTCCTTTGACATCAATGACAACCATACTCAACAGTGTCCTTGTGCTAATAAAATTCATAGGGTGACATAGATCTGTTCCTTGTTAAAGTGGTTATCCACCCATGCTTTTAGTTTTCCTTATGATGGTCACATGTGCAAGAAATCAATCTTCCCAAGTAGGAAAAATATCGTTTTGCATATTCATAAATTTGGCTAAGTATTGACCAATATTCCAACAATACATAAATAATTTGGCATACCTTGACGATTTCTATTATATTCCAAGTTCCATAGGTGAGGTGTCATTCTTCGTGGTTTTTTCCCATTCTCTTCTTTACCATTGAATTTTTCTTTGTCTGTAGTTCGATAACTATGGTTCTTAGGAAGAAAGTGCCTATACTCATCAAACATTTCCTTTACTAAACTCCTTGAATGAAGATATTTTATCCTGGGACCGCAAGTTGGACATGCAAATTTAACCTTTGTTTGAAGACCTACATGATATATGAATTAGTGTAGAATTAGAATTACCATTTAAAGTAATGCATGATATTTTCAATAGATATATATAATATTAAAGAAAAAAATAAAGTAACAATATACCACAAAAATGTGTTAACCCAGGAGCATCATGAATTGTCCATCCAAGTATTCCATGGAATTGAAATCGTCTTTGCCCTATTGGTCTAGAGATGTCATACATAGTGATGCTAGCCCATAACTTCAACAACTCATCGATGATAGGCTCAATATATACGTTCATATATTTAACCTGGTACTTACCTAATTGGTCCAACATACATGATTAATTATATTTAGCTATATGTCATTATATATAAAAGAAATAATTATCATGCACGAAACAAAGAAATGAAATATTTAGTTATCAGAATTTCAAGTAAAAAAATACAAATTAATTAAATACCTGGAACAATCATTGCCAACATTATGTGCTCTCTCTTGACCGACATCCAAGGAGGAAGGTTATTGTTTATAAAAAAAATAGGCCACACTGAGTAGGTAGAATGAAGCTCTCCAAATGGATTGACACCATCAGCTGCCAACGAAAGTTTAACATTATGAGGTTCTTCTTTGAAAATTGGCCACTTTTCTTTGATGCACCTAAATGCAGACCCATATGCAGGCATTCGAAGAAAATCGTCTCGACTTCTGTTCTTTGCATGGAAATCCATAAATTGTGCTATACTTTGACACTTGAGCAACTGCTGGAGATGTGGAATTATTGGAATATAATGAAGAACTTTGTGAGACACCTTTTTGTCACTTTATTGGTTTGACACCTACTTGTTTGACATTGTGGGAATTCATTTTCTAATGCATATTGTCCATAGTATATGATATGATCATTAGGACATGCATCAATAGCTTGATACTCCATTCCAAATTCTTTCATAATCACATATATCTCTTGATATGTGCGTGGTAAAATATTTGACGTTGGTAATATAAATTCACCTAACAATCTACAAAATTCAAAAGAATAAGTCAATGTAAACAATATTAATAATCAATATCGCATATATACTTTACAAATTAGACAGCAATAGCAATATAGGAAAAAATTCAACCCTTTATGTACATGTGAACATGTGGAAATAAATAATTAACATATTACATACCTTAGTATCTGTGTGAGAGAGGTGTTTGATAAACGATTCAAAACCTTCAAGTTCACTAACAACAATATAGCAGATAGAAGAATTTTTTTTAGCCTTCATAAAGAGGTTGACGTGCCTTCTCGAGTAGAGTATCAACATCATGACTATCATCCTGGTTGTCCTCATCCATTGGAGCAAATATGTCTTGGATCAATCTATGTATCTCATCTTCCTGATTTGTATCACTAATGTTATCTCCATCCATATCATCATTAAGAACTTGATCAGCTTCAATATTCTAATCTAGATGTTCGCCACCCTGTAAATGAGTATTTCTACTAGTACTTAGCAAATAATTGTTTGGAAGGGGACATTTGGGGGCATTGTCTATATATTTTACAAACAACGTAGTAAAATTAGTGTGTATAGAACATATAATAAAATGATAAGACATTTTGCTGAAATTCATGAGATGATGACTATTACAAAGAATACATTAAAAATTGAATAACCTCTTACCAAGAGATGATATTCATAACCCCCTTCGGCATGCTCCTTCTCCCTACAACGTCTTTCAGCTGCCGTTATTAAAATTCTTCTTCTTTGCAAGCCCCTGCAATCAGAGCAAGGGAAATAACATTTTCCATCTCCCCTCGCCTCTAAATCCACTCTAAACTAAGAAAGCTTCCTTGCATTTTCATTCATAGTGAAAAATGCTTGTAGTGACAAGTAATTGTCTTACTAACACCATACCAAACAGTAACTTGTCAAATGCATTAGATATAAGTATATTTATAAAGGAAATATATTATATACCAATTTATATAAAAAAAGACATGAAGACTGTGATGAATAGGATTATCATTGATGACAAAATTAATGACAATAATTTTGGAAAAATATGGTAATTTGGTGAAAAACAAGAAAATGACTAGGTGTTGGAAAACTGGCTTAGGTAGCCTTAAGAAAATTCCTGCCACAAATTGTGTGTTGAAGAAAATGACCGCACCATTATGGGGATCTTGTAGATTGATATTTCTCCTACCTGACCATCTCTTCATATTGTCGTGGAAGTAGTTGAGGAAGAAGTTATGAACCTACCAAAATAGTGTTTTAGGCAAATTGTACTAGACTAAGAAAATTGTCTGTGTTGGAAAAACCGGCTCATGTGGCCTTGGGAAAATGCCCGCCATACCTTATAGGTGTATGATAAAAATTATCTAAAGCTATCATCCTACAGCTTGTTGAAGAGGCTATCTCACCATGGTCTCAATTCTCAAAGAAGATGTTTGATGACAAAGATAATGGTTTGCCAAAACAGAGTTTCAAGCTGTTTTGCACTATTCCAGTACTGGCAAAATTGCCTCAGTGGCCTCAGGGAAATGCCCGCTCTATCTCATAGGATGATGAGAAAAATAATATGAAAGTGTTAGGCTATATCTTGTTGGTGGGTGCATCGAACCATGGTCTTAGTTATCTTGTGGAGTGTTTTATGACAAAGGTATAAATTTGCCAAAAGTAAGAAAAATATTATTTTGCATTTTAAGAACACAAGAAAATTGGTTGTGTTAGATTCAGGAAATTGAAAAGGAATTTTGAAATGCCCTCAAGGAGGGGTTATTTTTATGATAAAGTTCATTAGGTAGCTTAGGCAAGTTCCTTGGTGAATTGACTATCCATCCATACCTTCATGTTGTCTTATCATGGTCTCATATGCAAAATATCAATCTGCCAAAAATAGGAAAAATAATATTTTGCATAGTGAGAACAAAAGAAAATTGACCAAGTGTTAAAAACATGAGTTTGAGAGGTCAGTTGGAAATTCTTGCCAAGGGCTGTATTTGTGCAAGTAAATTTATCAAATTTCATGGATCCATTCTTTGGTAAGTTGTCCATCTGCTCATGACTTCAGGTCTCCATAGAGTGTTCACATGTGTGAAATAGGAGTCTGCCAAAATGGGAAGAAATATTTTTTGATGTTCAAAAGAGGTTGAGAAGCTATTTTGAAATGCTTTCCAGAGGTTGTGTGTGTGTCAACAGATTTATCTTGTGATATGGTCTTGTTCATTTTGAAATGGATATCTAGCCATGCTTGTAGGTTTCCTTATGGTAATGACATGAGGGAGAAATCAATCCACCAAAGTAGAAGAAAAATTGTTTTTGCAAGTTAAAAACAATTTTGTCCAAGTGTTAAATTAAACATTTTAGAAGTCTATATGTTGATGTGGGTAGTACTAAAGACAAGATACTAATGGTGTACTATGGACAGAGTTTAGATAGGGCTATAGTATGTTGTATGTTGAATGACTTACTAAGTATAGAATGAAGACTTGCTAATTGGTATTTTTGATGTGTGTTCCCGTGGAAAACTTTGGAAGAGTCTGATGTATCAATTGTAATTTGTAATCTGAAATTTGTATAGGGAGTTTGGGTGGAGCTGGGGAAAGACTTATTGGTCTTTTGACAAGTTGAAGCTTTTTTGTATGTTGTAGCATCCCAGTTAGTTGTAGTTGACTGAACCATTATGGTGGGTGGTGCCACCTTATGGATTGTAGCCCATATTGGAGTTGAAGTATCCACTTATATTAATATTACAAAAATATATCTTTTGTCCCTTGTGTAATGTCTTGATAGTGATGTGTTTAATTGATGAATGACATGTTCCTAGTTGATATTGTTCTTTGATAAATATGTTGTTGAAGCAATTGTGAAATACTGATATAATATTGGTAGAAAAATTTGAAATTGAGTTGAAGCCTTATCTTACTGGTTCCCCCCCCCCCCACCCCTCTCAGTGAGAATTGTGTCTAACAGACTAAAGTTTTCATTGATGCCAACAAGTGTTGTGCAACGGCCTTTGATTTACTCATAAGGAGACCTTGATAGTTTGGGAACAATAGGTGGCCCAAATGGTACAAATGAAATTTTTCCTTCTACCATGGAAAGTGATTAACACTGTGTCAATGAACAATAGCTTACTGGAGCATCGGGTCTATAAAAAAATGAATTGGCTAGAGTAATTGTTGACTGGACCCTCTTGTTGTAGTTACTCTGGTTTAAATAAAAGGAGGGAGCTGTAGGGTTGTTAAATTCATTCCTAAGGTACATGACCCAAAGAATACAACTGTTATTTTGAGCCTCAATGTTAGTTTGTATCCCCAAAAAAGGATGCATGCTTACCTTTTATGAATTTACAGCTAGATGATTGTTGCAGAGTATGATTGATCTCTCTAGTTTTGGATATGGTTGATAAATAAATCTGGCCTCAATCTGCACTCAATCAATCACAACTATAGAAAATGTGCCGAAAATGCATGAGTCAGTTGGTACAATGAAGGGACGATTCCATTCACATTCTCACATTACACTTTCAAGGATGGAAGGATTGAGTTTTTAGCCTGGAGACTCCACAGACACTTTGTGTGCTTAACAGAGAGGGACTCAGAGGTAGCTGATGAAGCTTGTTGATCGATTTTATAAATAAAAAACTTCTTTCAGAAAAGGTACCCCTTCACCCAGACCCAACAGATTTGTAACCAAAAATAAAATTTTAAATCTGGGTAGAGTTTTGAAGCTTCAACAAAAAGAGAAGCCTGCTCTAACTCAACAAGGATAATTATTAATGCCATTACAACTTGAACCATGCATAAACAACCAAAATAACTATTAATGCCATTACAACTTGACCCGTGGGTAAAAAACTAAGAGCTGTTGAAAGTTGGCATTGGTTTGGCGGGTGTGCAAAGATAGCCATATATCATCGATATAGAGACGAAAGTTTGTTGAAAATTAAAAACGTTGATATTGCCACAGTTTTTCCTCCATGATAAAAAGATGAAGTATTAATCCAAAAATGTTCAAAACGTGGAAGTATTTCATTGAAAAATCTGCCCAAATGTATTAGTGTTGGAGTTTTAAAAGTTTGTGCATTACCTTCATTTCCTTCAATCGCCTTTTATTATTATTATTATAGTGCTCTCCTTCTTTGATTAGATGCTGCTCTTCATATCCAATGTGTTTTGTAGGTATGAGCTTGTTCAAAGGCATCACAACTAGTAAGCAAGCATTTTATCCATTTCCAGAGTGATGCATACTTCCCAAAAGCACAATAACAATTCTTTTTATTAAAAAAATATTTCCAAGTTCATTTGGGTTTATGGGAACTTATTTTCAAGCATTATTAAAAAATTATTTCCATGTTTATTGGGGCCTACAGGGCAACATTTTCAAGCCTTAATGGATGCTTGTTGTTTGGTGTTTGAAAATAGGCTTGTGAAACCATCTAGTAGCGCATTTTCATACATTTTCATACCAAGTTATGCATAGTCGAGTGCCTAATAAATTAAGAAATATAAGATAAAAGAATAATATATTAATAAATTAATAAAAACTCTTGCTTACTAACAAATTACGAAGGGGGAGAGAGGCGCCCAGTATAACAAACAGACCTAACAATGATAATAATAACAATAATAATAATTGAATAATAATAGTAATAATAATAAAATGATGAGTTGATGTGTAATCATCCATGTAATCCTATTAGATTTTTATGTTTATATGCATAAATTGTTGTTAACATCGTAACTTGTGAATTATTTATCTTCAAGTTGTGAATAATGTAGGAAAATGTGGAAAGACTTTCAAGGCATCTTTTGATAAACCATCATTGCTATGGTGATGGATACATAATGGATTATCTATATTCATCCAATGAATGGAAATTCCTATAGAAATATCAGGAAGGAAGGACAATATTCCTGGATATAAGTAACTTGTTATTAGTACTTATCATTCTTTCTTCTTTTGATTGAGATGATTATATGTATGTATATGCTCCTTACATTGTTTTTTGAGAACATCATGTAATGATGAACAATTAAATATGGAGACCTTGTGAAAAGCTCCATGGAAATTAAGAAGGTAATGTGGAGCCCAACCTAGATGAAGATTGTGCAAATTGAGCACCTACATTTAAAAGAGAAAGAGACCAAGGAGCAAGAAATCCATAGCCGTGGAGCTCCATACTGGGACAAAACTAAGAGGGGGAACTATTATTGTTCTCTATTTACTTATGTTATTTTCTTTCTAGAAAGAGAAATTTGTTGAAACACATGTTACAATTGGAAATTTGTTGTGTTTATTTTTGTTTGAAATAGAAAATACATGCTAAGAGAGTTACATTTCTGTAAAAGAAATGAAGATGACTACATTAATATATATGCATATGTTGATTTAAGCATAAAATGTATGAAAGCATTATGAGGAAAGCATGAAACTTTTGGTTAACTAAGTAAATAAAATGGATGGATTTTTAGGATGATGTCCCAATGAATTCGTGATGATTGATTGTAGAAGAAATCTTTTGTTTGGAAGATGGTTGCTGCTATATTAAACATTAAAGAGGAGTGAGCAAGTTCTTGTTATCATCAATAGAAACAATGCGATCAATTATGTCAGAGCTTGGTGAACCTAATTCATCTTTGAACAAACAAGTTGAAAGCTTAAATGCAAGGATAGCCTTGTAGAGTTTTAAAAATTTTGATATATGTGAATATTGTATGTGTCTATAAGCATTAGAAAATCGAGGGCAGTGTCGAGATTAAGGGGAAAGATAATGTAACACCCCTGGTTTGAAACCCCTAGTTGGATGATGCCAAGATATAATTATTGTTATGAATTCCTGCAAGGTTGGACATATTGTATTTTTGCAATTATTATATTAAGCTCTACAACTACTTGTGTTGAGGTGGTAGACTAAAGAGATTGAGGACTCATGTATTCACTAGAGATGATAAGGGGGTTTAAAGTGTCCTAGGGGAAAATATTTTTATGACCCTTTTATATGCTTAAAAAATATCCTAAGACATGATTAACTCCTAATCCCATTTAATTAACTTAAAACTTGTTTTAAATCATGATTATTTTTTAAGTGGGATTAAGGGGAGACTCGAGAGGTTATATGTTTTTATTTAAAGATAAAAATGAAATTTATAAAAAGGGAAAATGTGGGTCTCACAGAGAACCCTCATGGATAAAAATTTCCATGCATTACCCTAATGCATGGAAATACAAAATTGGTTTCCATCTTGGGAGGGGAACCCATTGCTATGTTGGTATGAGAGGTATGGAAGAAGAGTCAAAGTAGAATATAGAACTAGTGGTTGGATTGAGAGAAGAAAAGTGATTTGGGTATGTAGAAGGAAAATATGTAAATGAATTCTGAGTTAGAGAACCCAATTTTGAGTATGAGAACCCAAATTCTATGTCTCGTACTACTAAAATTGTTTCCATTGTTGCCACTGGTCATTTCAGTGAAATGGAAAATGGTGGTGGCAGCTAACTTGGTGGATTTCTGAGCATTGCTGGCAGTGACGCATCTCACTTTCATGCTGTCAAAATGAAATTAAGGAAGTGAAATGCATTGTTTGGCATGAAATTGGAGTTAATCCAAGATCTTGTTGCCAAAGTATGAAATTCATAAATTATGGGAGTGGTGAAATGTATCTATGTAGAATGCAAGAGTCTTAGCTTGGGGGTGGTGTTTTGTTGAGATATTAGTGAGAAAAATTGACTACAATTGGGTGGAGTATGTCTCACAAGCATCCAATTTCCAATTTCAAGCTTTTTGTAGATAAGTTTTAATTCTTGGAAATGGTGTTTTAATTTCTTCGTAATATTTATTTATTGAATGGTAAGCAATTTCCATGGTTCTTGTTTTAAGTTCTAAATTTTGAATATATACAATGAGTCATACATTGCTTAGTTGAATTCCTATGTATGGAATGTGTGCAAGTTTAACTCCATGAGATGCTTTATAATAATGCATAAATTATATAAATGAAACTGAAATTTTATGAATGCACAACTTTATTAAGTCAAAGTCTAGGAAATTAATTCCATGTGCTAAGTGCTAACTTTTGGGTCATGTTGTCGACTTTCACACACCTGGGGGGATCGCGACAGAAATATTCAAGCCACTCGATGTGTCCCTAGGGACAAGTATCGAGTCAAGTTTGTCACCTTGTTCTTGACTCCTTCAGTTAGGCCAACTCCTAATCAAAGCCAAAGGGGGTATAACCTATTATTTTCTAATTTTGTTAAGGCTTAGTGTGATGATTTTTGATTGAATGAGTTATTTAGGAGTTTTGATGAAAGTACTGAAACAATATATTGCAATAAGAATTGAAAGCACAACTGCATATAAATTATATTAACACATGATATTGAAGCAAATGATTGTATGATAAAAAATACTAGTGCTAATGTTGGAGTCGGAATAAAAATGTGTTGTTGTAGTGCTGAAAAATGTGTTGCAAATTTTCTTGGTCAGTTTTAGCTTAATGTGAATAAATGAGTGAATTAGATTAGGGGGGAATGGAACTCCAGATATACCCTAAAGTACGAGGAGTATGTCTAAAAGCCTTATCCGATGTGGTTCCACGATAAGAATATGTGGGCTAGATCCGAGTCTCTGGGATGTGTCCAACACTACACCAATACAAGTGTATCTTGATGGTATCCCAAGGTCACTATCAAGTTGTTCCCACTTCCTCTGTGAACTTTCCCCGCAACAGATTAAATCAAGGCATTGGATTTTCACTTGTTCAAGGGGGAGTTGATTTTATTAAGATGAGTTTTTGTTAGATGTGAAAGTTATTTGAAGGCAACAAACCCCATTTTTTAGTATCCTAAAGCTTGGACAAGCTTGTGATGGGTAGAGCATACATAGAGGTTTGTGTAAAATGTTTGTTCCAGTTAAAATTGTGAAAGATAAAAAAGGTTAAATGTGAGACTTAATTAATACAACCAAGAGTCTCTTTCTGGTCTAGTACTCGGGAAAGCCCTTGTTCATGAACCATAATTGATAAAGCAAGGTTGGATTAGTATTTGATTACTTTTACAAAAAAGATAAAGAAAAATCAATTTAACTAAAGCATAACTATTATAAAGCAATAATGAAACAGAAAGAACATAAAGAAAACCATCAAGGGCATGCAATGAATCCCCCATGGGGGATGGGGTGCGGGTGCTTCGAAATTTCACCTGTTTTCTTATTTTAAAAATATTTTAAAAATAAACTAATTTACTTAAGCATTTACAAAGTAACCGAAACCAAAGAAGAAGTTTGATTTTAAAGGAGAAAGATATGAAGAAAATCTTGTTGCTGGTAAGATCCACCCAGAAGCTTGAAGTAGGATGCTAAGGGACTATGTTCTTGAATATTTTTGGAGGTGGAGTGGAATCAAACTAGATCCACACCTCCCCCAAGCCAGATACCCTGAAACTTAATTACAAACTTGCACACCCGTGAGATCTTGAAAACACAATAAAGAGAGACTAATATAGCATGGAAATAAGATTATTTGTCATGCAAATATTTAATCTCTAATGATACATGAATAAATAGAAATGAAAGTAAACTTACTTACAAATCCTATTTTTACTAATTCGGAGAAATCATGATGAGGAAAGATCTATATCAAGCGTAAGCAAGAATTGAAAAAAAAACAAGTTACCTCATGAAAGCACAACAATGATGGTCCACACATGAAAGCACAACAAAAATAGCCTCCAAAGATTTTTTTTTATTATAGAAAAATTAAAAAATACTATATCAATTACAACTAGAAAGCACCTTCATCCAACTCTAACTAATTTGGAATGAGAGGATTGTGCTTTATATATAGTCGGAGAGGAGGGAGTGGGTACATCTAACACTGACAGAGGGATTCGAGTTGAACTGAGTTAGAGGGAAGTAGAACTGGAGAGGTGGATGAAACCTCACTCACCTAACTCACCTAACTCACCCATCCATTCATTGGTTTCCACTTCACACCCAACCACTCGCTAATTTGCATGAGGTTTGCGCCAAACTTTCTCACGTGCAAGTTTATGGAGCAAACCTTACTTGCATCTCCTCAACACATGATATATTACCATACTAAATATTATGCAAATTTTTAACACCCCTCACATGGATGAGGGATCCACCACTCATGCTATCACAACCTTTGACTTGGGTTGGCATGAATGTTAGGTAGTTGACGTCATCTCCTCCATATATTCGCCACTCTTTAGAAATTACCCAAATTTTGAATGCTTTAATGTTTGGAGAATGGAGGATAACTTAATAGGGGTCCACTTGCCATGTAACCCCTCTCAAACTTGTCTTGATTTTTTACTTTTTCAACTTGTCTTTTAGTGCCAATTTCTTGCACAATTACCATTAAAATGACATTTTAATGCACTTTTAGAGAAATAATGCCTTCTGGGATGTTTTAGCTGCTTGTATCATAGAAAAAGTGGTCTATGGGATAAATAGGATGCTATGAATGTGAAAACTAGCATCCCCACGCCTAAAACGGACTCTGAACCCATGTTTTATTCCCCTTACAATTTTTTCAATTAAACCATTAAAAATGACCTAATTTCGTAGGAAAAATACATTTCTCGAAATTGAATAAAAACCTAGGGGGACCTAGCACATGTCCATACGAATCAATTCTAATGCCTAACATGTTTATAAGTGTTGATACAGAGGATTTAATAACTTCCTAAGGCATACCCACCAAGATGACTACCCCAACTTTGGAGGTGTGAGTGAAAAACTCAAAAATTATTAGTCGTTTGTTCATCAACAAATAATTACTGAGGGAAAAAACACTCTAGGATAGTTGAATTGATGCCTAATTCTAGGACTCCAAGTCTTCTATAAAATTGACCATGTTGACACATTTTTTACAATTTCCCCAAGGGGGTATGAACACCTGTTACTTTTTTTGTTGTTGAAAAAACTCCCAAAAAAGGCCTAGCGGACTTCTGATCTCTGATGAATGAACAAATATACTTTTTCTACATTTCTAGCTGGCTTGAAAACTCCGCCAAGTACAACTTAAGTGGTAATAGGCCCATAAATGAAATGTTTATTCAAATTATTTCAAAGAGTTTAAACCCTTATTTTCCATTTAATTGGAATAAAATAGTTCTTAAAGAGTTAAATTAAATGCTTGAAATACTTATTCAAATAAGTATAAATATTTATGTTGAAGATGGGTTCGACCTATTTTTTCTTAATAGGTATATTGTGAACAATTACCATGTGCTAAGGCTTGTTTATTGTGCTTTGCATTGAGTGGTATTACTGTTTTTGAAAACCACAAGCTCAATTTGCTTGTTTTATTTACAATTGCCATGTGCTAAGACATGTTCACTATGCCTTGCATTGAATAATATTTTGTATTTAAAAACCACAGGTTGAATTTGCTATTTCAAAGAAGCTTAAATGTTTATGTCGAAGTTTAAATTCAGCATTGTTTATTGTGCTTTGCTTGGAATTGTATTTTGGTTTTGAAAACCAAATGCTGAATTTCCCACTATGACTTGGAGGGTATTTTTAATTAATTAAGCTTAGTTTGAAAATGTTTGTAATTTTACAAATACCATGGGCTAATAACAAGTAGAATTGGTTTTTATTTTACTAGAATTGGAATCGTATGGGTTGCATGCAAATTTCAATGGGTTGGATCACAAATGAATATGCCATTACATTGCATACACTAGAAAGATGATAATTGTAAAATAATTAATTTATGTGAACCCTACTCGGTAGTTTCTATGGCAGTTCTTACTGCATAGTAAGTTAAATGTCATATTGTTTTTCTTTCCTTCTCATAATAATATGGAAATTACATAATTTGAGGAATGACTATGGATGTAGTTATAGTTTCCTTTGTTCCATTTTTGTGAAACATACCGTGCAATGATTAAGTTAGTGTTTTTAAAGCAATTCTTATTAGTTCTCACTGTGAAACTCTTACTACAAAATTCCTCAAATAGTGCTTACTACATATTTTTTCTATGTTGTTCTTAGGAAAGAATTTATAATAAAAAGTTGAGAATGTTGTCTTCCAAGCCATAATTTATTTTGGTTCGGTATATCATAAATTAGTGGAAAATCTATTATGTGTTTTAATAATGGTGCATATTTATATGTGTTAACCTAATTAATCTATGTCAACCGTACTATGTAGTTCCCATGACAGTTCTTACTGCACCATAAGTTTAAAGGAATTTGTTAGAATATTGTTTTTCCTTGTCTTAATATTATGGAAATTACATAACTTGAAGATTGTCTATGTATATAGCTATAATTTCCTTTGCTCCATTACTGTGGAGCATATTGTAGATTCCTTAATTTAATGTTTATTGCGTAGATGTTACTGAATAGTTCTTACTACACAATTATTACTGTGTAGTTCTTACTGCACAATAATTTCTTAAGTTAGTGTTTAACATATGTTTCCATAAGTATGCATAATAATATTATGTATAAATATTTTTTATTGTGTCGCATAGAATATTCTATGCTTTCGCTATAATACTTATGTCAATTATGCAAATGTTATACAATGTTGTGCATTTGTTATAAACATGCATATAAACATTATGCATTTAACATTTAACATTTTTTTTTGTTTATTATTAGTGTGTTTTAAATCTAGTGTAACGTAGGGTGCATTATGTAACGTCCCACCCCTCATCCCGACAATGGAGAGGACGCGACTAGGTTGTTGCTGCTATCAAACGAGAAATCTAGCCCCATGAACATGAGAATAAAAATGCATTGAATTAAAAACATAGATGCATTATACATGAAATAAAAAATGGAATAAAAACACATTTATTCAAGCATTCAACATGTTCATAGTAATTCATAAAACAAATACAGTTGTGAAAATTAAATACATAAATAATACTTATCTTAAGAAGAAGTTGGTCTGCAACTAGCTACATCGCTGCAACGTTCCACCCAACCATAAGCCAGTGTGCTCATCAATCTCCCAGCATCATTGCCACCCCTGATATGGGCATGATTTCCACAAGGAACTAGGGAGTAATAGGTTTACATTCAATAAGACCATACACCCACAGTCAACCAATTAACATATGGTTCCTTAGACTTACCCAGCCAAGCCAACCTACTAGTCAAACACAGGAATCCATCTAACATATGGGTTTATTGGACTTACCCGACCAAGTCAATCATAAGTATGCACTTCACATCCCAACACAACTATTGGGTATGAACAAAACGTTCCTGGGAAACCCAAAACGAAATGACCGAGGGAAAAACAACCCTGCATGAGAACATATGATTTCAGAAAACGTTATTGGGATTCACAGAGGTAAAAATGGCCTCATCAAACTCTCAGATCATGGATCTCTTCTTCCATCCATTGGGCATAACCAAAAAGGGATTTGCAACAAAAAACAACCCAATAAAATGGGAAAAACACCTAGTGAGATAAATATGTTTTCACTAAACGTTTTTGGGCATCGTAGGAGCTGAAACGACCTCCATACACACCCAAATCATGTGTCTCTTTTTCCCATTCACTGAACAATGAAAAAATGGGTTTCACAGGTTGGAGAAATTAGGGGAAATGCATAAAAACGTGAGGGAATCTCCCAGCTTGTTCACAGAGGAAAAATGACCTCCTCAAACCCCAAAATCATGGCCCTTCTCTTCCCATTCACCCAACAACACATAAAACAATTATGAGCTTGTAGAAATGAATAAACAACGACAAATCCTGAGGGAGAGAGAGCTCAAAAAGATTCATTTGCATGAGAGAGCCTCCATGTGAATGAGAATGGGTGAGGAAATGAAAGGCATAGGTGCATAATGGCTTGGGAATGCATTTCCAAGCATTTACTTGCCCCACAAGTCAAAAACACGTTTTCCAAAAAGGGTGGCTTCCCCAAACTCGAATTTGACCTCCATACCTTTCCCATCTCAAGGAGATAACTTCTTCAACCAATTCTAGATGATTGGGCACAAAAGGACAAAATGGGTAGTTGATCAATTTATGGGTTTTCCCTTAGACATTTGGATTTTCCCCATTGGCTCAAGGTTTGAATATTCCCCCCTCCCTATTCCTTGTGAAATCATGGCTCCATCTCTTTAACGTTGTGGTGCATAGCTAGTTGTGGTATTTTTATTAATTTACATTTTTACATGATGTATCAAAATATATTGTGCCGGACTAGCACATAAACCATCGGCATCGATTTTAATTGCTGAAATATACAACATTAAATCCATGGTGGGTCCTTATCCTTGAGCTCCACACCACGATTTAATACAATGTTTACATCATATGCAATTTAATAACATGGGGTCAAAACCGAGGTGTTACACATTACAAGTGGCAATTGACCCAAGTCACTGGTGATGTTTTGAGAAAATTTGGAGTGCTTGAACTTTGAAACTTTTTATCAAACAATTTCAACACTTATGAAACTTTATATCAGCCATAAATAATATTTATATCAACCATAAAATAATATGTATATTAGCCACATAATAATCTTTCATATCAACAATATATGAATTTCATGAATAAATCAACCACATAAACAATCAACCATAAGAGATAAGATATACCCTGGGAAAACCCTCCAAATATGAAGGATGAGAAGCCCAACTATTCTTTGAGTATGATAGATATATTTGTAGAGAACGGTTTGCAACAAATTAACAGATTGCTTGATAAGAGATATCACCTCAGTAGTAGAGAAGAGATATCCAATGTAACCATGTGAAAATAATTATATGCAATTGTGTAAAACTTTCCATATGCCTTGCATATTAATAACAAGTCAAAAACCCTAGCATGCAGAAGGTAGTGCATAGGAGGCTCAATAAACATACTGAGAGAACCACATAGTTCATTCCCTAGGAGGAACTAACTAGAAATCCCTTCATGCAAACATTAGCACCCTTCCTTTCTTCAGTTAGATTTAACTAAATGTTCACTGTTTTGAACTAAAAGTGAATTGACTTGAACTGAATGTTAACTGGCTTGAACTAAATGTTTAACTTAATTGAACTAAAAGATATCTGATTTGAACTCAATATTTAACTGACTATTGATCACTTAGTCAACATGCTAACTTAAGTGTCATCAGTACTTCAATCTTAGTGCCATCCATGCACAATTTCTATTATTAATTTTTTCATGGATCTCTTTAGTTAATTGATGCATGCCGATTGATGAACATTAAGCTCTTCTTTACTTAACTGATTACATTCATTAATAGTTCAACTTGATGCTTTAACTAAGCCATTGATTGATGCATTTATATTTTACTGAACCTTTATAACTTGAGTTCACCTAGACATTTGCACGGGCAATTCAAATTCTCTCCCCTCTATGCTTTATCTCATTAGCATTAAATAATTAATGCATGGTACATATGTATATTATTTATCCATCTTATCATGCCATACTTAGAAGAATTATTCCATACATACTAATGATCATATATATTACCCCATGCCATATAGTCATATGCTAAAGTGATTAACTCTAGGGGTAGCTAAGCCCTAAAGGAGACTAATAGAACTCAGTAGCAATGACTACCAATATATCACATAGTATAACCACATGAATTGATACAACACAAGTCCATCTCCATAATTGGAGATCAATTCTAATAGGGCACATCTATGAGAATCATTGACTTGATACAACACAAGTCCACATGAATTGATACAACACAATACCAATCTTGATACAACACAAGAGTCCAATCTTGATACAACACAAGATCACAATACAAACATATACAACACAAGACTCCAATCTTGATACATCACAAGATCACAATACAAACATCCACCTCAATACATGATGACCTAGATAGGACTTTATACAACACAATGTCCTTACTTGATACCACACAAGTCTTGGAGAATGACTCCTGATGATGTACAATCAATAGTCACCAACAAGAATAATGGAACAACCACCAAATGGAGTGCTTCTATGGTGAGGGAATGCTTTGTGCAAGCGTTCATCAAAGGGACTAAGCAATTTTGGGCCAATGAAGCTCATCTCATCAATAAGAATGTAGAAAATATGATTTATGTATTCTTGAAGAGTTGTGAGTGATTTTCCCTCAAGAGGGTTCATCTCCTTTATAGGTATTCAAAGGGATGCATGTATTGTTGATGCATGTATATGAAAGGCTGGGACACTAGTAGGAGTAATTAGTAGTAAGGGATTGATTTTTTTTATTGAGATTGTTAGGAGTGCATGTTTAATACATCCATTTAAGTATGAATTTCCTATGCCCGCATTGCCCTAGATGATCATTTTGAGTGGAGGGGTGTTTTCATTTTTTGAAAAGTGAGAAAAATGTCAAAAGCTAAGCGTTAGGTGGGGATAAAAAATGATTCCGGAGAAGGGTTAATGGAAGAGTGAGCATGTTGAATTTAGTGGTTTGGATGAATGAAGTCTATAAAATGTATGGTTGTCTCTTGCAAGAAGTGTACACAGATATAAGAATGGATCCAATCATTTTTGTTTTCAAAGTCACGATGACCAAGCATGCAAGGTCACTAAGTTAGACGTTGTTCCTAGAGTGGAGTTGAGATAGGATTTCCCATTCGTCTAAATCAATAAGACATTCAACATGCATGTCATCATCAAGAAGATATTAATTAGAATCCTTATCTTGAGGTTGTTGAGGTTTGCGATCAACATGCCATGCATTGTCTGATTTTTTTTTTATTTGTTTCTAGTTTGCAATAATTTCTTCATTGTAAGAACCAACACCATTGGGAATATTTTGAAAAGGATTGTAGAGAAAGAGCTCACTCCAATAGAAATCAATGTAGCAATCTAAATATGTGTAAGGAATTTCAAATTATGAAGGGGAAAAACATGGAAAATCATGGAAGCCTCCCTCTTTTTCCACTTTTACTTTGTTCGTCGAGCATCAAAGAACCAATTTCTTGCGGCTTCAATAAGTGACAATGGATCTAGAGAAAGAGTTCATTTCATTTATGCATCGATGAAGCTTGTTGTTGAAAGAGTGTCACTCACATGATGTGCAACATGCTTAGAAATATTTCGACTCACATTTAAGGACATAAATGATTGACTACATATTGTTAAGAGTAGTTTTTGTAGCATATGGCATGTTTCGAGTGCTCCTATACCATGTTCAATGATGATAGTTTTGTAAAGATGTTTCAAACTACAACTACAATAGGGTCTTGTGGAGTCATAATTTGGGAGATTTTGGTTAGCATATGGCGATAATGTCATGAGGGTCTTGTGGATTCACAATTTTGGAGATTTTTGTTATCATATGGAGATAATTTCATGATTTTGACTCTACTTTAGCTGCATACTTTAAAAAGTAATTTAGCACAACATGACAAGAAAGAACAGGTTGGAATACAATTCATTATCTCACCATATTGAAAGGATATCATAGTTGTGGATGTTTAATCTATCATCATGTCAAGCAGGGTTGTATGTTTTCCGTCCATGCTCATCAATTGACATTGTCAATGTAGCATGCAAATCCCATGGATCTTTATATAGACATTCAAGGGTGGATCCTTTATTTTGCAAACACGAAGATTCCTTACATTTTGCGTGTTATTGAACACAACTAACTAGTTCTCACCGTCTTGAAGTGGATTGGTTGCAAATATTTCCATTGTGTCTAGTAAAATTGGATCAACAAGAATTGAGTGATGGAATTGGATATTCCTTGGTGCATATCTTGTGGTTTCCAAGCTATAACATAATTACCAATTTTTTGTTGTTGCAAGATTCACTTTAATTGGGTCCTTCGAGTTCATAGGTGCATTTTCGAACCATATGAAACCATGACTATGAGTAGACCCTCTATGTTTCCATTCATACATATGCAAACATCCATTTATAGGAAGATGCGTGTGAAGACAAGTATTGTAAGTAAAAAGCGAGTATGAATTGGACTTAAGTGTCTAACCTGTATCGATATTATTTTGCATAGAAGTGTTTCTCTAGGAATACTTCTTCATGAAACATTGTGAATATGTGACACATGTACAGATATGTATAAGATGTGGGTCTGTAATAATGTTTTGAATTCTCCAATGATGTTTCTTATTTGCATTGGATGGAGATTTGGTGTCCCGATGCCTTTCACTAAAATCATGCCATTTGGTGTCCCATTGTACAGAACAACATTGGAGAGCCTAGTTGTGTGATAATATTTATTATTTATTTCCTAGATTTGTTCCAAAAATATATTTTTCCATGGAATTTTCTCATCAAGCAAGTGTTGGAGGTGATGGCGAAGGTCTCTCATAGTCGTTGGGAATATTCGTAATAAGGATTATGTTTTAACTTGTACTCTAAGGTTTCCATAACATGAGATCTACTAACAAATAATTCATAATATTTTTGTTCATACCTATGCCTTCTCACAAACAATGTGCCATCAATAACCAACGTGTACACTACTATCAATCACCAAGAATGACATCTTTAGTTGGGGAACACACAAATTATCACATAAATTCATCGATACACAAGCGTAACTACTGTGCACAGTGATATTCTTTGAATATTACCACGCAAGCAAACTCAACACCATGATTATTCAAAGTACATGGCATCTAAATGGCCTAGAACAATGGTCATCAAAATAGTCATTCCCTTCTGAAGCAGCTCAGCTGTAACATGCAATCTCACAAGGTTCTTGAAAAATTAGACACTTATAAACTTTCCTCTTTCATAAAAAATCTCACAAGGTTCTTGAAAAATTATACACTTCAAAACTTTCCTCTTTCATAAAAAAATTTCACTAAGGTTCTTGAAGAATTTGACACTTTTCCTCTTTCATTGAAAATTTTAGTTCAACAACAAATGATTTTGGGTTTCTAACTCCTTTCAAAACCATAATTTTTATCTACCTACAACTCTAGCAAGATAAAAAAATGTGTTAACCACAAGATAATTATAGATATCAAAATCAAAATCTCTTTAAAACCCCCTTGTAACACTATTCTAGTATTCTTGAATTCTTCAAAATGGATAAATCCTTATATACCCTATTCAAAACTTATTTTAAAAGATACACAAATAATTTCGTATCAACACACTTTGAGTTATTATATTATTTAGGGGGATTCTAGCTAAGGGATATCTGTCCTCGACAAGTGGAGCACCAGTATCTATTGCAACTTTGCCTCTTGCTTGATCATGCATGAAATAACCAACCATCATGGCCCTTCCTCATGGTTGGACTACACTCTCTAGGGATCCCAGTGTGGGCATAATTAATCTTGTTACTATAGTCCTGTCAACCCAACTTATAGAGTCCATGAAGAACCATTCCAACTATCCCTTTAGATATTATAACATCTCTTCTTCCTATCCAACTCAACACAATTTGAGGGCTGATGCACAATCATGGACTCCTTTAAAGACACTATAGATGCCACATAATACTGGAAAAACTAGGAATCTCTGACTTTAGGTGAGAATTAGGGGTACTTCCCTAACATATTTGAAGATGAAGTAAAAAGACAAAAGATAGGTAATTGAATAATCTTTCATAATATATAACATTTATGCAGAAAAAATGTGTGTAATTGATTGTAAAATTAATTTCCATGAAATTGGGTTTTCAAAATTTTAGCACCTCATATGACATATATGTTTGTCCAGGTGTAGCAATATATGAGGTAAATGATGTCAATTTTGTATAAAATCTTGAAGACATGTAAAGGACATATGGCCTAGTGCAACACTATTGATTCATATCGTTTGATAAATTATTATTTATTTATTAATTATTGAAGTCTGAAAAGCTCGAAATTAAAACGTTCTGTGCGGGTGCAACACTTTAGAAGAAAAATTAATGAAATCTTTGATTTCTATATATATTATTGTAGAGCTCGCTCTCTCCTAGTGCACCATATAGGTTTCTTGGCAAAAGGTGAAGGCAATAAAACGTTATATAAAAAACAATCGATGTATCTATTTTCGAAAACTAACCTATGTCATTTAGAAAAATAATAATAAATAATTAAAACATACATTTAAAGGAAAAAATTACATATTTAGAATCGTAAGATCGTACTCTACAATATTCTAAATTTTCATAAAAAAACAATGTGTTTGTTAAAGCAAAACACACCATCGAAACTGAGCATATTGATAGAGTTCTAAAAGATATGCGATAGCCTTGGTTTGTATGTCCCAGCCAACAGGTTCAGTAGTCCGAAGCTAATTCTGAACATAATGCCAAATAATATTTACATCTAGGAGATGCTAAGTGGTTGATGAGATAAGATATTAGACTCCTAAATAAAATTTCATATGTGAATTAACAATGTGATATATGTGATTTTATCATATGGGTGTTAACATGAGGTAGTACATAAAGTAAAATAGACCCTGATTGGTACATGATTTTTAGTCTAAAAACATCATTATAATGATGGATTCATGTTTATTTATTTTTCTTCTGGATCCAATAATAAAATTCATTATTCAAGTTCTCATTTTCACTCCAAAAGTGTAAAAGGATATAATAATCCTATTAGAAAGTGCCTTGCTACAAGTTTTTATAGGAAATCCAGTTTGATATCTAAATCCATTTGGATTTTTGGAAGGAAGCTTGATCAAATAAATTCATTTATTTCCCACATCCTAAGTTTTCAAAATTTGACCACGAATTGTAAAAA
Organism: Pseudotsuga menziesii; assembly: GCA_001517045.1. Lineage (NCBI taxonomy): Eukaryota > Viridiplantae > Streptophyta > Pinopsida > Pinales > Pinaceae > Pseudotsuga > Pseudotsuga menziesii. The sequence goes on from LPNX010213222.1 coordinate 337,707, forward strand.
TTACATTATGTTATTGACCAAAATACCAGTCCAGGAAATCATTGAATAAAACAAGCTCTAGACCATATACTCATGGAAAATAAGTGCCCTTAGTTGTATTTTGAGAAGCCTAAACAACTCCATAATTCTTGAATGAATAGTATTCACGGTAAAATTCATATAAATATACAATCTATGACCTTTGGTTTCGTCTTCCAAAAGGCATGTTATTCTCTTATGACTCATCAAATAATAATAACTACAATTTTTACAATTTAACCATAATCCATAGGATTATGTTTCTAATTCCCCCTCTTAATATGAAGGGGTTAGTGAGTTCAACCATCTTTCAATTTTTTTCAAGTTTAACCTATTTCAGAATTTTTGATGAAGATGTCTGTGATTTTCTCCTTTTTCGAAGAATGACTCAAATGAACAGTGTTTGCCTCTATATGATATCAAATTAGATTTTACTTTCTGTTGGTGTGCTTGGTTTTATAACGTAATATAAGATTCTTGGCCAACTTGATTGCAAAACTATTGCCAACCAAAAGAGGAGTAGAATTCACATGTTTCTCCTACAAATATTTAAGTATTGTTCTAATCTGCACAATCTCCTTTGCTTCTTCTACATATCCCACATATTCTTCCTCTATAGTGGAATCTATTGGAATATACCATTTGCATGGCATTGAATATATAGTTTCTAATACAAGACTCATGAAGTACACACTCCATTCTCCTTATCACCGTTAAAGTCTAAATTTGAATATCCAATTAATTTGAACCCTTCCATCTTTGAGTATTTGAGTTGAAAGTTTTGAGTCCCCTTCAAGTATCCCATAACTCTCTTTGTAGCTCATCGATGTTTGTCTCAAGGTTTTTTCATGAACCTGAAAATGAGGGCCAATTGCAAATGAAATTTTAGGTATAGTAGCGGTGAGGTATGGAAGACTCCCCACGTGTTGTTTGTATTTGGTTGCATCCTCAAATTCAATTCCTTCTTTCAATGTGATCTTCAAAGTTTGTTCCATTGGAGTAGAGAGAGGGTTACACTATCACATGCCAAACCTATTCAAGAACTCTCCAGTGTACTTATTTTTTACATGATTATATACTTTGGATTTTAAGTCACTTCCATATGAAACATCCATATATTCTATATCACCTGAGTTTGAATGATCTAATCAGCTCCATCTTCTTGTTGAACTTTTGGTTCATGTATTTCCAACGTCATCAGGATGAACACTTTCAAGTGTGTTCTTTACCCACTTTGATAGTTTATGTGAGTGTCTAGATTGCTTAGCTGGTGGTACTTCATTCTTTTCAAGATTCAATATTCTAATCCTCTCAATCACATCATCCAATTAAACCTCATGTTCTTGTGAAGTAGCAAGAACATATTCATGAGGGGGAGATGGTGACGAAAAATGATATTCCAAATATTGATCCAAGATAGGGATACCCCTTTTAAGATGTGGAATATAATTATCAAATTCATGATATGTCTTTACATGGGTAAATTTATCCAAACGATCAAGCTAGCTCTCTACAAACTTTTCATTTTTATTCATTTCAAGAAAAATCACAACTCTTGTAAGAATAAACATTTTATTTACCTCATGATAAAGACAATATTCCTTGGTGATGTTTGACTACTCAAATAAGAATGTTTCATATAAATTACACCTTCTATAGCTTATTTTGGTTAGGAACATTGTTCATATAACAAATTATTCCATTAGATGTTAGCATGTGAGTGCTGCAATGAGGTACTGCATAAAGTGGAAAATACAACACATAAATATTTTGGTGATTAAAAAATAATCAAATAACCTAAAATAGATATCCTTGAGTACAAAAACTAACAAACTCATTAGATTTCAATTCAACTTCATTATCCATCAAAATATCCTCAACATGACTTCACCAGATTCTTTATTTCACTATAGATGACATAAAGACTTTGAACTCAACAAAATCATGCCATTTATAGTTTACAAGAAAATAAGCGCACATGTATAAAAAAAATTGCAAAAAAGAGAGAATTTTGGATTTAGTTGTCACTAGTGTTTCCTTGGAAGGATGATGCATATAATAATCATTATGAATATCTACAATACTGCACCAACCTTTTAAATTTTGAATTGAGTTGTCACTAGTGTTTTCTTTCTGCAACAACCTTTTTGCAAGCTTGATTCTGCAACCCCAATCTTTTCGTAGTCCAATATTTCCACAAATCATCATTTCCGCAATCTACTTGTCTGCAATTGCAAATTGCGGGTCAATATTCTGTAATTTATTTTTTTCCTCTGCTTTAACAAGCTCTTACCCTTGCCTTGCAAAACCAATTCTTGACCCTTGATCTCTTGCGGATTCTTCCCTATCCATCGATCTATGATCAATGTGGGACTTTGCTTTACTTTGTAGACCTCTTATATCCCTCACACTTTCTCTTTGTGAATTCTTTCCCTAGTGTCGATCTTCCCCAATCACTATCTTAACTGTTTGTGCTTGCTCCTTCTCATATTGTTGACTTTATGATTAGATCTTGAGCAACTTTCTATTGCAGAATCAGTCTCATTTGCTGATCCACTTTTACTGTAACCTCATCCATCCATCCATACCTGCACATACGTAAACACATAGTCATATGCAGAGATGATGAAATTTCTCTAACTATCTGAATTCACATTTGATTGATCAGAGAATCAATCGATCAACATCATTCTCGATTTTATTCTATTCATAGACATAAATATCCATTTTTTCAGCAATTATTCAACCATAATTCATAGAGAAATTACATTCATTCACATATCACATCTAATTCCATTCACATATGTAGATACAAAGAGAATTTCCCTTCCATTGATCATTTAACATAATTCCTACCATTGACACAGAGACACACATAATTGTCTTTTCCCAATCAAACGTAATATCCATGCATACTTTTAATTTGTTACAAGACCTATGTTTTGAACCCTGTGGGTCTAATACTAACACGATCAACTATCTTGGCACGATTTATTCTTGATTGGACACACACTTATGCCTTGTAGGATCACATACATATATACAATTCGTTTCATGAACCAAATCTGGCTCAGATCCAATATACCTTCACCAATATGCTAACTAATTCTAAAAAGGCAAGAATAGTGAATTAGGAAGCTGCAAAAATATGATGGGCTAGTACATTGGTTGCTCCATAAAAAATGGGTGAATGAGTGAAGGTGCTTAAGTCATTTAACCAGCTGAATGCAGGACGGTGCAGGTTACAAATTGCCTGTCCTTGAATGCATGTATGAACTATTTAGGAAATGCATGCTCCAACTGCATAAAATGGGAACAAGTTAGTCGCACACACACACACGTATACACACACACACACACACACACACACACACACACACACACACACATTGATGGTATTTAAAACTATTGGAAGAACAGAACAAGTTGAGAGAACGGAAACCTAATAAACTATTTTAGCTCAAGTATTTGTCGTAAGTCACATGTTGTCCACAAATATACCATGTCTAGGTAAAACAATTTAAAGTTGTAGTATCAGTGAGTTTAAGATAATAACATAACTTAATCCCAAAATAATATTTTCTAATATCAAATACTTTAATGTAATTTACCATGAGAAGAGATCATATGTTCAAGTTTGGAATTAACTCAAAGGTTGGAATCTCTGAATTGGTTGGTATTTCTAGATCATTAGAAAAAGTACCTGCATTATATTTTAAACATGTTTGATGTTATTTAATTGTTGTATAAGATGACGAGTCCACATATAATGTGGGACAATCATGATTTTTTTTAGGAACCATTGTTTTGCCTCCATTTGGAAGCATAAAGTTGCTCTTGACAATATTGTCATTAAACAATTGAACCTTGCAGTTTTTAACGTTGCCAGATGTGGATCCTTCAATTGTAACAATAAAAAATTAACATTTTTTTCAATTGCATTGAAGGTAAGTATATATATTGTATTTCATGTAAGTGAATACAAGATATCAAATTTAAATACCAGTATTGTGTAGAACAGAATGTTGCACATCACGTGCATGCTCTAGATCTCTTTGTTCTTGAGAATTAGATTCCAACTGTTCATTCATGCTTATTTTCTTTGCATGAATTCATCCAACCTTTTCAGACTGTGGTTGATCTTTTCTTGATTTTAAATCACAACTACATTTCTTCTTTTTATTGATTGGACTAAAAAAACTACATCGTCTCTTGGTAGTGATATTGGATGGAGTTATAGTACCGAAAAACATTTTATTGAACTCTTGGTGTGCATTGGCTTCCAGGTTCCTCAGTGCATATTCTTGCTCCAAATTAGTAGGCACTATGGATGATAAACCCCTCATTTCTTCATAAAATGATGAAATAAAAAATTTCATTTCATCATCCTCAAGTAAGGCACTATCTGATGTTACAATGGGTGATTCAACATGATGTGAGAAATTCTCTATATCATCAGTTTTTGTTTCATTGTGACAATTGATATTGGGAGGAGAATTAAAGCAGAATGGAAGATTTGTTTCAATTTCTAGGTTCCTTACATGTGTTTCATTTAAATCAACTAAAATTCTAGGCCTTTCGGCAATAGAATTAGAGACATTTGACAATGTATTATTTCTTAAAACGATGTTACTTACTAGCATTTGAATTTTCAACACATGTTTACAAAAATTCCATTTAGGGCCTAATTACAATTACAGAAGTGTAGAGTTGAAACTTAATAGGTGACACTATACTAAGTGTCACGACTATATTTATATTGGCTATGAAATCGATATTCATTCTTACTTTTATCAACAGACACACAATCTTCATTTGGAATTTGATTTGCTCTGCACTTAGAAGCATTCAATTGTTTCTCAGAATTTCTAGGTCGCATAAACCCAACCTCTTTTAAACCTTGCATATGGATGCAATATAGTTCAACCATAGTCAACAACACATAAAACATCCAATCAACTCGTCTATGGCATGCATTGTTCATCTCACATAGGTGCCTTTGTTTTATAAACCCATGGTAATATTCAATTGCATTATTTGTGTCTTGATTAGAATGTGGAAAAATTCTATATGTTTTTTCCCACATATCTGGAAAAAAATATGCATTCGATATGAAGTGATAACTATAATTATGACATCGTAGAATATAGTCATAAAAATCAACTTCAAAAAACATTATTTTATTGTTGGCTAACCAAGTGGTTCTAAAATACTCTAGAAACCTCTTATGTTCACTGAATTCATCAAGAAACCTTACAATGCATGTTGTACAGATCCATCATCTTGACATGAGTGCATAATTTCTCCTAAGGCACCGAAGATGCAGATTTTGTTTTCCCTTCCTTTTACTTTATTTGCAACATTCTTCAACCATGCTCGATGGAAATTCCATACACATAATAATATCGTATAGTTGGTGCAAGTCCTGAAATAATGTAACAGTAAAATATGATATACATAAACATCATTGTTTCATATCTCTTTGAAAAATTTAACACGTCACCTTAATGCCCCGGTTTTAGTTGCAACATCATCTGTGATGAAAGCTTGGACATGTCAACCGGGACATTCTTTTATTTCAATTGAAAATAATGACAACATCCATCTACAAATATCATCTATAGTATTACGTGATGAAATCACCCAAGCTACTGGAATCCCATTGCGGTGTTCTTCAAAAACCAATAAAGTGTAGAGTTGATACTACATTGTAACAAACAATACATCATCATAAGTATATATACTACATGAAATGAAATGAATAGAATTTATGAGATATATGTACTCACCCCATACTTGTTTGTGTTGAAGGTGGAGTCCATTGATATGATATTGTTGTGTGAGTGTTTAACCTTCATTAACCACATCCACCATGTTTGTATTCCTCTGATAAAAGGGATGTTTTGAACAACATCATGTTTTTGGTAGAAAAAAAAGCTTTCGAGGCACTCATTGAACCACCATTCCACACTCTTTGGATCACTTTCATCCTTCACATAATATTTCCTTTTTGTATCATTGTAAATGTTTAAGATATATTGTCTTGTCATAAATGCATCTTGAGACACCCCTGTGAACAACTCACTAGACCTATGCTTCACATCAGAGATGACCTGGTCCCATATCATTGAAACATTAAAACCCTGTTGAATCAAATATTGGACACTAGCTCGTAAATCCTCATTTAAATGTGGGGCATAATTGAATTTTTGAGGCCTGCCTACTGCATCATTTTTGTGACAGGAAACATTGTGTTTATCAAGTTTCCTACATGCGGTATATATTATAACAATGTTATTTGGTCTAAGATAAAGTTATCGCGCAATGAAGTGACATTGGCAACTACCTTTAATACTTTAATGTGGAAGACGTTTTTTATTTGGTTGTTCTACCACACTCATGGAAATGGTCTTTGCAGATTTTGGATAATATACACACCAATAACTATACATGAAGAATTTACAACAAACTAGATAAAATATTTATGTATATTTGACATATTGAACTTTAAATCAAAATCTTATACATATATTGGAAAAAATGCATAGAGACTCACATAACATACTCTATATATGTTCCAAAGTTAGCCGCTTTGATATCCTCCTCTTTTATACTTCTTCTAGTTTTAACAACAAATTGAGTAGGTGCACCTTCCCTCAATTTCTCCCTGCTTATAAAGTCCTCAAGTCGACAATATGGAATAACTGCGACTTGGTCCCCCCAAACATCTGTCCATGTCAATTCTTTTGCTGAAAACTCCATCATATCCTTTGGGTATTCGACATCTAACTCATTGATAGTATCCCACTTGGCCATTCTTCAAATCCCTATACAAACAACGTTGAAAATAATTTGGTATAGCCATTTTAAAATCTAGAGCTAGCAAAGCTATCAACCATGAAAGGGGTCAAGTCCTTTGAGTTATAGACATTTTTTCAATGTTTGCATTGTAAAAAATATTTATGCCAATGATAATCCAATGACGATACAATGATAAAATATTAACACTCTTAGGGGGGTTCTCAATGATATAGATAATGATCTGCAACCATTCAAAGATCCACAAATCCCACAATAGATGAAAACCATGACAAGAAAGAGAAGAATAAAACTGTATGTTTCTTATTGAAAGTGTGATTACAAATTATTAGAGATAGATATTTCACTTGATCAAAACTTGAGTTTACAACTAGACATGAGTTTATAGTAACATCAAAACACCAAGCTCCAAGGATAACCACCGTAAATATCTAACACTAATTATAGATTTCCCTAAATAGCTCTGCAAATCAATCAAAATGAATAAAACAATAAATACATGCAACAATGAAATACCTGTAAGGTTGACGCTAGAGTATTGTGTGCTAGTTTGCACACAGCTCTTTGAGGAAACCCGGACTAGTTGTAAACAAAAGGAAGACCTGGAACAAGGGACTGGGTGTCAAGCAAATGGAGAGAGAACTATGAATAGGGTCGATGGAGGAGCTTACCATCGATATTCCAAAATCTACATTGATGGAGGTTGATGGGCACTAGGTTGATGGCCAACTTGGAGATGGGACGTGCATGGGGGGATAGTTGCGCACAAAATGAAAACATAACGGGAGTGGGACCCAACATGTGATAGAACAAATAAGGGTGCCGCTAACAGGAGCCATCCCACCAGTCGTTGACTTGATGGATGTTTGCCATGATGGGGTATGGTGCATGCCTCATTCGACATGGATGCTCACCGAATGTTCGACGCGATGTGGTATGGTGCATGGGCATTAATTTTTCATGCTTGATGGGGTATGGTGCATGGGCACCAATTTATTGTGACCAATGGGGCATGGTGCATGGGAGCCAAGTTCGCATGCTTGATGGGGCATGGGGTATGGGGTAAGCCCTCGTGCGGGTAGCCTGACAGGAACCTTAAAGGCTCTGCCACAGGTTGGATACTGCTCTCCATCTATGTTGAGGTCATATGACTTGACTATATTTCTATTTCAATAATAAAAGGGTAAATCTCAGAGGCTATCACCAAGTTAATGGGTTTGACGCCAGATGCGATGAATTCATTGATCAGGTGCCAAATTCTATGGGAAGAAGACATGTAGTAAGATATTGCCACCAGGTCGCATCCTCTAAAATATTATAATTTTGTTTTATGTATTTTTTGATGGCATGTTGACACCAATGAAAACAATGAATACATTTCTATAAAAATACAATTGCAGAACAAAAGTTACAAGTTTTGCAAAACTCAATCAGTATGCAAGGTTGTTTTGTAGGCTTGCATGGAAATATAACGTGACATTCTGAAAAGGAGTATAAATTTTCTGTCAGACTACTGCAAACAAGGAGTATAAACATTGTACTTTTTAAATTCTTTCCAATTATTATCATGAAATACAGTTATATGATATATGGTTAAATTGCAATTTTTCATAATTGAATTTGTATTTTTTAATGCATAAATAAATTTGGTGCCATCAAATACCTCTATTGCACTTGGATTATTCTTTATCAACAATTGATATCTACAATTCCATCAAATCTTCTTAATTTGTGGATATATTTAAAATACAAATTATCAAGAAAATGTGACTAGAAAAGGTCCAAATTGTAGCATGTTTGTTGGTGACGGTCTGGCAGACCCGGGTTTACTGTAATTATACCAACAATACCCCTAGCTCACTGGCCATTTCGGCGACAGACCGCAGAACAACCTGAAGTCTCACCCGAAGTGATCTTGGATGGGTTGGCTAAAGACTCAAGTGTCCTCAACCGGGTTCTGTAGCATCCTAGTGGTTCTTGTCTCTTCTTATCCAGTAGGACCTCTCTGTGAGGCACTGTTTTTCTCCTCCTAGTTAACTCTGCTAGAGGACTGGCTCTTATCGCATCGTAGCTTCTAGGATGATGCACAAACTATCCCTTCTACTTAACTCTGATCCTACGATATCTCACACTGCAGCTCCTCCAGCGGTGCGATATCGCCTTTCTACGCCATGATATCTCCTATGGAAATGCTCAATATGCTCAACCACTCGCAAGATCTAAGGGTTTTCTCTCCGGTTATAATAGCTCAACACACTTAACATCAACTATACTCAACTTGCTGGACTAAATATGCAGAAATCAGTTAACACTGTAACTATTACTGTCGTGAATCAAGCACTGTTCAACTCATATACAGAATACTTGATACATTCAACTCACACTTAACCCTCTATGTTACTGTAAACGAGAAGATAGCATACATACATTCACTAACTAATATACAACATTCATGTAACAGATAATGAATAGCACATAAGTAAAGCACAATCACATGAAACAGTCGCACAACACACTGATTTTATGTGGTTCACTTCCAGGGTAGAAGCTACGTCCACAGGAAATGGTTTATATATTATATCTTGAGAGGGTAAACACAGTTTTGCTGCAACCTATTGTGCAGCCTGAGATCTTCTGGGAAACTGCGTGCACACAGCCAGGAGCACTTCTCTCTTAGATCTCTTCTCTTTCTATATTTCCTTCTTACAATATACTCCTCCTCTCTCTCTCTCTCTCTCTCTCTCTCTCAATCCCTGTGGATTGTTACATTCATACTCAAGGAGCCAGCTACTGGTTACAATAAGATAACTACAGACTGAATAACACAACCAGAGCTCGACTCTTACAATACAACTGATTATGAGCTAACATACCAACTGACTAGCTAATTGTCTATTTGAATGTCTAGCTAGCTAACCTTTCACAATACAAAATACATCCTTTTTATAGGCGGCCCAAAGGTCTCGCCATTACAACATTGTGGGCCTTTCCCAACAGTAACCCAAAATAAATCCTAACTTTGACAGTCGAAATATCTGTACTTTGAACTGCCACTTTCTGTCACACCACAGCTTTCTGTAGTCTTCCACGCTTCCCGGCACTGATCGTGGGTATAGGCCCCACTTCCTCAGTCCCTCCCCTTCTGTCCTTTCCCTTCAATACCTCAGCCTGTTGCTCCCTTTTCTGTTTATGAGGGTAGATGAGCCCTCCTATCTTCGCCACTGCCTTAACTGCAGTGGTTGAGCTCTCTCTTGTCGGCCGCTCCCTTAAGTGCAGTGGTTGAGCTCCCCCTTTTTTTCGGTCGCTCAGGTACTCTTTCCTTTGACTTTCTTGTCCCGATATAGTAGCTTCTCCTGTAGCTGCAGGGCCCTACTCCAACAGTCCCCTAACACTTACTTGTGGCTCGTCCCTGAGCCACTAACAGCTGGTTTATCTTGCTGTAGCTTCTCCTTGGCTTCCTGCGAAGTCCTTGTGAATCTCTCTCGAAGTCATGCGACTTCTTTGTTCATAGCTTCGACACACTCTTGTGCCATTTTCTCTAAAATAGTGTCAACACTTTCCTTAAGTGAAGATCCAGAAGTAAATGGCGGACCATTTATAGGTTGCTAAATTTGTTTCAACGACCTTACCTCCAATTCTACTAGAGCGCTTGTCCGAACAGGTTCATCCAAGCCATCCTCATTCTGAATATAGGGAAAGTGGTAAAAATTCCATGAGGAGACATGTCATTTTCCAGCTTTAATGTAACTACCTTCTTGGACATTTTCTGTATCTCTCTCATTTTCAACATCTCTGCTTCGTTCCTTTCCCTTTTCCTTTTGTTTTTCTGAGTCTCGGATGCCTATTTCTTGGTCCTTTTTTCTTTCCGTGAGATCTTTTGGGAAACTCCACGCGCGGAGTTGAGAGTCCTTTTTTTTTTCTCATGTTTCTTCTCTGTTTTCTTATCTTCCGTGACCTTCTCATCTTTCTTCTTCTCTGCTCTGGGCTGGACTCTTCTACTATCTGAGCTTGAATCCTCATCCTTGGCATCTGTCTGACCTGTGATGTACCTAATTTCACAACCTTGGGCGGTGTCGTCATAGCAGACACAAGGCCACCATGCTGGAATCGTCGCACAATGTCTTCTAAAGGTTCCTCCTCGGACATACACCACTCGGTGCAATACTCTGGACGGGAAATGGCTGCGAAATTGGGTAAAACTAGCATTCTGTAACTGGAATATCTCTGCATAGGGAAAACTCTACAAATTTCTCTGTACTCTAAGAATTCGCAAAAGTAACCCTTCTGTGTATTTATAATGATGGCGGTAATCTCTGAAGCAATGGTCACTTAGACTAGACCCCTCGGCTATATTAATTGCATGGATAAGACAGCATCTGTCGTCCCGATCCTCATTAATTGCTGAAATTCGATCAAATTTCCCTCGAAACTTGTGTGCAGGCATCGGTCTCGACCAAGATTTACCAAATCTGGGAAAATCATTGGACTGTTTCCAAATCTAGGGCAATGTATACTGGTCACAATTTCATTAACTGCTTGTCAGAAGGCAAAGTGACTGGCCCTCTGTCCCTTTTCAAAATAATCAACGTGGCATGGTGAGCATCGCCTTGCTGCGATGTCACACCGCATCATTTTGAACCAAAGTGTTTCACACCAATTTTTTTTTTAAAACTCCGCAACATTTAAAAAAACTCCGCAAGCATCCTATGACTTGCGCAAAATAAACTTTCCTCATGCGATTCCTTATACTTAGAATACTTGCCGGTGTAGACTAATTACCGGTGCGATGCCTCCTTTCAACTACACTGGACATCTGCACTAACATAAACTATCTGAGTTAGGGCTGGGAGGTGGAGTGGCTATCACTATAAAGCTTAAGCCTACTGCCATTAATCAAGGTAGGAACAAGCTCCCCGTTCAGTTTACTGAGTTGAACGGCACCTCCTTCTGTAACTTGCTGGATCTGATATGGCCCCAACCAATGCATCTTGAACTTCCCTGGAAACTTAACAAACTTGCTGTCGTAAAGGAGCACTAGGTATCATATCTGAAAAATCTTGCTCTTAATGTGCCTTTCATGCCAAGCTTTTTCTCGTGCCTTCTGCACTTTCTGATGGAATCCTGCAATGAATCTGTCTTCTTCTAAGGCAAGCAACTGCGCTAGTCTTTCATTCATTGTATCTGTATCATCCATCTCAGTAATCTAAGCAATTCTTAAACTAGGAATAATATATTCCATAGGCATAACAGCCTCTTGTCCATACACCAAGCTAAAAGGTGTGTGTCCTGTAAGTTTCTTGCATGTAGTCCTATAAGCCCATAATACAACATTAACTCTGAGGTCCCAATCATCTCTTTGGCTGTTGTAGATCTTAGTAAGAGGATTTTCTAGAATCTTGTTAAAGGCCTCCATTCTACTATTAGCTTGTGGGTGGTAGGGAGTGCTCTTATGGTGCTGTATCTGAAATTCCTCCGTCAAGGTCTGAATAGTGCGATTCAGAAAGTGTGTGCCTTGATCGCTCATCAAAATTACTTGACATCCAAATCTACTAGTGATGTTTTCAAAAATGAATTGTGGAGATGTAGCAGCATCACAATTCCTTAATTCTTTGGCCTCTGCCCATCTAGTGAGGTATTATGTTCCTGTGATGATGTATCTCGCACCAGTTCGTTTTCCTAGTGGGTTGATAGGACCCACAAAATCTATATCCCACTTGTCAAATGCCCACAGCGTAATCTGTGGTCGCAGCGGCATTTAATCTCTTCACGAAGGTTTTCCTACCCTCTGGCAGATATCGCAGCATCTGCAAAATTCCTTAGTATCCTTATGCAAAGTAGGCCACCATAATCCTGCGGTCAGAATTTTCTGTGCAGTCGGCTTTCCTACGAAATGACCTCCTGCGGTACCTGAATGTGCTTCTCTGATAATGGCCTCTTTCTCGTGCGGCATAACGCATCTGCGCAGGACTTCATCTAGACCTAACTTGTATAATTGTCCTGCGATCAAAGTGAAGTCTACTGATTTAACAACTAACTGCTTCTTTTGCTGCTTATTAAATTCAACAGGTGCCCACCCTGTAGTGAGAAAGTGAATAATATCTGCATAATATTCATCGGTGATCTAGATAGAAAACAATTGCGCATCTGGCAAATTGTCCTCTAGATTACTTGGTTCTTCTCCTGAGTTGATTCACGATAGATGATTAGGTCCGGCATTTAATCTTCTTGGTTTTACAATAATTTCAAAATCATACTCATGAAATAGGAGTAACCATCGGCAGATCCTTCCCCCTAATACTAGCTTATTGACCAAGTACATTGAAGCGGAATGGTCAGTGAACATCTTGAATGGGGAACCCAACAGGTAGTGCCTGAACTTCTGTAGAGCGTACACCATAGCTAATCCTTCTTTTTCTGTAGTGGTGTAGTTCTTTTCTGTGGTCGATAACTTTATTTTTGAGTATGAGATAGGGTGATCGATACCCCCTTCTCCTGGCTGGGTTAAGACAATCCCCAGTGCGATGCCAGATGCATCCACATGTACATGAAATGGTTTGGTCCAATCTGGAAATACTAAGATGGGTGCTGTAACCATCTTCTCTTTAAGAGTGTCTAGACTGTGTTGGCATTCCTCATTCCATAGGAATTTCATGTCTTTATTTAACAGCTTTTCCATAGGTGCTATGATCTTTGCATAACCCTTGATGAATTTTCTATAGTACTCGGCATGACCGAGCACTGTCCTCAATTTCTTGACTGAGTTGGGTGCTAGAAGATTGAAAATGATGGCAATATTTGTAGGATCTACCATCAAGCCTTGTCTGCAAACAATATGACCCAACAAAATACCAAATGGCGCACAGAATATACATTTCTTCAAGTTAAGAGAAATCTGATATTGCCTACATTTCTCTAACATCAGTCTTAAATATCCTATATGCTTGTCGATTAATCCAAATACAGTCCAGTCATCAAAATAGACTTCTAAGAATTTATGGATGTATTCCTTAAATACAACAACTACTACTCTAGAAAAAATAGCTGGTGCATTCTTAAGACCAAAGGGCATTACCGTATACTGGAATGAGCCCCATTCTGTCGCAAAGGTGGTCTTATATCGATCCTCTGGATGGATTCTGATCTGGTGATAGCCTAAAAAGCCATCAGTGAAGGAATAGACCTCCTGTCCTCCCACATTGTCTAACACTTCATCAGTAAAGGGTGTCAGAAATGGGTCATGAAGTGATGCGTCGTTGAGTTTGCGCAAGTCGACACAAATCCTGATTTATCCTTTGGTTTTCTTTTCTTGCATGACCGTGGGACTAACCCATTTGCTCTCTTCTACTGGCTCAATGATGCCTGCTGCTAGCATCTTATCAACCTCGTCCTTGACTTTTTCTTTATACCGCGGATTTAATCTATATGGGCACTGCTTAACTGGCCTAGCATCCTCCTTCAAAGGTATCCGCATGACTCCCAAATCTCCTACTATTCCCTTCATCTCTATGAACTTAGTGGGGAATAATTCTTGATAGTCATGGATCAGATCTGCAATATGTCCTATCGTTTCATCATCCCAATAGTCTCCAATAGAGGCAAACTTTGGTTCTGCTTCTGTGCCAATATTTATCTTTTTGATCTTGATAGGCTCTGTGATAGCTAGAATTTCTAACTTCAGTCCATCAACTTCGCGAGTCCCTTCTGACTCTGGAATGTTGATACTGCGAGGATTCTCATCCTCGTCATCTGGCTCTGCTGTGAAGTTGTAACAATCTAGTGCGTGTTCTAACTGGATGGCCCAGTCAGGTTGAGCAGACACTAATAGGGTACGGTCTTCAAATATCTTAGTCTTGAAAATATCTAGGGCCTGATCAATGCTTGGATACTCATATTCAAAAGCAAAAGTGAGTTTGAAGCTGTCTATCATAAGTGGCCATTTAGTCGTGCCTCTGCGCAACTCTGTCTCAGTGTACCAATTCCTTGGCACTGTGTCTAATGTGTGAATGAATAGGTGAACCCATTCATCCTCGGGAATGTCTGACCAATTTTGTTCACAACTCTGAATGTGTGACCTGGGGTCACTTTCTCCTGTATATTTCTACTGTAGACACTCCTTATCATTAGAGAACCTGATCGCCATCAATCTCTTGAAATCATCCCATGATGCGATACATTATTTGTGTGCATGACACCATCTTGCAGGTGTGGCTCTTACTGCAAGGTCAATAACTGACATCCTCTGCTCATAAGGAATTTCTTGTTCAAACTGCTCTAGAAAGTCGTTGACGTCTACTAAGCCATCAAACGACAGAGTATCCTTAATCTCTGCGCCAATCCATCGCAGTGACTTAGTCATAAACACACATCTACGAGCCGAGACTTCGTAAAGTCTATTCTGCCAATTTTCTAAACCAACCTCCGAATCCGATGCGCATGAGCTGTCGCATCGCCAACTAATGTTTCCTTCTGTGGTCGGGTTGATATAATCACTCTGATTAGCCGTCATCTGATAGAGGCTCTCCATATTACGTACCTCTTCCTCTGCTTGGATAGGTTCAATATATCTAGGAGCCTGAAAAGGATCCAACGGTGCGATGACCCGGATCTGTGTATCCTCAAAGGTCATTTGTCTTTTCTTCAAATCGATAACAGCCATGTTATTGATTGCCTAATCAATACCTAGTAGAGCTAGATATAGTCTACTATTGCCAATGATTTCTATAACTTCAAAGTCTGCAAAACTGTGAACTCCGTCAATGTCAACTGGCACTTGTGGTAATCGACCCAGTGGTGATACCCTCTACTGATTGGATAGTCTCAGATGGATAGGTGATCTGGCTAACTTAGGGCTACCCATCTGTTCCCATGTCTGCTTAGTCAGAACATTTACCTATGATCCTAAATCTAGGATTACCTCATCCATTTCAAATTCTCCAACTTGTGTTGTGAGTCTCATCTCTCTTCTTGTTCTTGTATGTCCCATAATATTATGGACAGCACGCTGCACACTGCTCACGGAAGAAGACGGCTGACACTGATCTATGATGTGCTGAAGCTCTCCGATAGATTTCTCATTTCTCACAAGTTTTAAGCAACTCCACAGGAAGGAGTGTACACTTCCTATCGACTCATCCTCTTCACATTTTCTCGATGTGGTAGCCTGCGATATATGCACAGGACTAACGCCACAAGGTGTTTGTTGCGGTACGCCCCTATACGGCAGTACCTGCGATCCTGATGATGTAGGCTCATCAAAGAAAGTTTTAGCTTCCTGGAATGTTTCTTTATTCTTTTGGAGGTCAAGTGGTGTTGATTTATTAGTAGCTTTACGTACCCACTCCGAACCTGTATTCTTTTCATCAGCCTACGATGTTCTACTAGTAGAAGCACCGCTACAAGTCACAATATTGACTCTTGGTTCTGGTTCTTTTTTCTCAGCAGTAATAAGCTGGATATTCTGGTTGATTTCTGGCTTAGGGTCCCTGATCTTGGCTATCAAGGTAGGACATTCTTCTATAGTGTGATCGTAATATTTGCAATAGTTACATGTTGTAGTAGGGTTTTGACAATCCCTAGCATAATGTCCTACAACTCCACAATTGTAACAAGTGATCGGTCCACGGCCACGGCCAAAGCCTTCACCACGGCGAAATCCTCCTCCATGGCCTCATCCTCTGAATCCTCCTCCACGGCCAACATGAGCCGGTTCATGCTATGGTCCTGCTGCTGGACCTGGTGTCTCTAAATGGACTCTGTATAAGTCATGTTTTCTCTCTATCATAAGATCATAAGCTCGACAATTGTTTTCATTGTGTCCTACTGACTTACAAAAGTTACAGTATAAGTTCTTAGGGGTCTGTACATACTTTTGAAGTAAAGGAAATTCCTGAGGTCTATGTCCTCTTGTTCTGCAGAGTTCACACCACAACCCTTGATTCTGTATTAAGGGGTTAGGAGCCCCACTTGCTAAATACTTGACAAAGACTGGACAGTTATCTTTAGTATGGCCCTGTCCTTTACACTTTGTACACCATAGTTCTTGTGCAATCTCTTTTCCTTTTTTAATCTCATGTAGCTGTAACGTGAGATTGGCTAACTGGTTTTGTAAGCTTGTCATACTTGTACTAGTATCAGCTAGAGGTGAAGCCTCTAGTTTCATTTCCATCTCCAACGCTTCATCCTGCGTACGGAGTCTCTGTTGCATCAGTGGAAGTCTGATGTGAGGGAGGAGTGCTGCGATAAACCGTTCCTTATGCTGCTCTGGTGCAAACTCAAAGCTAACTTGGTCTATGAGGGCTTTGAATTTCTGATCAAAGTCCCATACTGACTCTATAGGTAACTGTTTAATGTCTTTGAGCTCTGTGATACACTGCGACTCAGACTTAGGTTTCTTAAATTCTTTGATCATGGCGGTCCTGACCTGTACAAGTGTTCTGGGCTCTATTGTATATTTCATATACCATGTTAAGGCTCTTTCTCTAAGTGTGGTAGCCAACTGGACAAGTTTGGTATTGTCATCTTGAATCTGTTTAATGGTCCATACTGCTTCACATAGGAACCAATACTGCTCTGGGTATTCTACCCCTGTACCCTTAAAGGTAGGTAGCTTCATGTCATCCGCCATTCTATTTCTACGTGATGGATGCTGATGTGCTGTATTACTACCACTTGGTGGTATAGATGTAGGCGATGTAGCAGTAGTATGTGCTGTTGGTGAACTACTAGATGTAGTTCCTGCGAGATTATTCTGAGTCCTAGTTGTTTTCTGTGGGGTATAAGGGTGGTAAGGGATACCCCCTAATGTTCTCTCTATATTGTTCTGGTTTTGTTCTCTAGTACTATCTGAAATGTCTTTAACGAAAGAAGATCTGAAATCTACTTTATATTTCTTACCACTATGTGTACATCCAATGTCATCAAAATCACTCTCAAACTCTTCTAACATTACAGTTACTAAGCTTATTCATCTGAGAATATATCGAGCACTCCTTTTCCATGTAATAACATCTTAATGGACAAGTTTAAAGAGTTCAAGTACTTACCGCGATATCCTTTGAAGAAGTACCTCTTGGCTTCACTAAAACTCTTTCTTTGATCAACTGCAAACTCTGTAATGAAGCCTTCCAGCAAACTCGCAAGCCAGAAGTCGACTACCCGTGAAATGAGATTATCTACGCTCCTCACGGTCTGAATTAGCTCCGGTGTCTAGACGATGTTTCTTTTCTTCTTGAATATATTCTTATTAGTCAAATTTGATAACCAGTCGTACAACTCATTTGCATAGGTCGCAAAAAATATCTCGTGCAGGTCTATAAAGATATGTTTTTGTAACTAGTCCTCTGTACTAAGCCTAGGACTCTTGTTTTCTATCGCAACAAATTATTTTTCCTCAAACCCAACCCACTGGTTGAGTTCATCTTTAGTAGGATGCCAACAGAACATTAGCTCTTTAGTTTGTTCAAAGCCGACAACGAAACCATTTGTTGGTCACGGTCTGGCAGACCCAGGTTTACTGTAATTATACCAACAATACCCCCAGCTCACTGGCCCTTTCGGTGACAGACCGCAGAACGGCCTGAAGTCTCAACCGAAGTGATCTTAGATGGGTTGGCTGAAGACTCAAGTGTCCTCAACCGGGTTCTGTAGCATCCTAGTGGTTCTTGTCTCTTCTTATCCAGCAGGACCTCTCTACGAGGCGCTGTTTCTCTCCTCCTAGCTTACTTTGCTAGAGGACTAGCTCTTATCGCATCATAGCTTCTAGGACGATGCGCAAACTATCCCTTCTGCTTAACTCTGATCCTGCGATATCTCACACTACAGCTCCTCCGACGGTGCGATATCACCTTTCTACGCCATGATATCTCCTATGGCAATGCTCAATATGCTCAACCACTCACAAGATCTAAGGGTTTTCTCTCCAGGTATAATAGCTCAGTTAGCCTTCAACAGGGTGTTAAACAAACTTACTTAAACTTCCTCAGTTCAACACACTTAACATCAACTATACTCAACCTGCTAGACTAAATATGCAGGAATCATTTAACACTGTAACTATTACTGTCATGAATCAAGCACTATTCAACTCATATACAGAATACTTGATACATTCAACTTGCACTTAACCCTCTATGTTACTGTAAATGGGAAGATAACATACATACATTCACTAACTGAAATACAACATTCATGTAACAGATAACGAATAGCACATAAGTAAAGCACAATCACATTAAACAGTCGCACAACACACTGATTTTACGTGGTTCACTTCTAGGGTATAAGATACGTCCACGGGAACTGGTTTATATATTATATCTTGAGAGGGTAAACACAGTTTCGCTGCAACCTATTATGCAGCCTGAGATCTTCTGGGAAACTCCGCGCACAGAGCCGGGAGCCCTTCTCTCTTATATCTCTTCTCTTTCTATATTGCCTTCTTACAATATACTCCTCCTATCTCTCTCTCTCTCTCTCAATACCTGCAGATTGTTCAATCCTTGTGGATTTTTACATTCATACTCAAGGAGCCAGCTACTAGTTACAGTAAGATAACTACATACTGAATAACAGAACCAGAGCTCGACTCTTACAATACAATTGATTATGAGCTAATAGACCAACTGACTAGCTAATTGTCTATCTGAATGTCTAGCTAGCTAAATGGCTGAATAGCTAACCTTTCACAATACAAAATACATCCTTTTATAGGCGGCCTGAAGGTCTCACCATTACAACACTGTGGGCCTTTCCCAACAGTAACCTAAAATAAACCCTAACTTTGACAGTCGACATATCTGTACTTTGAACTGTTGCTTTCCGTCACACCACATCTTTCTGCAGTCTTCCATGCTTCCCGGCGCTGATCGTGGGTACATGCACCACTTCCTTGGTCCCTCCCCTTCTGTCCTTTGTCTTCAATACCTTGGCGTGTTGCTCCCTTTTCTGTTTATGAGGGTAGCCGAGCCCTCATGTCTTCACCGCTACCTTAACTGCAGTGGTTGAGCTCTCTCTTCTCGGCCATTGCCTTAAGTGCAGACGTTGTGCTCTCTCTTCTCGACCGCTTAGGTACTGTTTCCTTTGACTTTCTTGTCTCGATATAGCAGCTTTTCCTGTAGCTGCGGGGCCCTGCTCCAACAATGTTTACACCACTACACACCCAAAGTGAGTAGTCTAAACTTGTAATACCCCATGATTTAATAATTTTTAATTCTACTGGAAAATACTCTGATTATTACTATTCTTTGATAGGAGGTCAAGAATAGAACATTTTGTATTAAAAACATTTCCTATTTAATAAAATATGATGAAGGAGAACAAAAATGGATATAGTTGTTGAAAGAGTGTTTGCTGACCCACAAGAAGAAAATGACAAGTGGCAAAGACCTCTGAGTGAGAACTCAATATGCAGGAGGCATCCACAAAAATCAGGCCTACACTCCTAGTAGAGTTGCTAAAGAGCAAAAGGCTCATAAATGACCAAGTCCTAGGCAAAATACTATTTAATAGTATGTCCATGAGAAACAAGAGGCTAGCATTGGATGGGGCTTAACATCTGTGTAATGCAAGAGATGGCGCATTAAGATATTTTTCTCTTGTGGTTCAGCGAACAAGATCAGGGGTTCTAGAGCAATTAATTTGGCTGCTCTGGGAGTTGGTTGGGAGGAACAACTTCTCCACTTTTGTTTTCCTAGCATTGGTGCCAGGTTCCTACTCAGTTTCTTATGAATAATTTTAGGTGCGGTAGTATGTATATGTGATATATTTGGTTTTGAATTCAATATTTGAATAATTTTAGAATTGATGAGCGTGCATCTAACAAATGGAATCCTCTATTGCAAACCTTATTCCTACTTTTAACGGTATTTTCCCAGTCTGTATCAATTTGGCTAAATCTTCATTAATTCTGTTTCTCGATTTTATAACACCGATTGAAATGTTAATGTTGGTTCTGAGTATAATGGATTGGATCCTCTATTTTTACATGGTATCATATGTTCCTACTCTGTATTTCCTTTCATTTATTTATTTCTGTAATCCTTTATTAATTTTGCATTACGAATTCAGGTTGCCTAATGAAACTATAATATTTGTTTACAGTTTAGATCTTAGTTTTCAATATGAAATGATAATACTTGTTTATAGTTTAGATCTGAGTTTTCAATATTAAAATTGAATTGATATGCATAGAGAAAAATTGTAATTAAACTGTACAAATCCTATAAGCCATCTAAAGCAGTTGGGTAAATGTTCTCAAATCATGATCAGTCGGTGGAACAAAGGTTTGGCTATAAGCACTAAGATAGTTTCCAGATCCAAGTAACTTGTAGTGAATAAAACCCCAAATTAGACTAGAAACCCTTGATTTTGTAAAGTTAAACATGACTAGAGCATTAACGATCCAGATCTAGTCCGCTTTGAGATTGACGGTTCACAGAGGTGCGGAAGACGAAATTGCAGAAGCTTAGCTCCTAAAGGTTGAAAACCCGCTTTCTGCAATCCGCCAAGTTAGACGTTGATCCACAAGATTAGTAGACCAATGGCTTAGAATTCACCCACAAAGAAAATCAATGATGTATATTGGTCATGAAGGTTTCATTGTGGAATCCACAAAGGAATTTAGATCAACGGTCACGATTAAAGCCGTAAAAAAGATCCACAGCGGATGGAGGAAGGAGGAAAGCAGAAAGTCCAAGTGATCATTTTATGAAGTTTTCAACTTTCGAGGTCCGCAACAGAAGGCGGATGGCAGAAGGCGGAAGGGGGAAAACAGAAAGTTCAAGTGATTGTTTTATGAAGTTTCCAACTTCCGAGGTCTGTAGCAGAAGGTGGAAAGAAGAAATTTCAAGTGATGGTTTTATAAAGTTTCCAACTTTTGAGGTTCACAGTGAAAGGAAGAAGGTGGAAAGTAGAAAGTTCAAGTGATTGTTTTATGTACTTTTTGATTTCTGAGATCTGCAATGGAAGGCAGAAAGGCAGAAGGCGAAAGGCGGAAAGCTGAAAGACCAAGTGATCATATTATGAAGTTTTCAGTTTTCGAGATCCGCAACGAAGGCAAAAAGGTAGAAGTCGGAATGCAGAAAGCCAAATGACCAAGTCATTATATTATGAAGTTTCTGATTTCTGAGATCCGCAGTGGAGGTGGAAGGCTGAAAGACCGAGTGATCATATTATGAATTTTCTAAATGCCGAGGTCTGTAGTGGAAGGCATAAATCTGAAATATCAAGTGATCGTTCCATGAAGTTTTCGACTTCCAAGGTCTGCAGCGGAAGGCAGAAATTTGAAAGATCAAGTAATTGTTTCATGGATTTTTCGATTTCTGAGTTTTTCTCAGAAGGTGAAAGGCAAAAAAATGATTTTGAAGGTATCAACTTGTGATGATCTGATTTCTGAGTTTCGCTCAAAAGGTGGAGGGTGGAGAAAGGGATTTTGAAGGTATCAACTTGTGATGTTTCGATTTCTGAGTTCTGCCTGGAAGGAGAAAGGCAGAAAAAGGATTTTGAATATATCAACGTGCGGTGCTCCAATTTTCTAGTTCCGGCCGAAAGGAGAAAAGAGGCCATTTGAAGGTATCAATTCATGGTTTTTCAATTTCCAAGTACCGCCAGGAAGGCAGAAGGCGCAAAAAATACTTTTAGTGTTGAAATTACTATTTTTGGTTGCAGAGTGGTTTTATTAATGGCAAAATGATTGATCCAGTGGTCCCTAAGGTTGGAAATGAATGTAAAAGGATGGTTTTGACCATTTTTATGGCCTGGGTTTCTTTTTATTTGTAATTTCTCTTAACAATTAGGAATATTTATTAATATGCTTGAAGATATATGGTTAAAGAATTTTTTTTATATTTGAAATTTGAGGTATGTTACATATGGTATCAAAGCATGGTTTTAGCACTAGTCCTGAATAGGCTCAACCCAAAACTACTATAGAAAACAACAAACCAAATCATGTTTATTTTGTTTTGAAAATTCTCTTACACAACAAAGAGAAGTACAAATATTTTTGCAGGAAATATGGCAGATGCGAGAATGTCTGCAAAAGAGGAACATCGCTTGGAACAAACTTTAAATGAAGAGGGTAATCTAAGGGATAGAGAATTCTGGGTAGATCTAATTGAAAGCTAGGACAATAAATTTGAATTAAGAAGGATTGTGAATGAACTAAGATCTGAATTAAGAAAGGTTAAGGAAGATAATGAGCGAATTCTAAAGGCTCAAGAAGATCTGAACACTATCCTGTTAGCAAAAATCCATATTGAAGAAAGAGATAAAAATAAGGATTTTGATTAGGAACTGCCTAAGACTGCCCCCGTACAATAAACGTAAGGGTAGGAAGTTGTAATTTTCCATCCATAACTTTGACACTTCAAGTGAAGAGTCAGTTAAACATCACAAAAAAACTCAAGAGTCAAGCGAAAGCAATGACAAAAATAAAAGAAGAAAAAGTACAGACCCTATGAGGAAATATCTGGGGAGTTCAAAATAATAAAACCACCCATGTTTAATGGGGAAATTGAGAAGGGAGAGAAGGCAAAGGCCTGGTTGTCTGATATGAAAAAATACTTCCATATATATAATTACTCTGATCAGTTGAAAACAAAAATGGCCATTTATAATCTGACCGGAAAGGAAGATATTTGGTGTTAAGATATAAAGAAAGTTAAGGGTATAAAAGAATGGTATGTAACCTGCAAAACTTTTAAGAAGTTGTTTAAAAGAAAATATTTTTTCTAAACAGTACTATGAAAAAAAGGCCAAGGAGGTTTATGAACTAAGGTTAGGGGCCATGAAAATGAAAGAACTCTGTAGTAATTTCTTAATCTTACTTCCCTATGTCCCCTATATAATTGATGAAAAACCCAAAATACAACGGATCCTTAGCTTCATGCCCCTAATGTTTGAAGAACAGATTGAATATGACAATCCAAAGACATTGGAGGAAGCAATGAGGAAGGCGAACTTTTGTTTTGATCAAAACAAAAATAAAAGAGAAAGTATTTCAGCTTGGAAAAATCAAAGGCCAAGAAATTTTGATTCTAAAGCAAAACAAAACAAGTTCCATAAAAAGAGGGGAAATAATCATAGAGGGCATCAGGGTAATAATTACAAAGGTTTTAAACCACAAGGTTCTGCAGTACCCTCAACTGTTCCTAATAAAATCCCAACACAAAAAGAACCCTTAAAATGTTGGGAGTGTGGGGAGCAACACTACTTTAAATACTGTCCATCAAGGAAGCATAAGTTTAATGTCCATTCTATCCAGGAAACAATTACAGTTGGAGATATGGCTAGAAGCATACCGAGAATTTGCATTGCATTAGAAAATCGGCAAGCAGACCACCACACTTCCATGGTCCAATTTGAAGGTATGGTAAACAATCAACCTATATCTGTCTTAATTGATCCAGGCACAAGCCTGCATTATATTTCACCTAGAGTAGCTTATTTATGCCTTTTGGTACCTGGAAAATTTGATAATTCTTGGCTGTACAACTAGCCACAAGTACAAAAAGAAAGGTTACTAGTATTGTTATAAATTGCAATATAACGTTTAATGATTTCCTTACACATGTGAATGTAAATATAATGCCTTTAGGATCTTATGATCTATTGATAGGAATGGATTGGCTTGAAGAACATAAAGTTTTGCTTAACTATTTTGATAAAACATTTACATGTATTGATAATAACGGAAATAGTATAAAAGTGAAAGGAATTCCTAGGAAGGTAACCATCAGAGAAATATATGCTCTGCAAATAAAGAGATCAGTAAGAAAGGGATGTAAGGTTTCATAGTATATATATAATGAATGATAACGAAATTGATATAAAACATAAACTAGAAGAAATTCCTACTTTAAAAGAGTTCGAAGATATTTTCTCGGAAGAAGTCCCTAGACTTCCTCCAAAAAGGGATATAGACTTCACAATCAATATGATACCTAGAACGATACTAGCATTGAAATCTCCATATCGAATGAACATAATCAAACTCATAGAACAAAAATCACAGTTACACGAACTAATTGATAGATAGTACATTCGACCAAGTGTGTCTCCCTGGGGAGCACCGATCTTGTTTGTGAAAAATAAAGATGGTACAGTAAGATTATGCATAGATTACAGGAAACTAAATAAAATGACTATTAAAAACCAATACCTGCTTCCCCTGATAGATGATCTATTCGATCAGTTCCGTGGGTAAACTATCTTTTCAAAGATATATTTAAGGTCAGGTTATCATCAAGTGGGAATAAAGGATGAAGACATTTTTAAAACAACATTTAGGACCTCTTATGGTCACTATGAGTTCATCGTGATGCCCTTTGGGTTGACAAACACACCTGTTGCGTTCATGTATTTAATGAAAAACTTCTTAAGTAACTATCTAAAAAAATTTGTGGTTGTCTTCATTGACGACATATTAATCTACTCTAAGAATGAACAAGAACACGAAGGAAATCTAAGAATAATTTTGCATGTTTTAAGAGAACAATAACTTTATGCAAAGTTCAGTAAGTGTGAATTTTTCAAATACAAGATTCAGTACTTGGGCCACATTATGTCGAAGGAGGGAATCTCACTCGACATAGAGAAAGTAAAGGCCGTCATGGAATGGACGGTTCCTAAAAATGTATCTGACATCAGATCATTTATGGGAATTACTGGTTACTATAGGAAGTTCATAGAAGGGTTTTCTAAAATTGCCTATCCCATAACTTGTTTACAAAAGAAAGGAAAAAAGTTTGACTGGACTAAAAAGTGCGAGGAAAGTTTTAACAAATTAAAACACCTATTAACCACTGCCCCAATCTTAAAAAATGTTGATCCATTCAAGGATTTCGTTGTATGTACCAACACTTGCAATGAAGGGTTAGGTGGAGTATTACTACAAGATAATTATGTTGTAGCTTATGAATCCATAAAACTAAAAGATCATGAGAAGAATTATGCAACACATAATCTAGAACTCACTGTTATAATTCACGCCTTCAAGATGTGGTGACATTACTTAATTGGGAGAAAGTTTTTACTTATGTTAGATAACATAAGCCTTAAATATTTATTTGATCAATAGAATTTGAATGCAAGACAAGCTATATGGTTGTCCTTTCTAAGTGAGTATGACTTTGAAATAAAGCACATAAAGGGAAACAAAAATAAAGTAGTAAATGCTTTGAGTCGGCATGCAAATTTTATGCGTGCGAGCAGTAGCTATGAATCTGATCTAGAATATCATATTTTAAATACTGGAAATTATGATGGGGAGTCTCAGAGGTTAAAAGAAAATACTGTCAAAAATGAGCAAGAAGAAGTAAAAACGGACTTTAGCTTAAACCAACAAGGACTATTATTGTATAAAAATAGACTGTATATACCTAACATAAGAGAAATTAAATTGACAATCCTGGATGAACTACATAAAAGACCATACTCGGGGTACCCTTGGTATCAGAAAATGATTACCATGATTAGAAAGGACTTCTTTTGGCTAAACATGAAGAAGGAAGTGGCTGAATACTTGGCTCATTGCATGAAGTAAAGTGGCTCATTTTATACCTGTCAAATCTACCTACAAAGCTATTAATATTGCCGACATCTTCATGAAATAAATATTCAAGTTACATGGCATACTGAAGGCAATAGTCTTAGATAGAGACACGAAGTTTACAAGTAAATTTTGTAAGGATTTGTTTAAAGTCTTGGGTACCAAGTTAAATTTCAGTACTGCAATTCTAGAGGACATGCTGAGAATGTATGTTATGGACAAACAAGGTAAGCGGGAAGATTACCTACACTTGGTTGAATTTTCTTATAAAAATAATTTCCAAGTTTCTGTAGGCATGACACGATTTGAAATTTTATATGGGCGTAAGTGTAATACTCCAATATCATGGAGCAATCCTGTTGATAGATTAATGTTAGGAGCTTATTTATTAGAAGATATGGAGTTAACTATGAAACAGGTAGAACAAAACTTAAAGGCTGCCCAGGACAAGCATAAAAGTTATGTTGACTAAAAAATAACTCCTAGAGAGTTCCAGGTGGGTGATCATGTATACATAAATGTAAAGCCTAAGAAAAGTACCTTGAGATTGGACAAGTGCAAGAATTTGGCACCCAGGTATTGTGGGCCACTTGAAATTCTAGCTAAAGTAAGGCTGGTTGCATAACGGTTAGATGTACCATCCAATATTAAAGTACACAATGTGTTTCATGTTTCTATATTGAAAAAATATGTTCATAATGTTTCTCATGTGATTGACTGGAATGAGATCCAGGTGGAACCAGAGGGACAGTTCCAAGTGGGACCGGAGCGCATTCTCGACAGGAGAGAACTTTTACTTAAGAACCGTACAATCAGACAGGTAAAGGTGCAATGGAATCACCTTATCCCAGAAGAAGCTACTTGGAAGCTGGAAAGTAAAATGTAGGACGCATATCCAGGATTATTCCAAGAGGTTGACATGGATGAATAAAAGAAAAGGTTATAACACCGAGGATGGTGTTATCTTTTAAGGGGAGGTGTATGTAATACCCCCTGATTTAATAATTTTTAACTCTGCTGGAAAATAAAACATTTCCTATTTAATAAAATATGCTGAAGGATAAAAAAAGTGGATATAGCTATTGAAAGAGTGTTTGCTGACCCATAAGAGGAAATTGACAAGTGGAAAATACCACTGACTAAGAACTCAAGATGCAGGAGGCATCATCCCAAAAAATCAGGTCTGCACTCCTAGTTGAACTTCTAAAGAGTAGGAGGCTCATAAATGACCAATTCTTAGACAAAATACTATTTAATAGTATGTCCATGAGCAACAGGAGGCTAGAATTGGATGAGGATTAACATCTGTGTAATGCAAGAGATGGTGCATTAAGATATTTTTCTCTTATGGTTCAACGAACAAGATCAGGGGTTCCAGATCAAGTAATTTGGATGCTCTAGGAGTTGGATGGGAGGAACAACTTCTCCATTTTTGTTTTCCCAACGTTGGTGTCAGGTTTCTACTCTGTTTCTTATGAATAATCTTAGGTGCAATAGGATGTATATGTGATTTGTTTGGTTTCGAATTGAATATTAGAATGATTTTAGAATTGATGAGCTTGCATCTAACAAATGGAATCCTCTGCTGCAAACCTTATACCTACTTTTAACAATGTTTTCCCAATCTGTATTGATTCAACTAAATCTTCATTAATTATGTTTCTCGATTTTAGAACATCGATTGAAATGTTAATGTTGGTTCTGAGTATAATGGATTGGATCCTCTGTTTTTACACAGAAGGTGGAAAGGCAGAAGGCTGAAAGACTGAGTGATCATATTATGAAGTTTCCAACTTCCGAGGTCTGCAGCGAAAGGTGGAAATCCAAAA
This sequence comes from Pseudotsuga menziesii, assembly GCA_001517045.1. Lineage (NCBI taxonomy): Eukaryota > Viridiplantae > Streptophyta > Pinopsida > Pinales > Pinaceae > Pseudotsuga > Pseudotsuga menziesii. Next base: position 365,919 of record LPNX010213222.1, read on the forward strand.
GATCAAGTGATCATTCCATGAATTTTCTGACTTCTGAGGTCCGTAGCAGAAGGTGGAAAGCGGAAGGCAGAAATATGAAAGATCAAGTAATTTCATGGAGTTTTCTATTTTTGAGTTCCTTCGAGAAGGAGGAAAAAGGATTTTGAAGGTATTAACTTGTGATGATCCGATTTCCGAGTTTCGTCTAGAAGGTGAAGAAAGGGATTTTGAAGGTATCAACTTGTGATGTTCCAATTTTCTATTTCCACCTGAAAGGTAGAAGGAAAAAAAAGGCTTTTGAAGGTATCAACATGTGGTGTTCCTATTTCCGAGGTCTGCCTAGAAGGTGGAAGGTGGAAAGAGGCCATTTGAAGGTATCAATTGGTGGTTTTTCGATTTCTGAGTTCCACCTGGAAGGAGAAAGGAAAAAAAGTCCTTTTAGTGTAGAAATGACTATTTTTGGTTGCAAAGTGGTTTTTATCAATGGCGGAATGACTAATACAATGGTCCCTAAGCCTGGAAATGAATGTCCAAGGATGATTTTGACCATTTTTATGGCCTAGGTTTCTTTTTATTTTTAATTTCTCTTAACAGTTGGGAATTTTTATTAATATTCTTGAAGATATATGGTTAAAGACTTTTTTTTTGAAATTTGAGGTATGTTACAAAACTTTACATGATTCGGAATTTTGTTGGCCATCATACGAATCCAATTATATAATATTTTATTAATTTGCAATTTTTCATTCCTAAATTTGTAATTTTTGAATGCATGAATAGATTCAAATCCCTCTAGTATCCCTAATATACTTGGATTGTGTAATCTCAACAACTAATATCCGCAATTCTAACAACGTATTTTGAACGTTTGTACATATTTCAAAGAAAAAGGATCCTAAAGATGTGGTAGGAAAATGTCCAGATCATAGCATGTTTAGACTAATGCACACAAAAATGCATAGTTTAGGAATTATATGGTTTGGATCTACTCCAACTATCATCATCTGAATATTTGGTTAAATTACAAAATTTTCCCTCATACACCCCTATTCCACTTGGACTATGCAATCTCAATAAAACAATTAATGGATTTCAAATAAAAGTGATTGAAAAAATGTGATGGTAAAAGCTCCAAATTAGACCATGACATATACTATAGCACACAAAAAATAAGTAGTCTAAGGTTATACAATTTGGACATTTCCAGCTACCATCATCAAATTTTAGTTGTACAATCTTTGGTTAAATTGTCATTTTCATCGTTGGATTTGCATTTTTTAATTCACAAATAAATTTAATGCCCTAAAATACTTCAAGTTAGTTATGGATCATATTTACCAAGTTTCCTTAGAAATGAGACCACTGTAACTAATATAATTATTAATTAATACCACTTGGAATGATGTTCATGATAGATGGGTTTATATAAAGTAATAATGTAAAATGGAGAATTATTGTTTTGAATTTTGATCCTGCAATTTTTAATCTTTTACACATTCGAATCCAAAATTTTGGTCATCATGAAAATTCACTTATAAGAAACTCAATTATTCATGTGATTTATCAAAAAAACATTCCTTGACAAAATCAATATGATTAAACATATTTATGTAATGACAAAACTTCTAATGAAATTAATGAGATATTGTCTTTTGCATTCAGAGTTTTGGAGAATGGAGTGGAAACCAATCGAGACAACTTCATGTTGACTGTCTTTAGAAGTCATGTGCCAAGATTTATAACGAGAAGTTATTGAAAAATATCAACTGTGAAGGGATAAAGGACATGAAGAGAAAATTACACAAAATATATTTGTTCATCAACTACTTAGAAGAGGATAGTTTACTTACATTATATAAGCAAGTTAATTGTGATGGTAAAAGTTTATTCTAATTTTCAATGGAATACTTAAAAGAGAAAATGGCAAGTTGTTAAAATAACTAAAAGTTCAAGGAGTATGCAAAAGGTAAGAAGAGAGAGTTGGAAGGCCTAAAGCCACTAGCAAGCCTCCAAAGTTGGCAATTCACCTTGAGGGTTGGGGTGGCTGAAATGTGTTATTCCAAACCCAAGAAAAGTGAAAAACTTTCCATTTGCAAATGATTGACCCAAGAAAAGAAAATTTAATAAGATGGGAGGCCAAGAAGCCTCTAAACCTAACCATCGAGCCTCACAAAAAATTGAAGTCGATGATTTACCTCCAAAAGGAAGATCTCTCACTTGGAATATTTGCACATTGTCCAAAGCCAACAATTAGACTTCTTGGTTGTTGAACTCAATGATACCCCCTTGAGAAAAATATCTCGCTTCTTATTGTTGTTTCCTTGTATATGCGTGATTCACCCATTGGCATGTACTGAACCCAATGATTGGCATTTTTTGCTTAGTGTAACTCCCATTATTTCTTGGAAGATGAAACCTTGGAGTTTTAAAAGTTTGTGCATTACCTTCTTTTCCTTCAATCTCCTTCTTTTGATTATAGTGACCTCCTTCTTCTTTGTTTAGATGATGCTCTTCATATCCAATGTGCTTTGTAGGTATGATCCTGTTCAAAGGCATCACAACTAGTAAGCAAGCATTTTATCCATTTCCAGAGTGATGCATAGTGCCCAAAAGCACAATAACAATTCTTTCTATTAAAACAATATTTCCAAGTTCATTTGGGTGTATGGGAAACATTTTCAAGGCATATTAAAAAAATATTTCCAGGTTTATTGGGGCCTATGGGGCAACATTTTCAAGCCTTAATGGATGCTTGTTGTTTGGTGTTTGAGAATAGGCTTGTGAAACCATCTAGTAGCGCATTTTCATACATTTTCATACCAAGTTATGCATAGTCGAGTGCTTGCATTGGGGATTTTTATCATGTAAAGAAGTAGGAAATTTCGCAAGTTGAAGTATGCAGTGAATGTTGGAACAAAAATTTAAGAAATATACGATAAAAGAATAATATATTAATAAATTAATAAAAACTCCCACTTACTAACAAAATCCAGAGGGGGAGAGAGGTGCCCGGTATAAAAACGGACCTAACAACAATAATAATAATAATAAAATGATGAGTTGTTGTGTAATCATCCATGTAATCCTATTAGATTTTTATGTTTAGATGCATAAATTACTGTTCACGCCATAACTTGTGAATTATTTATCTTCAAGTTGTGAATACTGCAGGAAAACGTGGAAAGTCTTTCAAGGCATCTTTTGATAAACCATCATTGGTATGGTGATGGATACATAATGGATGAGTTATATTCATCCAATGAATGGAAATTCCTATAGAAATATTATGAAGGAAGGACAGTAGTCCTGGATATAAGTAACTTGTTATTAGTAGTTATCATTCTTTCTTCTTTTGATCGAGATGATTATATGCATGTATATGATCCTTAAGTTATTTGTTGAGAACACCATGTAATGATTAACAATTAAAGATGAAGACCTTGTGAAAATCTCCGCCAAAATTAAGAAGGTAATGTGGATCCCAACCTAAATGAAGATTGCACAAATTGAGCACCTACATTTAAAAGAGAAAGAGACAAAGGAGCAAGGAATCCATAGCCATGGAGCTCCAGAATGGGACAAAACTAAGAGGGGGAACTATTACTCTTCTCTTTTTACTTATGTTATTTTCTTTCTAGAAAGAGAAATTTGCTGAAACACATGTTACAATTCGAAATTTGTTGTGTTTATTTTTGTTTGAAATAAAAAATACATGCTGAGATAGTTATATTTCTGTAAAAAAAATGAAGACAACTGTAGTAATATATATGCATATGTCGAGTTAAGCATAAAATATGAGAAATAATTATGAGGAAAGCATGAAACTCTTGGTTAACTAAGTAAATAAAATGGATGGATGTTTAGGATGCTGGCCCAATGAATTCGTGATGATTGATTGTAGAAGAAACATTTTGTTTGGAAGCTGGTTGCTGCTATATTAAACATTAAAGAGGAGTGAGCAAGCTCTTGTTATCATCAACATAAACAATGTAATGAATTATGTTAGAGCTTGGTGAACCTAATTCATCTTTGAACAAATAACTTGAAAGCTTAAATGCAAGGATAGCCTTGTAAAGTTTTTAAAATTTTGATATATGTGAATATTGTATGTGTCTATAAGCATTAGAACACCGACGATAGTGTAGAATTTAAGGGGAAAGATAATGTAACACCCCTCGTTTGAAACCCCTAGTTGGATGATGCCAAGATATAATTATTGTTATGAATTCCTGCAAGGTTGAACATATTGTATTTTTGCAATTATTATATTAATCTCTACAACTAGTTGTGCTCAGGCGTTAGACTAAAGGGATTGAGGACTTATGTATTCACTAGAGATGATAAGGGGGTTGAAAGTGTCCTAGGGGAAAATTTTGTTATGACCCTTTTATATTCTTAAAATTCTTAAAAAATATCCTAAGACATGATTAAGTCCCATTTCCATTTAATTAACTTAAAACTTGTTTTAAATCATGATTATGATTGAAGTGGGATTAAGGGGAGAGGTTATATGTTTTTTTTACAGAGAAAAATGAAATTAATAAAAAGGGAAAATCTGGGTCTCACGGAGAACCCTCATGGATAAAAATTTCCATGCATTACCCTAATGCATGCAAAAACAAAATTTGTCTCCATCTTGGGAGGGGAACCCATTGCTACGTTGGTATGAGAGGTATGGGAAAAGATTCAAAGTAGAATATTGAACTGGTGGTTGGATTGAGAGAAGAAAGGCAATTTGGGTATGTAGAAGGAAAATCTGTAAATGAATTCTAAGTTAGAGAACCCAATTTTGAGTATGCGAACCCAAATTCTATGTCTCGTACTACTAAAATTGTTTCCATTATTGCCACTGGTCATTTCAGTGAAATGGAAAATGGTGTAAGAAACTAACTTGGTGCATTGTTGGTAGTGACGTATCTCACTTTCATGTTGTCAGAATGAAATTGAGGAAGTGAAATGCATTGTTTGGCATGAAATTGGATTTAATCCAAGATCCTGTTGCCAAAGTGTGAAATTCATAAATTATGGGTCTGGTGAGATGTATCTATGGAGAATGCATGAGTCTTATCTTAGGGGTGGTGTTTTGTTGAGATATTAATGAGAAAAATTGCCTACAATTGGGTGGAGTATGTCTCACAAACATCCAATTTCCAATTTCAAGCTTTTTGCAGAGAAGTTTTAATTCCTGGAAATCATGTTTTAATTTCTTTGTAATATTTATTTATTGAATGGTAAACAATTTCCATGGTTATTGTTTTAAGTTCTGAATTTTGGATATAAATAATGAGTTCATACATTGCTTGGTTGAATTCCTATGTATGGAATGCGTGTAAATTTAACTCTGTGATATGTTTGATAATAATGCATACATTATATAAATGAAACTAAAATTTTATGAATGCACATTCTTTATTAAGTCAAAGTATAGGAAATTAATTTCATGTGCTAAGTGCTAATTTTTGGGTCATGTTTCCGACTTTCACACACCTAGGGGGAGCGTGGTAGAAATATTCAATCCACTCATTGTGTCCCTATGGACATGTCTCAAGTTAAGGTTGTCACCTTGTTCTTGACTCCTTCATTTAGGCCAACTCCTAATCGAAGTCAAAGGGGGTAGATCCTATTAATTTCTAAGGTTGTTAAGGCTTAGTGTAATGATTTGTGATCGAATGAGTTATTTAGGATTTTTTATGAAAGTTCTAAAACAATATATTGCAATAAGAATTGAAAGCACGACTGCATATAAATTATATTAACACATGATATTGAAGCAAATGATTGTATGATAAAAAAATACCAGTGCTATTATTGGAGTCGGATTAAAAAAGTGTTGTTGTAGTGCTGAGAAATGTGTTGCAAATTCTCTTGGTAAGTTTTAGCTTAATGCGAATAAATGAGTGAATTAGATTAAGGGGGGAAGGGAACTCTAGATATACTCTAAAGTACGAGGAGTATGTCCAAAACCCTTATTCGATGTGGTTCCACGATAAGAATATGTGGGCTAGATCAGAGTCTCTGGGATGTGTCCAACACTAAACCAATAAGAGTGTATCCAGATGGTATCCCAAGGTCACTATCTAGTTGTTCCCGCTTCCTTTGTGAACTTTCCTTACAGCAAATTAAATTGAGACGTTGGATTTTTCTCTTGTTCAAGGGGGAGTTGATTTGATTAAGATGAGTTTTTGTTATATGTGAAACTTATTTGAATGCAACAAACCCCATTTCTGAGTATCCCAAAGCTCAGACAAGCCTATGATGGGTAGAGCATACACGGAAGTTTGTGTGAAATGTTTGTTCTAGTTAAGATTGTGAAAGATAAAAAAGGTAAAATGTGAGACTTAATTAATACAACAAAGAGTCTCTTTTCGGTCTAGTGCATGGGCAAGCCCTTGTCCGTGAACAGTAATTGAGAAAGCAAGGTTGGATTAGTATTTGATTACTTTTACTAAAAAGATAAAGAAAAATCAATTTAACTAAAGCATAACTATTCTAAAGCAATAATGAAACAAAAATAACATAAACAAAACCATCAAGGGGATGACACGAATCCCCCAGGGGGGATGGGGTGTAGGTGCTTGGAAATCCCACCTATTTTTCTTCCTATTATTATATTACAAAAAAAATTATGGCCTCCTTTGGTCCTTACAGATCTGGATCCAAAGGATTATAGGTTTTAGGAATGAAGAAGGAAAGAATAAGGTTGTTTCGGGATGCCTTTGATGGCCTAGATATTAATTTTTATGACAACACTTCCCCTTGTCCTGTCAACGAAAGATAAAAACCAGCCACCTGTCCTGCACCAAATGTGCCAGATAATACATTAAAAGCATAAAAAATTAAGTACTTAAATGATAAAAAATAAGCCTAAGTACTTAATCAACCTAAATCTACTCAAAATAAAGATTTAATATTAGGATCTAGCAGTGTACTTAAAATCAGCCTTTGAACAATCTTTTAAAAAGAGACTAATTTACTTAAGCATTTACAAAGTAACCAGAACCAAAGAAGAAGTTTGATTTTAAAGGAGAAAGAGATGAAGAAAAGCTTGTTGCTGGTAAGATCCACCTGGAAGCTTGAAGTGGGATGTCGAGGGACTATTTTCTTGAATATTTTTGGAGGTGGAGTGGACTAGATCCACACCTCTTCCAAACCAGATACCTTGAAACTTAATTACAAACATGCGCACCCATGAGATCTTGAAAACACAGATAAAGAGATACTAAAATAGCATGGAAAAAAGCTTATTTGTCATGCAAATATTTGATCTCTAATGGTACATGAATAAATATAAATCAAAGTAAACTTACTTACAAATCCTATTCCTACTAATTCACAGAGATCATGATGAGGCAAAATCTATATCAAGTGTAAGCAAGAATTGCAAAAAAAAACAAGTTACCTCATGAAAGCACAACAATGATGGTCCACACATGAAAGCACAACACAACTAGCCTCCAAAGATTCATTTTTATTATAAAAAATAAAAAAATACTATATTAGTTACAACTAGCAAGCATCTTCATCCAACTTTAACTAGTTTGGAATGAGAGGGTTCTGCTTTATATATAGCCAAAGAGGAAGGAGTGGGTACATCTAACACTGACAAAGAGAGTCGAGTCGAACTGAGTTGAAATGAGTTAGAGGGAAGTGGAATTGAAGAGATGAATGACACCTAACTCAGCTAAATCACCCATCCATTCATTGGTTTCCACTTCACACCCAGCCACTCGCTAATCTCCATGAGGTTTGTGTCAAACTTTCTCATGCACGAGTTTATGGAGCAAACCTTGCTTGCATCTCCTCAACACATATAATATTTTACCATACTAAATCTTATCCAAATTTTTAACACCCCTCACATGGATGAGGGACCCACCACTCATGCTATTGCAACCTTTGACTTGGGTTGGCATGAATGTTAGGTAGTTGATGTCATCTCCTCCATAGATTCACCACTCTTTAGAAATTACCCAAATTTTGAATGCTTTTATGTTTGGAGAAGGGAGGATAACTTAATTGGGGTCCACTTGCCATGTAACTCCTCTCAAACTTGTCTTGACTTTTTACTTTTTGAACTTGTCCTTTAGTGTCAATTTGTTGCACTTTTAACATTAAAGTAACGTTTTAATGAATTTTCAGAGAAATAATGCCTTTTGGGATGTTTTAGCCGCTCAGATCATAGAAAAGGTGGTCTATGGGGTAAATAGGATGTTGTGAATATGAAAAATAGCAACCCCACACCCAAAAAGGACTCCAAACCCATCTTTTATTCCCCTTACAAAATTTTCAATTAAACCATTAAAAGATGACATAATTTCGTGAGAAAAAAATATTTTCTCAGAATTGAACAAAAACCTAGGGGGTACCTAGCACATGTCCATATGAATCAATTCGAATTCTTCACATGTTTATAAGCATGGATACAGAGCATTTAATAACCTCCTAAGTCCTTACCACCAAGATGACTACCCTAACTTTGGAGGTGTGTTACGGAGAGAAATTCTTATGGCTTGGGGTACCACAATAGAAAACTTGACTCCAGAAATCAATCCTTTCCAATATGCAATAGAAATAAAATATCTAACACTAAAGGATCAGACCTCATACCTTATTCTGGACGGTTGAAGTGGATCCCCATTGGGCTTTCCAACTTCAGCTTAAATTGATTGACCAATTCCTCAACAACAAGTAAACAAGACAAGCATACTATATATATTGGTGTTAGATCTATTCTAGCATATATAATCAACAATGTATAAGCATTTGAAATCATCCATGGATAAAATATTCATTCAAACATACATTCTTGGACAGGAAAAGATATTTCTATTAATATAAAATTAGAGATTACAATGGATACAACCTCTGTTGGCACGTTTGTGAATCGAAGAAACTGAATCCCCCACTTGGGCCTCCACCACCTCAATCGTCCATCTCTCGATAGCAAGCTCACAAGCAAAAGGCAAGCTTGAGAAGAACACAAAAGTGCTCCAAGGGACAAAGGGATGTAGAATCAAGCACAAGTTCCGCCAACAATGGACTATAGTTTCTTTGCTCTCAATCCTCTGATGCCTTCAATGTATCCAAAGAGTTCCTTATATAGCTTTTCAAAGGGGTAATGAAAGGTCGAATCCGAGTGATCTCAAGGCATATGGAAGGCCAGAAGTCAAATGAGTCAGATCCATGTCAAGGAAAACTCCAAATGGATTTGGATTTTGTACACATCCCGATGTACGCGGTTTTAGGGGTCAAACCCGCGTATATACGCGATTAGGGGTTTAAAATTCACGTGTATTAATTTTCACATGTTTATAGGGATGCTCAAGGAAACATCGAAGGACAAAAAATGGTCCAAGGGGTCTAAGGAGTCTGCAGAGGGATAGGGGAAGGCCATACAAGTGTGATTCACCTGGAGTGGTAAAATCAACTATAACAGATGCCCCCTAATGTGTGAGGTCAGAGGGGTCATATGATGGCAAAAATACATTATAAGTCCATCCCAGAAGTGGAGTGATGAAGGATCCCAAATGGAGGACCAGCCACCCAATCAACACACTACAATGATACAACTCTGTAAATACATATAGCAGTCTCGGATACATAAGAGTACAATGGCCATGAATAGGCATGATACAAAATATCACATAAGTGGTCATTGCCACGTACAATATACATAGATCAGAATCTTCATGATGAATATATACAAAGGATCATGATCTCCATAATGGCTGAAGATATACAATGGAACAAGATCTCCATAATAGCTCGAAATGTCTGACATATACTGGAATCAAGTCATGAGAGCTGAAATCTCATGAACATTGGCACGATCAAGGAGGAAGCATATAAGAGATGCCACCAATTTGGAAGGTCTTCTACACAACCCGCTACGAGTACATGTCCTACTATGTGAATAGAGGTGTCGAGGTAGAACATAGTAGTCCATCGTCTGATTGGGGTCATTGATGTATACCGTTAACACATGCGAGATCACCCACCAATAATGAAAATGGGAATCAAGGTACTAGAGTGCAAACTAACAAGTGTGAATAAATGTGTTGAGGTTGAACACTTGAGAAGATCCATCGATCAGGGGACATTGATGTATTCCCAAAAATTATCAATGGCAAGAGAACCTGCCACTGATGACTAAAAGTCTGAAGGCACTCAAAAATGACTCTAGATTCCAATCCAAGAATAAATGATCTGGAGTCGATGGGATGAAATTCGCTGGAAGGAGGGCATTAAGGCATCCCCCATCATCCAACATGAGGTACTCAACAAAGGTATATAATGTCGAAGGACTCGATCATAAGGTGCATGAACCAGTAACTGTACCGGGAATGGCTGACATGCAAAGTCACGACAACTGAGGAATGACTGAATCAGGTTTCAATTTCCTCCGAGCAAGAGCATAACGGTGAATGGTGACTAAATAAATGTAGCATAGAATCGATATACAGAACTGGGACATCTATACAATACAGGAGGAATCGACAGAGGCTCCATGGGGACTGGAATCTTAACCAGTCGGTGGAGATAAACTCAGATAAACGAGTATAGCTCCTCAAGTCAAACTATAAACCCAACCAATGGATGTGATATACAGTGCTCTGTTCGAAGGCGACACGACTCGACAGCTTCCAAAAGATAACATATTTCCTTGTCTGACTTTTTGTTTTTTTGATTATTTTGGACTTTTTCAAATATTTAAAAATCTTGAAAAAGAATAAAACTACTTTATAGTTATAGACTAGGAGGAGACGAGCGTCATATGGGAAAACAAACTAGTTCCAAGCAGTGGAACATACCTATGCTCAATGCAAGGATACATGTGTAGGATAGCGACACTCAGGGGAAAATCCCCTCCTGGTAAAAATAGGGAATCAAGTTGCAAAGGATAAATAAAATGGCTCTGCATGGCTAGACATGAGACAAGCTCGAGATATAAGGCTGAAACTCAATGTCAGGGAATCTGGCGTAAGGCTCAATAAGGCAGGAAAAGCTCATGATAATGCAATTACAACTTGACATAAGGGAGTCTTGAGGGAAATAGGCCAGTAAAAGATCAAGAGGAGTATGAGGCTCTTGTGAAATGTCATGGCGATACTATACAATGGAATCCCAGGCCTAAGAGAGGACTCACAGCATGGGTACCAAATTCAAAGGGGAGCTAACTAGGACACCCATGTATAGGAAAGCTCTACCATTCACATAGTACCACTTCTAACAACAACATGAAGGTTCCGTGATACCATGGAATGGGTTTGTACCTAAGGTTAAGATGGAACGGTCATAAGGCAATGCATAAGTGCAAGCAGATGTGATATCCTAACCTATATGCCAGTTCAGACATAATACCTGTGATAGGCATGAACAGGTCGAAACCTTAGAGAGAGTGTACAAAAACTGGACCCTACATGACAAACATATTAGTACAAAACAACCCAAAATAGTTAATAAAGAATCCAAACTATAGGATATAGGGATGAATGATCATGACAACTAAACCCAAAGGAAACAATGAAGTGAAATATGGGACATAAAAAGGAATGTAAAGTGTAGACCCAATGTTCACGTATCCACTACCACCCCCGAGAGGGTGACAACTAGTGTAAAGACTGAGCGAAGGGAATAAAAATCCTCCACAAATGGAGTAGAGGATGGAATATGACCATTCCCAAATCTATGAGCACGATAAGGGGCTCTGATTCCCCTAAGTCTAACACTAGGGTCCGTACTAGGAGTAAGGATGGGAGATAGGATACCAGGCATGACGAAAATAAAAGGACCCAAACTCAAGAGAGCATAAATATACTCAAGTAACCACGATCCCAAAGGCCAACTAGCGCACAAAGAGCACACTCCTAAGAAAATCTACAGCCAAAATACAAGTAAACCAAGGGGAGGATATGTGAGCTCCCAAATGCAGTAGGTATGTCTCACCTAGGAGAGGCTCGAAACTCCCATACACTACAAGCGGAGGTACGTAACCAATTATAGTGGCCCTTAGCTTCAACGCATAAAGCAACTATAATGTTCGACCTCTACCTAGCTAGGACACCTGCAGAATAACCTCTGTGAAGTACCCTCTTGATAACCTAGGTAAGGCAACTAAGATCACCTCAATATAACCAATGCTCAGGCGGACAGTCGCAGGCGGGATCGACTGTATGGGTAGGGTAGCAAAGCCTGAAACTGTCGATAGAGCCTCCAGATGCAAATACAATCCTGGAAATATCTTCGCTGCTACTCAGTTACAACCAGGGGTCATCCCAATCATAACCGCTCACACTGCCTCGTGCTTAACTCCCTTTTGAGAGGAGGATCCTGAGAAACATGAATTATACCAAGGAATTTCACACTCTCACCTGGACAGACACATACATGTTGTGTTTAGTGGTCTTGGAGAATTTACTCACAATGAATTATTCCAAGACCCTAAAATCTAATCTTGTTGGTGAACCCTATAAGAGAAAAATGTGTAGTTCATTTTATTATGTGTTAATTTTAATTGGTTGTAATTAATCAAAGGGAAATGGCCATGCAACTAATGACATTATGACTCAGTAGTGAAATAAATATGCATGCCATAACAAACAATGCTAAGTGCAATCTTTGTCAAATGAAAAATAGGGTATGCCACTACATGAGATGCATAAATATATATTCCTTTCCGAATGCCAATGCAATCCTTCCTATATGAAAGCCTAAATAAAACTCTCATCCAAGCAATCCAATGTAGGTACCCCCTCAAATCCATATGCAAAAAAATGCAACTACCTTGTAGTTTTCAATATAAAAGTATGAAAAATGCAATAAAAGTCATCTAAAACTCTCAATCTTTGCAGCAAGTATAAAACACAAGCCCAGTAAGACACCAAGACAAAAAGAGTAATGCACTAGTGGAAAAATAAAAAGGATAAATGACTAAAACTACTTTCAAAGAAAAATCAATGAAAAGCGGTCTCTGGTCACAAAAGAAGCATCCAACAGACAACATCAGACTCAAGGAAGACCCAGCCACACTCACAACCCACCCAACAACTTCCCACAACATCAAACTCACCAAAAGGGAGGATGTACACGACTGTTTAAAGAACAATTGCGTATATACGTGACTTTTGGCCAAAAACTTGCATGCATACGCGGATTTTGGCCAAAAACCTGCATGTATACACAACTTTTGGCCAAAAATCCGCGTATGTACACGACTTTTGGACAAAAACCTGCGTATACAGAGAAGGCAGTGGTAAAAAGCAGGCCAAGGATCAAACCAATAATGAGGAGTGTCAATGGATGAACATACTATAAAATGCAACAAAGAAACAAGGAGAAACAAAGAGCAAGTAAAGAATATCAAGCCCATTGTGCCCGTAAACCCCAAATAAAAATAAGGAACTTCCCCAGTAAAGTCACCAATTCTCTTGCGGAGAGAAATTCCTATGGCTTGGGGTACCACAACAAACAACTTGACTCTAGAAATCAATCCTTTCCAATATGAAATAGAAATAAAATATCTAACACTAAAGGATCAGACCTCATACCTTATTCCGGACGGTTGAAGTAGATCCCTGTTGAGCTTTCCAACTTCAACTTGAATTGATTGACCACTTCATCAACAACAAGTAAACAAGACAAGCATACTATATATATTGGTGTTAGATATATTCTAGCATATATAATCAACAATGCATAAACATTTGAACTCATCCATGGATAAAATATTCATTCAAACGTACATTATTGGATAGGAAAAGATATTTCTATTAATATAAAATTGGAGATTACAATGGATACAACCTCTGTCAGCACGTCTGCAAATCGGAGAAACTGAATCCCCCACTTGGGCCTCCACCACCTCAATCCTCCATCTCTCGATAGCAAGCTCACAAGCAAAAGGCAAGCTTGGGAAGAACACAAAAGTGTTCCAAGGGACAAAGGGATGCATATTCAAGCACAAGTTCTGCCAACAATGGACTATAGTTTCTTTTCTCTCAATCCTCTTATGCCTTCAATGTATCCAAAGAGTTCCTTATATAGATTTTCAAAGTGGTAATGAAAGGTCGAATCCGAGCGATCTCAAGGCATATGGAAGGCTAGGATTCAACTGAGTCAGATCCATGTCAAGGAAAACTCCAAAAGGATTTGGATTTTGCACACATCCCGATGTATGTGGTTTTAGGGGTCAAACCCACGTATATACGCAATTAGGGGTTTAAAAGTCGCATGTATTAATTTTCACATGTTTATAGGGATGGTCAAGGAAACATCAAAGGACAACAAATGGTCCAAGGGGTCTAAGGAGTTTGCAGAGGGATATGAGAAGGCCATACAAGTTTGATTCACCTGCAGTGGTAAATTCAGCTATAACAAGGTGTGAGTGAAAAACTCAAAACTTATTAGTCGTTTGTTCAACAACAAATAATTACCGAGGGAAAAAACACTCTGAGATAGTTGACTTGATGCCTATGTTGAGGAAGCTTAGTCTTCTATAAAATTGACCATACTAACACATTTTTTACAATTTCCCCAAGGGGGTATGAATATGTGTTACATTTTTTTTTTGAAAAGACTCCTTGAAAAAACCTGGTGGACTTCTGATCTCTGATGAATGAACAAATATACTTGTTCTACTTTTCCAGCTTGCTTGAAAACTCCACCAAGTACAACTTAGGCGGTGACATGCCCATAAATGAAATGTTTATTCAAATTATTTCAAAGAGTTTAAACCCTTATTTTCCATATAATTGGAAGAATATAGTTCTTAACAAGCTAAATGAAATGTTTGAAATAATTATTCAAATAAGTATAATTATTTATGTTGAAGATGGGTTCGACCTATTTTTGGTTAATAGGTAGATTGTGAAAAATTACCATGTGCTAAGGCTTTTTTTTATTGTGCTTTGCATTGAGTGGTATTATTGTTTTTGAAAACCACAAGCGTGATTTGCTTGTTTTATTTACAATTGCCATGTGCTAAGACATGTTCACTATGCCTTGCATTGAATAATAATTTGTATTTAAAAACCACAGGCTGAATTTGCTATTTCAAAGAAGCTTAAATGTTTATGTCAAAGTTTAAATTCAGCGTTGTTTATTGTGCTTTGCTTGGAATTGTATTTTGGTTTTGAAAACCAAATGCTGAATTTGCCCACTATGCCTTGTGGGGTATTTTTAATTAATTAAGCATAGGTTGAAAATGTTGTTGAAAATGTTTGTAATTTTACAAATACCATGGGCTAATAACAAGTAGAATTGGTTTTTATTTTACTAGAATTGGAATCGTATGGGTTGCATGCAAATTACCATGGGTTGGATTAGAAATGAATTTGTCATTACATTTCATACACTAGAAATATTGATAATTGTAAAATCATTAATTTATGTGAACCCTACTCGGTAGTTTCTAAGGAAGTTCTTACTGTATAATAAGTTTAAATGGAATATTGTTTTGTTTTCCTCGTCATAATAATATGGAAATTACATAATTTGAGGAATGGCAATGGATGTAGTTATAGTTTCCTTTGTTCCATTTTTGTGAAACATACCGCGCAATGCTTAAGTTAGTGTTTTTTGTGCAATTCTTATTAGTTCTTACTGCGCAACTATTACTACACAATTCCTCAAATAATGCTTACTACATAGTTTTTACTGCATTGTTCTTAGGAAATAATTTATAAGAAAAAGTTGAGAATGTTGTCTTCCAAGCCATAATTTATTTTGGTTCGGTATATCATAAATTAGTGGAAAATCTATTATGTGTTTTAATAATGGTGCATATTTATATGTGTTAACCTAATTAATCTATGTGAATCGTACTACGTAGTTCCCATGACAGTTCTTACTGCACCATAAGTTTAAAGGAATTTGTTGGAATATTGTTTTTCCTTGTCTTAATATTATGGAAATTACACAACTTGAAGACTGTCTACGTATATAGCTATAATTTCCTTTGCTCCATTATTGTGAAGCATATTGTAGAGTCCTTAAGTTAATGTTTATTGCGTAGATGTTACTGAACCATTCTTACTACATAATTATTACTGTGTAGTTCTTACTACACAACAAGTTCTTAAGTTAGTGTTTAACATATGTTTCCATAAGTATGCATAAAAATATTATGTATAAATATTTTTTATTGTGTTGCATAGAATATTCTATGATTTCGCTATTATACTTATGTCGAGTATGCATCTGTTATGCACTGTTGTGCATTTGTTATAAAAATGCATATAAGCATTACACATTTAACAGTTTAGAGTTTTTTTTGTTTATTATTAGTGTGTTTTAAATTTAGTGTAACGTAGGGTGCATTATGTCACATCCCCACCCCTCATCCCCACAATGAAGAGGATGCGACTAGGCTGCTGCTGCTATCAAACAAGAAATCTAGCCCCATGAACATGATAATAAAAATGCATTGAATTAAAAACATATATAGATGCATTATACATGAAATAAACAACGGAAGAAAAACACATTTATTCAAGCATTCAACATGTTCATAGTAATTCATAAAACAAATAAAGTTGCGAAAAATTAAATACACAAAGAATACTTATCTTCAGAAGAAGCTGGTCTACAACTAGCTACGTCGCTGCAACGTTCCACCCAACCATAGGCCAGTGTGCTTATCAATCTCTCAGTATCACTGCCACCCCTGAGTTGGGCATGATTTCCACAAGGAACTAGGGAGTAACGAGATTACATTCAACAAGACCATACACCCAGAGTTAACCAATTAATAGATGGCTCATTGGACTTACCCAGCCAAGCCAACCTTCTAATCAAACAAAGGAATCCATCTAACATATGGGTTTATTGGACTTACATGGCCAAGTCAATCACAAGGATGCACTTCACATCCCAACACAACTGCTGGGTATGAACAAAACGTTCCTGGGCAACCCAAAACAAAATGACTGAGGAAAAAACAACTCTGCATGAGAAAATATGATTTCAGGAAACGTTCTTGGGCTTCACAGAGGTAAAAACAACATCATCAAACTCTCAGATCGTGGATCTATTCTCCCATCTGCTGGGCATTACCAAAAACGGATTTGCAACAAAAAACGACCCAATAAAATGGGGAAAAATACCTTGTGTTATAAATACATTTTCACCAAAAGTTTTTGGGCATCTTAGGAGTTGAAAAAACCTCCATACACACCCAAATCATGGGTCTCTTTTTCCCATTCACCAAAAAACACAAAAATGGGTTTCCGAGCTTGGAGAAATTAGGGGAAATTTAGAAAAGCATGAGGGAAGCTCCCAACTTGCTCACAGAGGCAAAACAGCCTCCTCAAGCCCCGAAATCATGGCCCATTTCCTCCCATTTGCCTAGCAACACATAAAACGATTCTGAGCATGGAGAAATGAAGAAACGACAACAAATCCAGAGGGAGAGAGAGCTCAACAAGCTTTAGCTATGTGAGAGAGCCTCCGTGTGAATGAGAATGGGTGAGGAAATGAAAGGCATGGGTGCATAATGGCTTGGGAATGCATTTCCAAGCATTTACTTGCCCCACAAGTCAAAAACACGTTTTCCAAAAATGGTGGCTTCCCCAAACTCGAATTTCACCTCCATACCTTTCCCATCCCAAGGAGATAACTTCGTCAACCACTTCTAGATGACTGGGCACAAAATGACAAAATGGGTAGTTGACCACTTTATGGGTTTTCCCTTAGACATTTGGATTTTCCCCATTGGATCAAGGTTTGAATATTCCCCCCTCCCTGTTCCTTGTGAAATCATGCCCCCATCTTTTTAACGTTGCAGCACATAGCTAGTCGTGTTATTCTTATTAATTTGCATTTTTCTAGGATGTCTCAAAATTTATTGTGCCTAGCTAGCACATAAACCATCGACATTGATTTTAATTGCCGAAACATACAACATTAAATCCATGGCGGGGCCTTTTCCTTTAGTTCCACACCACGATTTAATACAATGTTTACATCATATGCAATTTAATACCATGGGGTCAAAACCGGGGTGTTACACATTACAAGTGGTAATTGACCCAAGTCACTATTGATGTTTTGAGGAAATTTGGAGTTGATTGAACTTTGAAACTTTTTATCAAACAATTTCAACACTTATGAAAATTTATATCAGCGATAAAATAATATTTATATCAACCATAAAATAATATTTATATCATCCACATAATCATCTTTATATCAGCCACATAATAATCTTTCATATCAACAATATATGCATTTCATGAATAAATCAACCCTAAGAGACAAGACACACCCTCGGAAAACCCTCCAAATGTGGAGGATGAGAAGCCTAACAATTATTTGAGTATGATAGATATATTTGTAGAGAATGGTTTGCAACACATCAACAGATTGCTCGATAAGAGATATCACCTCAGTCGTAGAGAAGAGATATCCTATGTAACCACGCAAAAACAATTATATGCAATTGTGTTAAAGTTGCCATATGCTTTGCATATTAATAATAAGTCGAAAACCCTAGCATGTAGAAGGTAGCACATAGGAGGCTTAGTAAACATATTGAGAGCACCACATAGTGCATTCACGAGGAGGAACTAACTAGAAATCCCTTCATGCAAACATTAGCATCCTTCCTTTCCTCAATTAGCTTTAACTGAATGTTCACTGTCATGAACTGAAAGTGAATTGACTTGAACTAAATGTTAACTGGCTTGAACTAAATGTTTAACTTACTTGAACTGAAAGATATCTGATTTGAACTAAATCTTTAACTGACTAATGATCACTTAGTTAACATGCTAACTTAAGTGTCATCAATACTTGAATCTTAGTGCCATCCATGCACAATTTCTATTATTAATTTTTGTATGGATATCTTTAGTTAATTGATGCATGCCGATTGATGAACATTAAACTCTTCTTTACTTAACTCATTACATTCATTAATAGTTCAACTTGATTCTTTAGCTAAGGCATTGGTTGATGCATTTATATTTTATTGAACCGTTATAACTTGAGTTCACTTAGACATTTGCATGGGAAATTCAAATTCTCTCTCTATGCTTTATCTCATTAGCATTAAATAATTAATGCATGGTCCATATGTGTATTATTTATCCATCTTATCATGTCATACTTGGAAGAATTATTCCATACATACTAGTGATCATATATATTATCTCATGACATATAGTCATATGCTAAAGTAATTCACTCTAGGGGTAGCTAAGCCCTAAAGGAGATTTATAGCACTCAGTGACAATGACTAGTAATATATCACATAGTATAACCACATGAATTGATACAACACAAGTCCATCTCCATAATTGGAGATCCATTCTCATAGGGAACATCTATGAGAATCATTGACTTGATACAACACAAGTCCGTAGTCTTGATACAACACAAGACCAATCTTGATACAACACAAAATCACAGTAGAAACAGATAGAGCACAAGACTCCAATTTTGATACATCACAAGATCACAATACAAACATCCACCTCAATACATGATGACATAGATAGGACTTGACACAACACAATGTCCTAACTTGATACCACACAAGTCTTTGAGAATGACTCTTGATGATGTACAATCAACAGTTTGCCAACAAGAATAATGGAACAACCACCAAATGGAGTGCGTCTATGGGGAGCGAATGCTTTGTGTAAGCGTTCATCAATGTGACTAAACAATTTCGGGCCAATGAAGCTCATCTCATCAATAAGAATGTAGCAAACATGCTTTAGGTATTCTTGAAGAGTTGTGAGTGATTTTCCCTCAAGAGGGTTCATCTCCTTTATAGGTATCCAAAGGGATGCATGTATATGAAAGGCTGGGACACTAGTAGGAGTAATTAGTAGTAAGGGATTGATTGTTTTGATTGAGGTTGTTACGAGTGCATGTTCAATGCATCCATTTAAGTATGAATTTCCTATGCCTGCATTGCCCTAGATGATCATTTTGAGTAGAGGGGTGTTTTCATTTTTGAAAAGTGAGTTAGAACAATGTCAAAAGCTTTGCGTTAGGAGGGGCTAAAAAATGAGTCTGGAGAAGGGTTAATGGAGGAGTGAGCATGTTGAATTTGGTGGTTTGAATGAATGAAGTCTATAAAATGTATGGTTGTCTCTTGCAAGTGTACAGAGATAGATGAATGGATCCAATCATTGTTGTTTTCAAAGTCACGATGACCAAGCATGCCAAGGTCACTAAGTTAGACGTTGTTCCTAGAGTGGAGTTGAGATAGGATTTCCCATTCGTCTAAATCAATAAGACATTCAACACGCATGTCATCATCAAGAAGATGTTAATTAGAATCCTTATCTTGAGGTTGTTGAGGTTTGCGATCAACATGCCATGCATTGTATGAGTTTTTTTATTTGTTCCTAGTTTGCAATAATTTCTTCATTGTAAGAACCAACACCATTGGGAATATTTTGAAAAGGCTTGTAGAGCAAGAGCTCACTCCAATAGAAATCAATGTAGGAATCTGAATATGTGGAAGGAATTTCAAAGTATCAAGGAAAAACATGGACAATCATGGAAGCCTCCCTCTTTTTCCACTTTTACTTTTTTCGTCGAGCATCAAAGAACCAATTTCTTGTCGCTTCAATAAGTGACAATGGATGCAGAGAAAGAGTTCATTTCATTTATGCATCGATGAAGCTTGTTGTTGAAAGAGTGTCAGTGTGGTTTCACTCACATCATGTTCAACATGCTTAGAAATATTTCGACTAACATTTAAGGACATAAATGATTGACTACATATTGTTAAGGGTAGTTTTTGTAGCATATGGCATGTTTTGTGTCTCCTATACCATGTTCAATGATGAAAGTTTTATAAAGAAGTTTTGAGTGACTACAATAGGGTCTTGTGGAGTCTCAATTGGGGAGATTTTGGTTAGCACATGGCGATAATGTCATGAGGGTCATGTGGAGTTGCAATTTGGGAGATTCTAGTTAGCATATGGCAATAATTTCATGATTTTGACTCTACTTTAGATGCATACTTTAAAATGTACTTTAGCACAACATGACAAGAAAGAACAGGTTGGAATTCAACATTAGCTCGCCATATTGAAAGTATATCATAGTTGTGGATGTTTAATCTATCATCATGTCGAGCAAGGTTGTATGTTTTACGTCCATGCTCATCAATTGGCATTGTAGATGTAGCATGCAACTCCCATGGATCTTTATATCGAAATTCAAGGGTGGAGCCTTTCTTTCGCAAACACGGAAATTCCTTACATTTTGCATGTTTTTGAACACAACTAACAAGTTCGCACAGTCTTGAAGTGGATTGGATGCAAATATTTCAATTGTGCTTAGTAGACATGGATCAACAAGAATTGAGTAATGGAATTGGATATTCCTATCAATTTTTTTTGCAAGATTGGCTTCAATTGGGTCCTCTGAGTGCAGTGTGTCATATTAGGTGTATTTTCCAACCATGTGAAACCATGAATATGAGTAGACCCTCTATGTTTCCATTCATACATATGCAAATAAACATTTATAGGAAGATGTGTGTGAAGACAAGTATTGTAAGTAAAAAGTGAGTATGAATTGGACTTAAATGTATAGCCTGTACCGGTATTCTTTCGCATAGAAGTGTTTCTCTAGGACTTCTTCATGAAAGATTGTGAATATGTGATACATGTACAAAGATGTATAAGATGTGGCGTCCCTTATTGTAAAAACAACGTTGGAGAGCCTAGTTGTGTAACCATCTTTATTAGTTCACTCGTGGATTTGTTCCAAAAATATCTTTTTCCATGGAGAGATAAGCCAAAGTGTATAAGTTGTTCTCGAAGTTTCCCATCAAGCAAGTGTTGGAGGTGATGGCGAAGGTATGTGATAAGGATCGTGTTTTAACTTGTACGCCAAGGCTTCCATAACACAACACGAGATCTGTACTAACAAATAATTCATAATCTTTTTGTTCATACCTATGCGTTCTCACAAACAACGTGCCATCAATAACCAGCGCGCAGACCATGCACAAAAAATCAATACTGCGCAGCATTACCATTCTTCTTCTCCTAAGAATTAGAAACGTGGAAACGTTCACCAAGAATGACATCTTCAGTTGGGGTGCACACAAATTATGACATATATTCATCAACACACGAGCACAGTGATCTTCTTTGAATATTACCACATGGCACAGATGAATTTCACTGCGCATATCAACACCTTGATTATTCAAAGTACATGGCGCCTGAAAGGCCTCAAACAATTGTCATCAAAATAGACTTTCCCATCTGAAGCTCCGCTGTAAACACATAATTTCATATCAACACAATTTGAGTTATTATATTATTTAGGGGGATTCTAACTAAGGGATCTGTGTCCTCGACCAGTGGAGCACCAGTATTTATTGCAGCTCTACCTCTTGCTTCCAGTATCTATTGCAGCTCTATCTCTTGCTTAATCACGCATGATTTAACCAACCATCATGGCCCTTCCTCATGGTTGGGCTCCACTCTCTAGGGATCCCAGTGCGGGCATCTTTAAACTTGTTACTCTAGTCCTGTAAACTCTGCTTATAGAGTCCATGAAGAACCACTCCACCTATCCTTTTAGATATTATATAACAAGTCTGCCTCGTATCCAACTCAACACAATTTGAGTTATTATATTATTGAGTTGTTAATAATGCAGGGTAAGCTTCATTTCTATATGACTAGAACACTCACATAGTTTATAGTTTATGGTTGGATCACCTCCAAAAGATCAAATGGTTAATAGATAGTCACCTACATTCTTCTTGTTATTTATTTATCAACTATCAGTTAGTTTGTATATCTTTTTCTTTTTATGTTACATTGTTCTAGTTATCTGTCATGAACAGCTATCCATTTATCAGCTATGAGTTCTACTAGGTATCCATTTATGAGCTAGCAACCAGTTATTTTTAATATTCTTTTTTTATAATGGTTTATTTCAAATTTTGAATGACTACCATATAATCAATCTCTGTACTACACTTGTCTCATCCTAAGATGAAAAAACACAGTCCACCCCAAATCTCACATAAAAACCCCTGTGACTTAATTAACAACTAGCACACCCACATAGTTTGTGGTTGGATCAGGTGGATAGTGATCAAATGGTTGAGACATAGTTATGGAATGAAACTATTTTTTTATTTATCATATTCTTCTAGTTAAAAGGGTTCAACATTCTTCCTGTTATCCATTTATCAACTATAAGTTATATTTTATGTTATTTTTCTTTCTATCTCACATTCTTATAGTTATCTATCATGAAATGTTGGTTATTCATTAATCAATTATGAGTTATCCATGTATTGCTTCCAATTATCCATTTAACAACTACCAGTCATTATATATAATTGTTTATGTCAAATTTTGAACAACTACCATAAAATCAATCTTAACAATACATCTGTCTCATCATCCTAGTTTGTAGATGAAAAAACATATACCCTATTCCACTCTAAATTTCAAATAAAAACATCAATCTACACAAAAATTGTGCTGAAATTACTTAAAAAAAAGTATAAAATGAAACTTAATTATCTCTTTTGCATAGCAACACTACCTCAAAGTATTAAAGTATTAGACAATTTGAGAAAAACGCCCTTTCTACACAGAAAGAAAGTGCTTATGTCTGCTGCAATGTGCCGACACGAAGCAATTTTGAAACAAGAAGCTCTGCAGAAGAGTTTGCTATTTGAAACAACATTTAATATTTATTGGAGACGAGCAGACTCTGGATTATGTTAATCAGGGCCTGGAAT
>LPNX010213222.1:389957-445976 GCA_001517045.1 Pseudotsuga menziesii
ACCACCGGCGTTTCTTATAGCGTCGCCATTGAGAGCTTCTTTCTCATAATCGGTGCAGAGCTTCTGTACATCCGCCATAGCAATCATCAGTCCATCGTTTGCACCAACATTAGAACTGGACAACTGTATTCGGAACCACAAGACTCCCCTCTCGGCCATGCCTTTACCTTTTTCTTTTTTACAATACAACACAATACAATTCGCAGTAACGCAGCTTTATATAGGCAGATTTCATAGAAAACTGTCACTAGGGAAACGCTAATTTGCAGATTTATAGGGAGATTTCAGAAAAAAAACTGTTAGCATGGAAACGTAAATTAGCCTGAAACCCGGGTTTTAGCCGAAAGCTGAAAAACTACCTATCTCTATCTCTCACTCAATAAGTTCTTATGTTAAATAAGTTCTTATGTTAAATAAGTTCCAAAATAAGTTCTTATGTTAAATAACACATCTATATAGTTTTTGTTGAATTACTCATAGAGATTAAATGGTTGATAAATAGTTATAAAATGGAATAATAGTTTAAATGTGAGTTATGCATGGGTAGCTACATGTTATCAATTTATCAACTATCAATTAATTTTTACACTCTTTTTCTTTTCATCTCACATTCTTCTAGTTATCTTTGATTAACTGTTGGTTATCCATTTATGAGTTACCACTTATCTATGCATTGCTACCACTTATCTGTTTCACCTCACATTCTTCATAGAGATCAAAGATTAAAACTAACACATCTATATAGTTTTTCAAAGTAACACATTTATATATAGATTGTGTTGGATCACTCATAGAGATCAAATGGTTGATAGATAGTTATGAAATGGAATAATGGTTTAAATGTGAGTTATGCATGGGTAGCTACATGTTATCAATTTATCAACTATCAATTATTTTTTATTTTTTTTCTTTTCATTTCACATTCTTCTAGTTATCTTTGATTAACTGTTGGTTATCCATTTATGAGTTACTAGTTATCTATGCATTGCTACCACTTATCCATTCATCAGCTAGCCAACATTTATTTTTTATAATTTTTTATTTTGAATTACTGCCATGTAATCAATTTCGATAGTCTCATCTCAAAAACATAGACGGGAGTCCACTCCAAATCTCAAATAAAGAGTCTATCTACTTAAATATTGTTATACTATTTTTTCTTTTCTCTCTTTAACTTAAATTATAAGTTTGAAGCAATTTTAAGAAGTGTTTTATATGCGTGTAAATTGGATACCTAATCTTAACTATATTCAAGCTTCTACCAAAAATTAAAGCATATTTATTTTAAAGTTAAGATTATAATAATAAAATGTTTTGAATTTATTTTCTATATATATATTTTATAAAATTTTTGAATTTATATAAGATAAGAGTTACGAAGTGGCAATGTCAGCAATTGCTAATTATTAACAAGGATTGTTATAAAATTAAAAATATAGAAATATGATATATGATATTTTTATCACAAAATTGTGATAAAAACAAAAATCCTTTTATTTCAAGATTATTTAGCCATCAATTTCTTACCATAAATAAAATGATAAAACTTAAATTCTTACAATAATTTGATATATTATATAAAATTTTGTTTTGTAAAATCAATGTCTTAAACAATATTTTTATAAGATTTTCATAAATAATTATTGCATCCAATATGTATCTAATTAAATTAAAATTATTATTTTTATATAAGTATATTCTTTTCTAATTAAAAAAATAAGATCTAGACTATTTAATTACCCTCTAGTCATAAGAGTATCAAGTTTAAAAATAAAATGTAACTTAAAAAAAATTAAAAATATTTTATCAAAGGAGAAAATAAGATCAACCTTAAAATATTGAATAATTTGTTATTTAATTTCAGAAAATATATCTTAATAATTTATTGTTTGATTGAGAGAATAAATTTTAAATTCAGATTACATATTAAACCAACTATACCAAATATTGACTTATGATCTAATAAAAACAATCACAAACTAGGGCCTAGGAATTTGTAATCTCTTTATTTATCAGCTTATTATTATTCATATCATTTGATGTTGTTTGATATAGAGAATTAAAATTAAATTCAAGGTTAATGTTTAATTGAACAATACCCTATGTTGACTTGTGATTGGATAAAAATAATAACAAATGAAGGCCTCAAGAATTAGTAATCTCTTTATTACCCACTTATTGTTCATATCATTTGATGTGAGAAAACTTTATTTAGAAAAAGAGAAAAAAAACATATAAAGTTGTAAACATTTTTTTTGTATTTGCAATATAAAAATAGATACAAAGCCATAGGCAGACCTTCGTAATTGATAGCGAGATCCAGTTTACCCATAAGGAGATAGTAGTTCCTTCCCGAGGTATTTGTCTCTTGATTGAACGTACCCTTCTATGGTTGTGTGGCGACTTCTTTTTCATTTGGTTTGGAGGTAAGTCCTTATCTTCCCTCTCGAGTATGTGACCTAAACTATTCCCATAGATAACATTAAAAATATTGTTACTTCTAAGTTTAAAGAGAAAATGTGGTGTGAGAAATATTTAGAGGCTAAAAGAAAATTAAGATATTATAAGGAGGTCATCAACCCTACTCTAGAAGATCAAAAGTGTCTCTCTGTTTTAACTAGTTCAAAGAAAAAAACTAATATAGTCAAGATAAGAACGAACTCTCATGAGCTCCATAGTGAAAGAGGTCGTTGGGCAATTCCTAAAACACCATGGGTGAAAAGGATCTGCCAGCTCTGTGAAAATATGAACATTGAGGATGAAAATCACTTCCTCTTAGAGTGCCCTACGTACAACCACATTAGATATCAGTTTCATAATCTTTGTTGCAATACCGACCTTCCTATCCTTTTAAAATGTCAAAATTATAGTGAGCTCTAGACGCTTCTCTCCAAGCTCTTTGAGCATAGGAATACAATTTTAAAACAAACTAAATAATTCGGTCGGTTAGACCAAAGTTTGGTCTCATGGGACGGTAACCATCATCATCATCATCATCATATAACTCAATTTAATGTAGTATTAGTTATATCTAATTCATATTAGAGAAAGAAACAAGATAGACTATATACTAACACCTTGAAATTAAGAAAAAGCTATTAACTATAATATTTTCATTTTAAAAGAACCTTTCAATTGGCTAGGTATACATTCCGATACGCTTTCACTTGCTAATGTTGATTTACTATCATATTTCAATATTTAACTTCTAGTTGTTTATATTAAAATGAAAGCACAGGGAGATTGCTAGGAAGCCATGTGTGTCATGCATGACACTTGAGTTTTGAACTTAACGAGCCTACACTATTTATTATGCTCTATATCTTGTCTATGGAATTGAATTACCATCAAACCCACATCAAACCCAAAGGCAAAATATATCTTACGGAAGCCACGCACCATACGATCCCAACTTGTAGACACATATTCCCATATGCTTCAAGAATTCACATCTATGAAGCAGTTTCAACATGTATTAGCTTTCTTGATCTTCTTTAAATTATATAGA
This sequence comes from Pseudotsuga menziesii, assembly GCA_001517045.1. NCBI lineage: Eukaryota > Viridiplantae > Streptophyta > Pinopsida > Pinales > Pinaceae > Pseudotsuga > Pseudotsuga menziesii. The sequence continues at coordinate 393,466 of LPNX010213222.1, forward strand.
AACATTTTTTGGATGGATGCCACACAAAGAAATAAAAATGATCAAAAATGAATTGTGAGTGAAACAAAACTTACACTGATTGAAAGACATGAAATTAATCCAGTAAAGAACCCCTTGGAAAGACTTCCTTCCCCGAAGCCCCAAATTTTTACGCATAGAATCACTGCAATGGATACCTGTAGGAAACAAGATTAAGTGCCAACAATTAAGAAACCAGACCTTATAAAATAGGTGGTTGTTATCTAAAACCGAATAGATTATAATCATATCCACAAATCATCAAAATTCCGTGTTAGTGGTATTGTAAATCTCGATGAAGAATATATCAAGTGAGAAAGACAGTGGCTGTGTTTGCATTGTCCAATGAATCTATGTCCATTGAATATTCTTATACCTTTAGTCGAATTATAACACACACCCAATAAGTTTTGTATTTAGGCATAATCATATGACACTTCAATTTATGTATACCACTCAACCAGAATCACTCATCCTTTAATTGATATATAACACTAACCCAGTAAGAGGAAGAATTTGCAACTTATTACTGCAAAAAATATGCAAAGTTTAGAGCAATGGTTGTATAGTTAATGAGTTTGTTAAACTGGAACAAACTTCAAATAAGGTTAAAATTAGATTCAATTAAGATCGTTATCATAGAAAGTTCATGGCCCTAATGCACAAACCTGATTGCCAAAGCCGGCACCAATGTCGAGAAATATGTGGTCAACAATGAGCATGGTCACATTGCCAATTAATGCAGCTGCAACAGACATATTTCTTGTTAGATCTCAAGCTGCTTGAGATCCAATGAACACCATGCATGTTTCCACCGCATTAATTGGACTGCAACAAGCTAAACAATATTAAAGGATTCAAAGTTCCAAGCCCCATCACATAAACCTGGTGGTAGTTGGTGGTTGATGCAAAAAAGGAGCGATCATGCCATCTACATACAAAGAAGTATTGAATGTCGTCAGCAACTGGTTGGTGTGAACTCACTTCATCTTCCAGAAAACATTTGGGAATAATTTCTTAGAAAATTTTACGCCAACAAGATTCGAGCCAATCACTATTTTAATAAGTAACATTTCAAAAATTACGTTTAATTTAAAAAAATTATAACTGTTGAAAACATTGCAAAATAGGAAAAAATGAACTCTGTGTACTATTGGATTTAATTGAATTGAACAATTCATATATCACCCTAGGCGTAACAATGAGAATAGTCTCAAAAAATAGTTCAATTTTTTCCCAAAACCATGTTTTTCTCACCATATTTTAATCTTCTTTTCTAGAATAATTCCTTATAACTTTATTAAAAGATGACCAACCATAAAATTATAAGCGTCCTATAATTTGAAGGGTTGTTTTCTATCTTCTTTTATAAAAGTTAGAATTATGAGTTTTTGAACCGAAAACCCTACTTCATTACTCTATCTAAAAGATTGTAAATATGAGGGATAATACCAATCCTCTACTTTTTATTATTTTTTTGCAAGTTGTTTAACTCTAAACTTCATATCTTCCAAAGTGGAAATGTTTTCTTCCCAAAGTGAAAATCTTTTCCTCTGTAATAAGGGTTTGAATATTGTCTATGACATCAGGAGATTCATAAAACTTTTAAGATTCAAAATCTAGTCTATATAGACAATCATATTAGTCTCTTTAGTATTTTATGTTATAATTTAAAAAAAAAAATAGCCTCAAATTTTGAAAGATATAAAATATTATTTTACTAAGTTATATATATATATATATATATAGCTTTCTATTTATAAAAAGTTTTGTTTTTCCTTTTTTTAAGTAGGACTTTGTTACGGTTTATCTTGTCATCCTTTGGGGATTTTCCCCCTTTTATCATGCCAGGGTTGGCCAATCAATTATATTTTTTACAATAAGTGTTTAGAGACTATATGTTTATGGGGAGATTTTATTCATTTTTTGAGATCTTATAGGGAAAGTTCATCTTTAATTTTGTCAAAGATCAAGCTATTTCTATTTTTATGTTTTTATTCTATGGAACTATTATGTACCATATAATTTAGAGTTAGGATTAAGAGTTTATGATTTGATTCTATCCCATGTCTATAAGATATCAAAATTAACTATTTGTTTAGTTGCATATGGAGATATCAAATCCACATAATCTATCATACGATTGCCAAGACCATGGATACAAGTTAACATGCTCGATTTTGGTCATTTCATTAGACCATTGTAAATTATTAGTTCATTAGAATTGCAAAGATTGATATGTTATAAAACATATAAATTTTCATCTAAATCTTCAAAGCTTATTTCATAACTCCCAACTAAAATAAGATCCTCAGATAACCATAAAGGGTTAGATTTGGATGTGTTTCTTACCATAATAGCTTGGTTAAATATTGTTCTAGGATTAAAGTCCCTAAGTAAGTGTATATTACCTTCGTTTATTAGACAATAAATATCATGTTTTAAGCCATCATAAAGGACATTTTTTTAATCTAAATTGCTTTTCTTATAAAATTCCGATAGAATTTAAAATGAGACGATATAATTTCTTTTAGCATTATTGCCTAAGATCTCCATCCAAATGCACTTATTTAAAGTGTATTGCTTGTGAATCCTAATATAAGGAGATAATTTCTTCCTTATATGTCAACTATGCCTCTAATATCTTTGTGAGGGAATCTCTTGTTCCCTTTTGACCATGGGATAAATATTTCTATGGAACAGAATCTAGATTCTGCATGTCCCCAATTTTCAATAAGAAATATAATTATTATCAATTTAACTTAGGATCCAACTTAAAGTGGGACCTTTAATCCATGAAAAACCATGAAAATTCCAATAGAGAATCTTGAATATGCCAAATTCCTTCGTATTATTTTTTGGGTTCTTTATCTCTAATAATTTCCTTTTCATTTCTAATTATTTCTTATTTTCCTTCCCTGTGGTTTCTTTTACCTTTTCAACTTTTTTTCTTAATTTAGCTTTAATACTTGAATGTGATCCTCATTTAAAAATATTCTTATATCTTTTCAACTCAAAGTTTATTGAATATGCTAACCTTATGTTTAATAGATTTTATCTTAGCATGTATCAACCTCTCTTATGTAATTATTTCTCTTTCATAGTTTGTTTCAAATTGTAACTTCTTTTATAGCTATTCCTTGATTAGTTCTAGTGTGTCTTATTCTCCCTTTTAGTTAAGAATTTTTTTTATAAGGTTTAAAAGGCTCTTTCGTTACATTTCTAGTGCAATTACATGAACTATTTAATGAGTTTGATTTCCAACTTAGCTTCTAAACTATTTAGGGTCAAATAATTGTTTATCTTTTGTTCTAGATCTTTGATCTTGTGCTTCATTTTAAATTTTTCTAAATTTTCAATGTCCCCTGCATGGGTTAGTTGTTTTGTTCCTTATTTTTCTTCTCCATTTCTTGTAGTGTAATATCCATTGTCTACAAGTTATTCTCCAATACTAATATTGTATTATCTATTTTGTTTAGAATCATGTCTTCAAGGGATGCAAATTTATTATAGCATTGCTTTTATCTCTATTTGAAGTTTCATTTCTCTTCTTGTTGTTTCTCTAATTATACTATATATTTGCAAATAGTGTCTAAAGTTATTTTGCTAGGTTTACCCTACAAATCCTTTGGTATATGTGGTGTATTGCTCATATTGGAACAAAAATTAAGAAAGAGAAAATTGATGAGTGACGAATATGCCTAGGGGAATATTTTGTCACATGATTTGGTTTTGAATATGATCTTTCATCATTGTTCTTTAACTTAAGTGTATTTGAATTACATTCTAGACTATTTAACAATCAAGTTAGGACATCGACATTTCCCTAAGTACTTGATACAAAATCAACCTTTCAAACAAAGATTCAAACTTTTGTAGCCCTAAATTGCTTCTCAATTGATATTTTCTAGAGACTCGACTTGAAATCATTACCTAACAAGCCTACTTGGATATGAGGTTCAAATTTGTCTCAATAAATCCTCTAAAACAAAATGGGATTCTAATAGATGATGATCAAATTTTCTTGGAGATTGAGCTTCAAACTAGTGTTTAGCTAAACCTACCAATATTAAAATTAATTTAGCTTCACATAGAAGCAATCTTCCTAGATATATCCTTATGAAGGTATATCCATACTTTAATGACTTAATATGTACCTCTATATAAATCTTAAAATGTTCTACATTTGCAGTATGTTTTTCTTGTTCCATTTTTTACTTTCTAGGGGAGGTCTTTCCTTAACCCAATTCCAGTTTTAATATTTAGCTTGGCCAACTCATTATTTAACATATATACCTAGAGATGCTACTTCAAATCAAGCTCTTAATATATTGGGTTCCAAATCATTAGGGCATTGAAAATTCTTTGTTCAACAAACCTTCTCAATGAATTGGGCCTCAAATCACTAGGTCACAGATATTTCCTTACTCAGCGAATGGCTCAATAGATAAAGCTCAATAAATAGGCTTGAAGGATACTTGCTCAATAGATGGCTCAACAAATTGGGTTCGATTTCCAGCCTCAATAGATCATCACTCAACAAGTTTGGTTTCAAATTACTAGGACATGGATATTTCATTGCTTAGCAGATTGACTTAATAGATCATTCTCAGCATATAGGGTTCAATGTTATGGTAATTATTTTAACTCAATTTTCCTTACATTTAATTTATTAACATTAAGTTATCTTACACATATCATCTAGAGATATTATGTTATAAATTATGCATTTCACAATTCAATGAGAGGTAGGGTTTTTGTTATAATATATTAATAATCAAATGAATTTGACTTAGGTAATGGATTTTGTTTCATTATGGATGAATATGGAGAAGGAGAAGGTGTGTATTCACCTTCACTCCTACCACCTGGCCTCATGGGATGAAGGTGTGAATCTGAGTATCTACATTTGTGCACCCAATTGCATACTTTGACTTCCCACCACCAACCATCTGATGGTGAAAGATTCTTAGAGAAGGCATGAATTTATGTACCCAAATGAAAACTTCAATTCCTCACAACCCATCTTCTTAGGGCCAAACTATGTACTTTGCATTAATAACAATGTACTGTTTTATAACTCCATGAAGATTAGATACTTAATGACATATTTCACATACAAGTGTAGAGCTTCACCCCTCTACTCACTCTCATAAGTTAAAAATATATGTAATAAGTGAATCCATGAAGATGAGTAACTATTTTGTTTATTTTTGGCATGGAAAAAATGGTATTTTCTAATTATTCAACTTTTGATGATCATAAGTTATATGTGTATTTTGTATTTGAATTCGTTATTAAAAGATGAAGGAACCTTTTTATTAACATTTGATTGGTTAATATACAATTTCTTAGAGTTAATCCTAAAACAATTTAGTGTGCATGTTCTACTTAATATTGTTTTATGATCTCCTCTTGCAGGATATGAAACCAATGAAGAGCCTAAATCTATGCCTATATATGGTGTATTAGTTGTATCATGATGTACTCCTTTGACTCCACCAAAATGAAAAAAAGAAATCACTAATAATGGTGGATAAGTAGGATGAGAGTGGCTATTAATTCCCAAAGTTTTCTAAAATATTTATGCCTACCCTTCTTAAAGGCAAACAATATTTCACAGGCCATACGATATTTAATGCGGCCGCCATCGCACTGTGGGCCATTGGATCTCAACGGCCATTGTATCCAATGGTCCACACTGCCGCGACGGCCGCATTAAATATCGTATAGCGTGTGAAATAATTTTTGCCTTTCTTAAAGACCATAAAGAGATTTCGGAATCAATAGTCAATGTAACCCATCCAAGCTGAACTAACTTATATAAAACATTTTTTAAAGAATAGGAAAATGCATTCACTTCTGCTCGTCGGACCAACATTTTTGAAATTTTTTATTAAATTTAATATTTTCATTTAACTGTTAAAAACTATACATAAAATATATTTTATGTACGGATTGCACCTTTTGTTTTCGTTTTAATTTTTTTTTAAAGACAACCGAAGATTGTACCTATGTATTTTTTTTCACTTATGCTCTTCCCTCCAACGTTTTCTAAAAAGAAATATTTATTTATTTATTTTCATTAAACTACTAAATAAAATATGTGTTTCTATGTGGTCTCCACTTTTTGTTTTCGTTCCAACTCCTATTTTGCGATAGGATTGTACAGGTGTATTTTTTTCACATATATCGGTTCTGCACTTATTTTTTTATTAATTTAATTGAAGATGTGAAATAGAATATGATAAATACATACATATGTATTTTTCACACATAAAGGTTTTATGGAAAAATAAATTAAAAGTAGGGTGATCTGAAAATTTGTAAATTTACCAAACTTTCAAAGCTGAAAAAACTTATAATTGCGATGTTGTAGGGTGATATGGTCATGATCATATTTTTTTAAAAGAACTTATAATTTTGATGTTGTAGGGGTGATATTGTTATAAGTCCAAATTTAATTTAACAATATTAATTAGTAATTAATTTTGGTTAAAATGTTTTTGTTAGAAGAAAATTTTCAAAAAGTATTTTTTTGTTTTTAAGATATAAAAATTGAATAAGCATGGAGAGTAAGAATATTGTAAAGACCAAAAATTCAAAGGAAAATGATGATATTCAAAATGAAAAAAAAGCAGGGAAATGAGAAAAAAAAAACACGTTTAAGAAGTAAAGATGTAAATGATTATGTTGAACAAAATATTTTGCGTATTAATGGTGATATGCATGGCAAAGAAGAGTGAATGGACTTGACTTTTAGTGAGGAATGGCATGGAATAGATGGACAAAGTAGAGGAAGTTAATGTAATACATAGAATTGGTGAAAAGACTTTAAGCATGATGATATCCAATCTTATGATAAATTTCATAGAGCATTGATATAATTGGGTCCTTATACTACATGGAATTTTATTTATCATATTTTTAAAACTTTATGTTGTTTGGGTAAATGAAGTGCAATATATTGAAAATATACTCAAATTTGATGTCAAATTTCACTATAACCTCTTGAAATTTACTTTTATTTTTATTTTTATTTTTTCTACCACTCACAAGGATGTAGTCCAAATTATTTTCATGTAAAATTTCTAAATAATTTTTTAATTATATATGCATGAAATAGTTGAATGTGTTATAATAGATAGCTTTATTTTTGTGTAAAATTTCTAAACAATTTTTATATTATATATGTATTGGGTGAATATGGTGTAATAGATAACAATGTCAAATGAAATCTCTAGTGACTTTACTACACTAATAGTGAAATATAGTGATGGTAAAAGTTATTTCCTTTGCAATATTTCCCAATTTTGAAATTTCGCAAGGCTATAAATTGTAGTAGAAATATTGGTGACCAAATGATGGATATGGAGAGGATAGATATGAATTTAATCTATGGAAAAAAAATTAATATAATTGCAATATTTCCCATCTTGAAATTTCCCTAAGTCTATAAATTGTAGTAGAAATATTGGTGATCAAATGATGGATATGGAGAGGATAGATATCAACTTATCTCATTGAAAAAAAAAAATACTAATATAATTGTGAATGATGAGATAAACAGATTGACCCTTTACACCTATGTTCTAATGGTTAAGGATAAAGGATACTCTCATAGAATATAACTTTGATGATGGTCACAATGTACTCATTATTGATAAGGCATGGAAACCCCTATAAAGGCTCAAAGACTGTAATGTCCCCTTTTAGGAAATTTTATCAAATGACCAATTATTCAATTCTTTCACAATGTAATAAAATTGATCTTCTTACAACTCTAGTTATATGGATTCAATTGATTCCAAAATTCCTCCAATTGCTTTCGAACTTGGTGAGGAAGGTCCTGATAGGTGATGGGACATATTAGCACATCTATCAGACATATAATCAACTAATATTCCCAACCATGGTCTGCAATTTGCAAGGGAAGAAGTTTCGGGACAAGACTAGTCAATTTGGGAGGTGGAAATCCCCCCTCGGTCCTAGAACAAATCTCTTCACAACATTGTAAAACCTTCACTAATGGTGGGTATGATACTTGGATCTGTTATCAAAAATTAATTAAAGTATATTTGAAGCATCATATGTGGTTTTGGGGTCGAATAGGTATCCAAGGGAATTCCATGAATTTACTAGTAATTTTGAGGTTCCAACCCCCAATGGTAGATGACTCCAAATAGCTCCAAACGCTCTAGAATTGTACTAGAAGGTGTATTAGTGATACAATAACTTAATTATAATTTTTAGGGGTGTATTATGGGCTTCCAATTACTTTTGAAAGTCTATATCAAATTCTGAATGTTTTAACTAGGAATTTTGGGGCTCAAATACCCCCCAGGTAATTGTCGAAATGGATTCCCAAATGTACAGAAACTCACTCAAATTATAAAACTGAAGTAGGGGATGTATAGAAGAAATTACAAGAGAATCATATGTATAATCAACCGAACTCCCATGGCTGTTATCACTTCCTTCAATAAGATTTAAAAAACTAGTTTTGGACCCTTGGGGAAATGAGATGTAGTTTGCCCCAAATGCTATGAAATTCGACCCAACGGCCACAAATTATCAGTTATAGACCCTGAAACCCGTAATATACTTTAATTATAGTTTATTTATTCATAAATCATCAATGGTGCACACGTATATTTGATTCCATCAAGATTGCAAGAGTTCACAACAAGTTATTGGGGAAATGGCACTGTTTCTTCAATATTGGAAAATAATACATGAGATATCTTGGCCTTTTGAACTGAGAGATTTCTAAACTTGAAATACAGAGCATTTACATCAGAATACAAAATACAGGAGCAAGAGAAGCTTCCTCAAAGAGATGAATAGCTCACCGAGTGCGCCTCACTCCATAGAGTTGAAATATGGTGAGAAAACTTGAGATGAATGGAAGAACAAGCTGATATTGAGATGTCCATAATCATCATGTGGATTGAACTTGTAACTTATGACTCCATTGAAGCTCCTTGAAATACCTGAGTGGCCTCTCCAAATCATCGATTAGGATGGGAATCTTTCACCCTTGAAACTAGATAAGGTAAGGAACTGGTCATCCACTAGATCTCTCTTCAAAAACCCAAATTCATCAAATGATCAAAAAAATTCCTCTCATGGCTGATCCCTATATTTTATAAAAATTATTGGTCTTCTAAGGTTCCAAATCCATCCATAAACCAAAGCCAATTCAAATTGCTGTAGCTGCTCATGCTATGCCATGTGGCCTCTCTCTTCACCTTCCCTCTTCTCCCAAATTTGAGTAGGAGCCTCTTGGCCTTCTCCAACCCCCAAATTCGAGCTCTAATATGCTCTATTCAGGCATGAAATGTCCTTATGTCAGTATTTCAGCCTTCATATCTTACTTGTGTCATAACTGTCATAGAATCTACATCATTGGTGTCATAGATGTCATAAATGTAAGGGGAATCTAGCCAAGTGTCCATGAAACTCCCATTTGTCTTTTCCTCTCCCGTGTAAGTTACAATTCATCAAAAATTCGACCTATGAAGTATATGGACAAGTATATTAACCTCATAATCCATCCCAAAACATTAGGCTTCCCATAGATTCAAAATTACAAGAGGAGGATGCCATTTAGCATAGGAATTATAGCTTGAGTGGGCCCCATAGTCTCCATGTGTCTTCATTCTCCATAGCCATTTCAATTTTCTCTTTTATTTATTTAATAAGATACATTATTAAATCTTTATCCTCTTCTAATGTCTAAAAATCATTTATTATCCCCCTTATTCCAAATCTCAAAGCTTCCATCCCCAACCTAGGAAACTAGTGATTTTCCTCCTTGGCAATTATTTGACTTTTAGCATCCATTTGAAAACTTTCATGAATATGGAAAATGTGATTTGGAAATTGTGACCCAATTAAAAATTTGGGACATTACAAATCCTCCCTTCCAAATATTTATCATCCTCAATCAATTTCAAACATGGCTGTTGAAGAACCCGCCTTATGTATGATTCTTTGAAGTTGCCACTAAGCTGCTCACTTTGAGTCTTTGATATTCCATGAAGATTTTAGAGAGGAACCATCATGCTCGATGCTGAAATACTATGTTTAAAATAACATTATTAAGTGGGGAATCCATCTCCCATACTGCTTGTTTCCTAAAGAATTTGGAATCAATGGGACTAAAAACTATCTCGGAGTCCCATTGCTTGCATTGCACTCCAACAATTAAGAGTGCTCTCCAACTCATACCATTAGGAAAGAGAATTAATGGATCCCATTTTCTTGTATGCATTATTCTAAACATCATTAGTACATAATATATATCATCAAAGTACATAACAACATAATAAAAATATACATCAAGTAGGCGCCTCATCAAAAAATCATGAAAGTGCTTATACCTCCAAGTGAGTAGACTACCATTTGCTAAGTGCATACATGCTTCAAGTGACCAATAAAATATTCTCCAATGACATAGGTGAGGATCCCATGTCATATAATTCTGCTCCCAAAGAATGTAACATGCGTCAAAATAATAATCAGGCATTTGTTCTTTCATCCAAGAAGTGAATGAAGAACCTCCGCCAAAATATGAACCAAATAAGGAGCAAATAAAACATGAACACTTCAAGTGGCTCAAAGAAGTCTCATCAATACATCCATGAATGAGAGAATCATAAAGATATAACAAAGTATGTGGTTGGCAACAAAAATGTTCTCTAATCATGAATCTATTCACCCCAGTGTTGGATGACGTTCCTCCAACCTCAAATGACCCAAGTGTTGAGCAAGAAAAACCATGAGTCTTCAAGTAAATCAAATGCATATCATAGGTGCATCCATGTAGATGTGCATTATCATAAAATAACAAAGAATGTTTCTGAAAATGTGAATAATAGTGTGCTACAACCATGTCATCATAAAATATAAATCTAGGAGTTCCATACTCCTCATGTGGCACCATAAAAAAGAACCCTTTCACCCATACTTAATTGAGACTAATGCTGCAAAACATGGAATTGTAGGATGTAGGAGAATGAACTAACTCACCCAAATGACCAAAAAGTGTAGAAGTTTCATCATAGTAAGGATCCATATGGGTAGTATCATGAAGCTCCTTCAAAAGTGTGAAACATTTGTCATAGGTTGGTTCCAACGTAGAGGAATCATGCTCTCCTTTAAACATTGCATAACCTTCATCAAGAGACAATTCAAGTTCCTCTTCCACCACATCAAGTGTTTGAATCTCTTAAAGTTCAACTTCAAACACATCAAGCACATTAAAATTTCCACATTTCTCATGATCCTCCATGTCATGAGAATCCTCCAAATAACCTACCATTTGACAATCTAAAACATAGGAGGAAAAACAAGTTTCTTGCAACTTTTCAAGAAGTTGCTCATTTTGAATTGTGAGCTTATGAATAACTTCATTATTCTTCAAGTAGGATTCATGTAACCATTCACTAAGCTCAATGACATTTTTTACATCAAAAATCAAATACATGAAATTGCCTTTGATGTTGCACTTTTCTCTTTGAATCTTCTCCATGTCTTAAAGAAAGGATGGCTCCTCCAAGGAAGTAGCTCTCTAACAAGAATTTGATACCAATGCTTGAGTGTCATGGAGTATGCTAAGGGCCTCTTGGATATTATTTTCATTCATATTCAAGTACCCTTCAAGAAAATGAGGCTCTTGCAAATGAACCTCCTCATCTTCTTCCTTCTTGCTTGGACCAACTTCATGAAGCTCAAGTGATGATGTAGAAGCTGATCTTGTTTCTTCTTCAACTGCTACAAGGTCTTCATTTTAATGTTTAATGGAATTTTGGATTTCATAAACACTTTAAAAAGTGATCTCTATGTCACCAACACAGAGGTGTGAGCACCCATCATTAGGTACTCCTTCATAGTTCAAACATCCATTAGTAGATTCCCTTTGGTCCATGCCCAAAGTAGAATTTGTTTCAGAATGATATTCAATAGTTTCAAGGTACTCTTCTTCCTTCTCATGTGATGTTTCCTAATATTGTTCAAAGTCATTTGGGAGTGACTTTAGATGCTCCTGATGTAATTCCTTTTCTTCTTCACCACCCTTAGAAACTTGTAGCTCCTTGGTCTCCTCCCTACTTGTTGTCGGAGACATTTACCACCATACACACTCATTTTGGTCAATTTGGCCTAGTTAAACCACTATCCTAAGTTTTATTGACTTAATTGACATTAGAGGAGCACTAGATGACATCAGCATGAGCACACCCTTGCCTACATTCAGCTAAGGAGGCTAACTTAGCCTTCTCCTACATTCAGGGAGGCTAACTGGAGCACTCCGGGGGTGATCTGAGTGTCATTAATGCCCCATATTGCTAACTAATGGTTACAATAAGTTAAATAGAGTAGTGAAGGTGAATTCCTTCATTAAATTGATTATTTATTGATTATTTAATGAACTGGAGTCAATAGGGGCGCATCCAACCACTTCTGATGGTCGGTTACACTTTAGTTAACCTCATCGGGGTTCATTGGAGTCATTGATGCGCTACCACTTGTTGGTTGGCTTGCAGTGACATGTGTGAGCTACTTTCAGTTAGACTCGGTCATTTATTGCACTCCAACTTCAGTTAGGGCTCAGTTGAGTCAATTAGGGTTTTGATTAGTGGTTAACTTGAGTGTTGACTGTGTCTTACATTCAGTTAATCTAGACTCACTCATTCAATTCAAATGACCTCATTGGGAATTCAAATTACTTTGTCATTCATGCTTGCAGTATGATCATTTTATTGTATTACTCATTCTTTATTGATTATACAGAGCTGCTACTCATTTTGTAGCACTATTACACCATTTTCATGCCTTATTGTCTGAAATCTCTTATGAGATTGTGTTTTAGTCCGTAGATTACTGTGACATATTAAATATGGTATCAGAGATCACGGGAGGATTAAGCTCAAATCTCTCAAAAACAAGGTTTTTGACAGATCTTGAATGAAAAATTGAGCAAAGCTCAAAAATTCCAGCACTGCACTAGAAACCAAGGATTACCACTTAATATCCCAAGTAAGGAAATTATTGGTCAAGCTTGCTTGATCAACTATGCTGGGTGTGATGAAAGCCTAAAATGTGCAGGTTGTCTAACCTTACGGTGCCCCTTTTGTTGTGATTTGCAAGTTTTAACAAGTACAACTTTGAATGGAATCATTAGTCCCTCTTCTCACCCCATTCACAAGCTATTCAGAATGGAAGTTGAAGATGATTACATCTTTGAAGAGATGAGGTCTCTATGAGGTGTCTATTGGACTTGGAAAGGAGTCTTATGAGAATGAGAATGACTGGATAAATGATAGTGATAGAGCTTTTGGAGCAATATTTCTGGCCCTTTCTCCTAGCTTGTGCTACCTTATTGGTTCTGCTGAATACCTAAAGGATGTCTAGACAAAATTCAACAAAACCTTTGGAAAGCACAATGAGGATCATAATAGAACTTTGGAGATCACATCCAACACCACAAGAGTTCTTTACTCAAAAGTATTTTCCTCTACTCTCTCTGATGAATTTGTTCAAGATGAAGATGAAGGAGAATCTTCTACACAATCAGTTCGAATTGAAGAAAGTCTCCATGCAGTGACTCCTTCTCCTGATGCTCCGGAAGTTCATGAGATCTATGATATCTCATCTCCTCATATTTATGAAACATAAGAAGAAATTTGAATCTATGATATTGAATAAAAATACTGCTGCACTTCCATGCAAACATTCACCAGTGATTTTCCTTTGAATTCTATGCAAAATTTACTAGTAATTGCATCTGAAAGTGAAGAGAAATTTGATTTTTCTTCCTCTAATGTTGCTCCTAGTGTGAAAATATTTGATACTTTGGATATTTTGGAAGAAATATGATATTAAGGGTTATCCATTTGCTCCCCATGATCTAGATCTTCCAGCAAATTCCTGCAGGATTGCATGCACCAAAATTCAGAATTTTGAAGAAGAAGAAAGCTGTGCATCCACCATCTTTGTTAACCATTTATTTGAATCTGATATTAACCTTATTGGATCTGATATGATATTATTTAGATATGATCTGATATTTCTTGGTTTAATATATGAAAATCATAATATTTCAGTACTGCTTGTAGCTGTTCTCATCAACGGTGTGAAGAAACAAGTACCGCAAGTCTCCTACAAAACTGCTGCTGGGGATTTGATTTCATTTCACAGTTTTGGATTTGTTGTGAAATTATTTAGATCTTATTTACTTTTTTATATGATATTATTTGGTTCATATTTTAAAATCCAAGATATTTTAGTTATGTTTGTAGTTGCTCTCACCAATTCCGGTGTGAAAAATCAAGTACAACACTTTCTCTTCAAAACTGCTGATGGGGATTTGGTGTTAGTTTCTTCATATGAGGTTGCTGATATTTTATTATGTGATTCATTATCTATTTCAGAAGCTATGTCATATTATGGAGCTCAAGCATTCACTCTCCACATCCCCAGGGCTTCTCTACATGCTCATCTCCTCATAGAACTAGTAAAGAGGAAGACATTGTGCATCCACTTGGACACTTGCTCCTAATATTTAGGGCTGATTTTACCACTCATGGTTTTCTGTTCAAGGCTGAAACATATCAGTTTCTTGAGTGTTCCACACATGGTTTGAATCCTCAAGAACCTTTTCTCTCTCTTCAAATGATTTTAGCTGCTCTACATGGGTCCATTTTTCACTGTGCAGCTGTTTATATTTCTGATTCAGTTGAGTGCATTGTTATTCTTCCAAAGTGGAAGATTCCTCTAGACATATTCATTTATTTTGGATTCAGAGGTTCACATGCACAGTCTCAGGATGCTGCTGCATAGAAGAACAAAAAATTTCTTGATTTACTGCTTAGATTGAGGGGGGGTATTTTTCCCATGAGGTTTTCCCTGTTTCCTTGGTTATATTAATTAGTTACTTTGTTGTACAGGGTGAACTATGGCCTTTGTTGCTGGGGCCCTAGCATTCTTATGCACTTATGCTTTTCTACTCCTCTTGAGTATAGCTTAAGGGGGGGTGTTGGAGACATTTACCACCATACACACTCATTTTGGACAATTTGGCCTAGTTAAACCACTATCCTAAGTTTTATTGACTTAATTGACATCAAAGGAGCACTAGATGACATCAGCATGAGCACACCCATGCCTACCTTCAGTCAAGGAGGATAACTTAGCCTTCTCCTACATTCAGGGAGGCTAACTGGAGCACTCCAGGGGTGATTTGAGTGTCATTAATGCCCCATATTGCTAACTAATGGTTACAATTAGTTAAAAAGAGCAATGAAGGTGCCTTCCTTCATTAAATTGATTAGTTATTTATTATTTAATGAACTGGAGTCAACAGGGGCACCTCCAACCACTTAACCTCATCGGGGTTCATTGGAGTCATTAATGTGCTACCACTTGTTGGTTGGCTTGCAATGACATGTGTCTGAGCTACTTTCAGTTAGACTCAATCATTTATTGCACTTCGACATCAGTTAGGGCCCAGTTGAGTCAATTATAGTTTTGATCAGTGGTTAACTTGAGTGTTGACTATGTCTTACATTCAGTTAAGCCAGACTCACTCAATCAATTCGAATGACCTCCTTGGGAATTCAAATTGCTTTGTCCTTCATGCTTGCAGCATGATCATTGTATTGTATTACTCATTCTTTATTGATTATACATAGCTGCTACTCATTTTGTAGCACTATTACACCATTTTCATGACTTATTGCCTGAAATCTCTTATGAGACCGTGTTTTAGTCCCTAGATTACTGTGACAGATTAAATACTTGTGCATTGATGATTGTTCCTTAATGAGTTCTTTTTTGAATTATTTTTCATAAATTCCTTCAACTAATCATTAAGGTATTCAAAATAAATGGTATTATGTGTCTCTTCATGATGGAAACTTCTACTACCCATAAGTTGGCTAGCCATCAATTCGAATGCTTGCTTAACATGCCTGGTCATATCATCACCACATGACTTAATGACTTTATTCAATTCATCTATACCATCCATAACTTCAATAGGCTCCAAGACCATTCTATGATACCACTGTAACGTCCCCTTTTAGGAAATTTTATCAAATGACAAATTCTTCAATTCTTTCACAATGTACTCAAATTCATCTTCTTACAACTCTAGTTATATGGATTCAATTGATTCCAAAATTCCTCCAATTGATTTCAAACTTGGTGAGGAAGGTCATGAGGGGTGATGGGACATATTAGAACATATATCAGTCATATAATCAACTGATATACCCAACCATGGTATACAATTTTCAAGGGAAGAAGTCTCGGGACAAGACTAGGTAATTTGGGAGGTGGAAATCCCCCCTGGGTCCTGGAACAAATCTCTTCACAACACTATACAAACTTCACTAATGGTGGGTACGATACTTGGATCTGTTATAAGACATTAATTAAATTATATCTGAATCATCATATGTGGTTTTGGGGTCGAGTAGGTATCCAAGTGAATTCCATGAATTTACTAGAGTAATTTTGAGGTTCCAACCCCCAATGGTAGATGACTCCAAATAGCTCCAAATGCTCTTGAATTGTACTATAAGGTGTATGAGTGATATAATAACTTAATTATAATTTTTATGGGTGTATTATTTCCTTCCAATTACTTCTACAAGTATACATAAAATTCTGAACAAGATAGATGCTTTAACTAGCAATTTTGGGTCTCAAATCCCTCCCAGGTAATTGCCGGAATGGCTTCCCAAATGTACAGAAACTCACTAAAATTCTCAAATTTAATCAGTTTATGTGTAGAATACATTACAAGAGACACATATGAAGAACCAATAGAACTCCCATGGCTGTTATCACTTTCTTCAATCAGATATAAAAAACTAGTTTTGGACCCTTGGGGAAATGAGATGTAGTTTGCCCCAAATGCTATGAAATTTGACCCAATGGCCAAAAGTTATCAGTTATAGACCATGAAACCAATAATATACTTTAATTAAAGTTCATTCATTCATATATCATCAATGGTGAACACATATATTCGATTCCATGATCAAGACTGCAAGAGTTTACAACAAGGTATTGGGGAAATGGCATTGTTTCTAGAATATTGGAAAATAATACATGAGATATATTAGCCTTTCGACCTGATATATTTATGAACTTGAAATACAGAGAATTTATATAAAAATAAAAAATAATGGAGCAAGATAATCTCCCTCAAATAGACTAATAGCTCACCAAGTGCACCTCACTCCATAGAGTTGAAATATGGTGAGAAAACTTGAGATGAATGGAAAAATAAGATGATATGGAGATGTCCATAAGATTCCTGTAGCTTGAAACTGTAACTTATGACTCCATTGAATCTCCTTGAAATACCTCAGTGGCCTCTCCAAATCACCAATTAGGATGGGAATCTTTCACCCTCGAAATTGGCTAAGGCAAGGAACTAGTCATCCACTAGCTCTCTCTTCACAAACCCAAATTCATCAAATGATCAAAAATATTCTTATCATGGATGATTCCTGTATTTTATAAACATTATTGGTATTCTAGGGTTGCAAATCCATTCATAAACCAAATCCAAGTTGAATTGGTGTGGTTACTCATGCTATGCCATGTGGCCTCTCTCTTCACCTTTCCTCTTCTCCGAAATTTGAGTAGGAGCCTCTTGGCCTTCTCCAACACCAAAATTCGATCTCTAATATGATTTATCTAGGCATGACATGTCATTATTTTAGTATTTCAGCCTTCATATCTAACTTGTGTCATAACTGTCATAGAATCTCCATCATTGGTGTCATAGATGTCATAAATGTAAGGGGAAACTAGCCAAGTGTCCATGAAACTCCCATTTGGATCTTCCTCTCCCATGTAAGTTACAATTCATCCCAAATTAGACATATTAAGTATATGGAAAAGTATATTAACCTCATAATCCATCCGAAAACATTAGGCTTCCCATAGATTCGAAATTACAAGAGGAGGATGCCATTTAGCATAGGAATTCTAGCTTGAGTGGGCCCCATAGTCTCCATGTGTCTCCATTCTCCATAGCCATTTCAATTTTATCTTCTATTTATTTATTAAGATACATTATTAAATATTTATCCTCTTCTAATGTCTAAAAACCATTTATTATCCCCCTTATTCCAAATCTCAAAGCTTCCACCCCCAACCTAGGAAAATAGTGATTTTCCTCCTTGGCAATTATTTGAATTTTAGCATCCATTTGAAACCTTTCAAAAATATGGAAAATGTGATTTAGCCATTGTGACCCAGTGCAAAATTTGGGACATTACAAATCCTCCCTTCCCAATATTGTTTGTCTTCAAGCAATTTCTGGTAGAGCCCATTTCTAGGCTCAGCCAGCTTATTCCCATCGAAATCTATCAATTCATATGCACCTTTCTTTAATAATTTTGACACGATATAAGGTCCTAACCACATAGACCTAAAATTTCCTTCCCCCAGGGGTTATTTGTCTTGGTCCCAGAGTAAAACAAGTTCCCCCTAAGAGAAAATTTGAGGCTTGACTGATTTATCATATTGGCTTTTGACCCTATTTTTATGAGCTTGGTTTGCTGTCAGTGCATCTCTACATTGTTCATCAAGATGTTCTAAATGTACTAAACATTCTTCAAGCTCTGTCGTATCAGGTAACACATGAATAGCAATTTTGAAAGACTGGATTTCACATTCAATCGAGGTAACAGCTTCCACTCCATGGACGAGTTGGAAGGGGGAGAAACCCGTAGTAGTTTTTACATTGGTTTGATACGCCCAAAGAGCAGGGTACAACATGATATGCCAGTTTGAATGGGCTTCATTAATAGTACATTTGAGGATAGTTTTCAAAGTTTTATTAACAACCTCGACCTGACCATTGGATTAAGGATAGAACGAGGATGAATGTTCCTGTCTAAATCCTAGCATAATGGTCAGTTCTGTCATCATGCTATTTTGAAAATGACTTCCATGGTCAGTGACAATAACCTTGGGTATACCAAATCATGCTATAATTTGATTGAACATGAAGGAATTTGCGGCTTCCCTATCAGCTCTAAAGGTGGGCATTGCCTCTACCCATTTTGTAAAATAATCCACAATGATAATGATATATTTGTGCCCCCTTGCCGAGGCTGGGTTACACATCACGTAATCAATCCCCCACTTAATGAAGGGGCCCACTGAGACGATGGGAAATAATGGAGCGGGATGTGACCGCATTTTTCTGGTATAAAGCTGGCAAGGATGACAGCGCTTCACTGCTTCCACACAATCCTTAAAGATTGTGGGCCAAAAATAACTGGCACATAATATTTTCTGGGCCATTTCTAACGCACATAAATGACCCCCACATGCTCCACTATGGGCATCATTTAGGACAATCTCCACTTCCTCGTGGGTCAGACATCGATGAAAAACAGTATCTACCCCCCTACGATATAAAGTATCTTCTATGATGAAGTAGTTTTCGACATGTAGGCGTAGTTTACATTGTTCTTCCCATGAGAAAGCTATAGGATACTTCAAAGTCTGGAGATAGATAAGTATATCTCCATACCAGGGATCAGAGGTGGAAATAAAAAATATGTGCTCATCTGGGAATGAACCTTCTTCAATAGCTACAACTTCATCTACTAGAAATTATGCAATAAGCTCAGCAAAAACTAAGGATTTTTTGGATTTGGCGGACTGAAAATCCAAGTCAAACTCTTGGAGAATGACTATCCATTTGTTGAATTTTCCTCCAACTATCTATCAGGGAAAAACATACTAAAAAGGATTAACATATGCCACTACCATCGTAGTCCTTAGTAAGATGTAGTGACGTAACCTTTGAACAGCATAAACAATTGCTAAGGCCAACTTCTCGACGTGGGAGTACCTAAGTTCAGGTCTGGCTAAAGCACGACTAAGATAGTAAATGACATGCTCTTGGAGCCTATCGTCCTCCTGGACAAGGACCACCCCTATGGTCGACTCGGACATGACCAAATACAATATAAAATCACTAGATTAATCTAGCGGACGCAATAATGGTGTCGACAACAAAGCTTTTTTCAATGCCTCGAATGCGATTTGTACAGTTTCATCCCATACAAATGGGGTGTCCTGCTTTAGTAGGCGCATGAAACCATTAGTAATCTTGGCATAGTGTACAATGAAACGTCGAAGAAAATTGGACTTTCACTACAGGCTCTGAACTTTCCTGATAGAATGAGGAGGACATAGATTTACAATGGCCTCTACTTTTAATAGATCTTCCTGAATGCCTCTATTAGAAATAATGAATCCGAGCAGTCTCCCTGACTTGAGATAGAACACACACTTGTGGGGATTCAAGCAGATTTTATAATATCTGCATCATTCAAATATCAAATGTAGGTGATCTGGATGGTCAATCCTCTTATGAGAATGTGCAGGAAGATCATCAAGGTAGGGTTTGACAATGACTTTAATATCATGAAAGGAAAAATTCATTTCCCGTTGATAGGTTGCCCCAACACTTTTCAATCCAAAGGGCATTTTTTTGTACGCGAAGGTACCCCAAGGACAAATGAAAGCAGTTTTATGTTGGTCTTTCGGTTTTATTTGAATTTGATTATATCAGGAGAAACCATCCATAAACGAAAAAACTTCACTTCCCGCGCAAGCATCAATAATTTGGTCTATAAATGGCGTGAGATAGTTGTCCTTAGGACAAGCTTTGTTTAAATCTCTAAATTCAGTACAGATGCATATGGTCCCTTGCTTCTTATCAACAGGAACACAGTTGAATAGCCATTCCATCAAAGATATGGGATAAATAAAACCGGCTTTCAACATTTTTTCCACTTCAGCCTTTACTGCCACTGCTTTACGTAGGTTAATAGATTTCAACTTTTGCCAAACAGGTTTAGCGTCAGGGTATGTTCGGATCTCATGCTCAACTATAGATGGATCAATTCCTGGAATCTCCTCATATGACTAGGAAAAAATGTCATGGAATTCCTTAAACAAGGTGATATAGATGGCAACCTCCTCAGGAGAGCAGTTTGCACCGATATGTATATTTTTCACAATGGCAGGATTTACAGAGATGTTGATACGGATGGTAGCAGAAATATTTCCCATATTCCCCTCAGCAAACATTCCTTCCCTGGTTAAGGGATTAACGGGCATATCAACATCATCGATCAGTCTCACATGAAACTCTTGATTCTCTATCCTGCTTAACTCTAGAAGAAAATAGGATCGATGATGAATATCTTCACAGATCTTATCTCGTCTGCACATGGCTTCTAGAATGGCTTCATTAGAAGGTAAAACCATATGTAAACAATCTGTCGAATGCAAAGATTTTTCTGCCAAAGCAGGCAAATAGACTTCTTCCAATTCCTCTAAGACTGAGAGTGGAACCGGAATGGGATCAATAGTGGTTTGTGTGATAGCTTGATAAGCTACTTCCACTGTCGATAGTGGAACTTCAGGTTCATGGTGGGTAGTGTTAGGCCCTGGAATTGTCCATTTTTCCATCACTTATTGACATACATTTCATCCATTTTCATCCATTTTCTTACCATTATTTCTCATTTATCATTCCATTTTTCATCCATTTGTTGCAGCTGTGCATTGTACAGCTGCTACTTCCATTTGATGTTTTAAGTGGTTAATAGTGATTATTTTCCTTTATCTTTGATGAATTAAAAGAATATTATGCATAATTTTACTAATGATGGTTTGTGGAATGAGTTGTCATGTACAGGATGCTCATAGCCAGCTGTTACAGCCTTAACCAAAAACGCATGTCACATAAGAACACCTTGATTCACGTCTTGGTTTTCGAGCAGATGGAAATGAATCTCAAAAATCCGAGACATGGGTTTTGTGCGTAACATCCTCATTTACTTGAATCTTAAGGAAATAGCCAAACAAAGCTACAGTTTGTGATATGCAGGTGATTCTTATAGAGGCTATTTTCCAGATTTGGTGTTGCGGCCGGTTCCAAAGTTGCCAGCAGTTACGGCCATGTTTCAGCTGTTACAGATCACAAGCTGGGGGTTCAGTTCTTCATTTCCATGAGATAATTTTATGTATAAATATGTAATCAATCTCATTGAGGGGGGGATATATTGATTGATTAAGCATGATAGATTAGGCAGGATAGGAGATGGATGATAGGAGATAACACAATGTTGTGATGTAGGATTTGATCCAGATCTGTTGTAATTCTTCCATTATGATAATACATGCTGAATGTTTCTTAATTCTGGAGTTGTAGACTTCTATTGTGGAGATCTAGCTCTGCTCAGTGGAGGAAGGGGCCTCTTCCCTGAGCAGATGCTGGTAGTGTTAATTGTAAGTGTTTTATTGTAGATCTCTTATTTGTTAACTCATGCTTTCATTCATTATATTTATCATAGTTGTTTTATTATTCAATTCATGTTTTATTCATTTGATTTATCATAGTGTTCTTGTGTTAATTCATTTTGATAGATCGTTGGCCAACATAACAATTCTTTAGATGTACGTAATCAGATCTTGTTTCATAGGAATAGATCTTGTTTGAAGTGTATTTGATTTACAATTCGATTTATGAATAGGCTTAGGTTTGATTTACTTTCAAGCAGGTGTGATCTAGTTTATAAATAGTTTTGATTGCATACCAATAGGTAATAATGTGAGGTAGAAATTGTACTCGCATATATTTTGCACGATAGCTTTGGAATAAAAGACTTTCTCGGGTTGACAATAAATCTTGTACACTCTGTATGTTGGTAATAATCTAATTGCATATTGGGTGCCCAACATTTTGGCGCTGTTGCCGGGGAATTTATCAATTATGCAATAGTACATCTGACATTGTTTTGCAGATGCATTGTTAAAATAGGGCATGTAGGTTGCATGATTACATTTCAGTTTAATGAATTTATTTTGAGTGTTAATTTTCTGTCTTTACATTTAGTTTTATTTCATTTTCAATCTTTGCAGCATAAAGCTTATCATTCCCCTTAGTGGTGTTGTAAGCACCACCCATTCTACTAACAAGTTGACAGGAACATTCGAAGGAGGAGACTCAAGATAGCGCACAAAGAATCTAATGAAGAGATGGCAAGTGAGGAAGATACAGAAATTGTTACCTTCGAATTTCCCATCAGAGATTCGAGAGGAGTGGTACCAACGAAAATAATTCCCCCACATGTTCTACCAAATTTTCACGGTTTGGAAAACGAAGACCCTGATGTATTTTTATTTCAATTTGAAGTACTTTGTAGAGGATATGGTTATTGTGGTAATGATGAAAAGTTGAATGTATTTCCTCTTACTCTAAAAGGAACAACCCTTCGATGGTTCATGAGCCTCGGTGGGAATTGTATACAAACTTGGGAAGACATGAAACATGTGTTCTTGAAAAGGTACCAAGATTATTGCAGGGTCAATGAAGACATCTTCGAAATGACACAAGGAGAAGAAGGGATTCTGGAGGAATACATAGAATGATTTCAATATAACCTCCAAAGATCCAAACAGAGGAAACTGGGGAAGGAAAGCTTAAAAACACTTCTACTCAAGGGAATCCAAGCTGAATGTTTAGAAATATTGAATCTGATCGGAACAGGTAATGTATTTCAGTTAGCATATGATGATATTTGTGAGTTATGTAGAAGGTATTCAAGAGGAAACTTCAAGACTGGTAAGAATTCTAAGGAACTTTTATCTTTATCTGCTGCAAAAACAAGAGTTTTACGATATGAAATTAGCAATTTATTTGACCTTTCTAAGGCTGATTTATAATTGAGTGTTTTGCAGAATAAGGAAAAGAAGAAGGAGATAAGAGAAGCAAGGGATTTCCCTTTGGATATTCTTGAAAGTTGTGGTATATGCGACTTGAATCATTCCACAGATCATTGTCCCTCCTTACCAAAGATGAAAGAAACATATCATAGAGATTTGGGAGTTGTAGCCAACTCGTTGCAACAGTCATGTCAACCATGGCCTACATCTATGGTTCGAAATTCTATCCCTCTATTTCCTTACTCTCATACTCAGCCATTGAATACTCTTCCACCATGGCAGCTGTTGCAGCCTCAATTTAACTTTTACCTACCTTACCCACAAGGTTGGAATGGTCCATCTTATGATCATATGGCCACTCTCCCTCATGTTGCAACACAAGTTGGTCCTTCAATATCAACCTCACAAATCAATCATCTATATCAGCCACTTCTATCTTCTCATCAAACTCCTTGGTACCCAACACAATTTCCTGTCCAATCAACCCTCCACCCTAACCATAATAAAGCAGTACAGTATGCTTACAGTGCTGAACTGCAAAATGTTCCTACACTTCCCTCTTGTTATACCTCATCTACACCATTGCAAAAAGGCTGTGTGTTGTTGCAGCAAATCCATACGAGGCCTAAACATGTTTTAAATCCAAGTTTTGCAGATGGAGCTTCTTCTAGTCCTCATAAGCAAGGAGACAAGATCAACAATACACACGTAATATTTGACGGAGAACAGCCATTGGAACCAAAAGCATCATTCACATCATTAGATCTGAAACTCTTATGCATTGAGGAAGATCAATTTACTAAGGATCTTCATGGTGTAACATCCATGAGCAATCAAGGGAACAAAGACTATATTGAAGCTTGGTTTCAATCTGTCTTCGGTCTGCAGCATCATTTCATACTTCACCAATTCTTGGCACCATCATTTGAAGGGAAGTTGATCTCTCATATCCTAGAATTCATAAAGTTATATTTTTCTATTGGGAGTATGAGCATGCTTGAGTCACTTTTTCAAAAATGGCTCCATTGGAAATATGCATACACTTAAACAATTTTTTTATTTCCAAGTAGAATAGGGTAGGATAGAATATCAAAATAACCATGCTTTTGTTTGGCTTTGTATTTTTATTTTTGAATAAGTATGCTCTCTTCCTGTGCCTTGTTGCGATCTGGAAGATCAGAAAGTAGAAAGATGAAGAATGGGTATGAGATGTTTTCATGAATGCTTTGGAATTGTTGACTATTTGAACAAAAATGCTTAAGTCATTTTTGTCATCAATTTCTCAATTTCGATTTGTCCCACTTTCTCCTTTCGATCAGTAAAGTTGCAACGATTATCCACTTGATATTTCAGGATGGAGGAGCGCACCCAACCCAGCTGCGCATTGAACAGCTGCGCATTGAACATCCATTTGAGTATAGCTGCGCATTGAACAGCTGCACGTTGAACATCCATTGGAGTATAGCTGCGCGTTGAACAACCATTGGAGTATAGCTGCGCATTGAACAGCCTGCGTGTTTAACAACCATTTGAGTGTAGCTACGTGTGCCTGCTACTTCCATGAATGTAGATGCGCGTTGAACAGCCTGCAATGCCATTGCTACTTGCCTAACATTTTGGTGTCTCAAAGGTATACAATTTCGGCATTCCTCCCTATCTCTTTCTCAATGTTTGGGAAAGTGTTGCTGATTAAGGTCAGACTGCATGCAACCATCTCAGATATTAATAATTATGCTCAATATTGCAACAAACCAAGGTATTCCAGTGGGTTTAGAATTTTGGTTTTTCATGATCATTTTTTTCACATGATTGAATTAAAGGTGAGCTATTTGAATTGTGTTTCTCTCGCGCCGTAAACTTAATGAAAGAAAAATAACCCTGAGAAAGAATCCCTACAAATGCGCATAAACCACGTCTTGCTCCTCATGAACACTTGCACACAATAATTGATGAGTGCCGGACTTTGTTTAATTGATTGATGTGTTTTTGCACAAAGCATATTACAGGTTGCTATTTGTAAGAGGGAGTTGAATGCTTTGAAATTTTATCTAATGATGTACAGGTTGATTATTCAAAGCAACAATTGTGATTAATGCCCCAATTCAGTGAAACTCCTACTCTGAACAGTCGATAGTGGATCTCAGCCACACATTTACACTTTCCGAATTTTAGAGACCATATTTTTCTCTTACAAATTGTAAAACTAACGGAAATGGGCATTCTTTAATTCCTGAACACAATGTGCTTAATGTTAATTTGTCTTTCTTAAAGTCACTTCATGCAGTAATTGATGATTACATGAGCGCAAAGACACAGGTATACAAATGGAACTCTTCAAGCTTGAAATTTGACATGAATTTGTTATTTGCAACACCCAGCTGTGAGTGATTACTCTCAACTGTGATTACTCTCAGCTACAACAGTGGGCTGCAACACTGGCTGTGACTGTGCTACAGCTGCGGCTGCAACAGACTGTGCAAGTAAATCTAGGTGCTCAATGCTTGAAATTTCTGGTATGGATGTGTGTTATTTTTAAATATACATCATTAAAAACATTCACATCTATTCCAATCACTTTTTGGGGTCAATTTTCGATTATAAAATTTTTGGTGACATTTTGGCTTGAAAATCTTACCGAAACATAGATGGGACAGTCATTTTTTGGGAGACAAAATGAACTTATTTTTAAAACCTGTTTATATCCCAAGTATCCCTTTGAATCTAGTTTCCAAAACAATTTGAATTTCTACGATTGGGTGTCAAACGAAAATTTTATGGCCAAAATACTAACAAGGTGTCAAGCTGGCAGCTTAGGAACAGAGATGGGACAGTCAATTTTTGGATGCCTTATTGGATATATTTTGCAAAATTGTTTCATTGGTATATTCTACTATGAATCTAGTTTACAAATCAATTTGAATCACTCCATTTCGATGTCGTGCGCAAATTTTATGACCAAAATACCGACCGCCTGTCCCAAATCTGCATTCGTAAAAGTATATTTTCTAGACTGTTCATTCGCTTATTTGACCCATCAATTCTTGTTGGATTCAAAACTTGTTTCTAATAGAGATACATAAATGAATATAATTTCATCTCCAATTGGAATCACATCAATCCGTTATCAAACGAAAAAGTTAAGCCTAAAACCGTGACTGTTGGTCTAGTCCAGAATTCGAAAAGACACCTTGTCATGCAGGCTGTTACTGAGCGATTTGGAACATCATTACATAGAATTTTAAAAACCTGTTTTTAATGAAAATATACCTATGAATTTAATTTCATTTGGCTTTGGAATCACTCAAATTGGAAAAAGAACGAAGAAGCTATGATCAGAATATCGTTGGTGAGTCTAGATGAACATTGCTCTGCCGCAGGTCTAAAATGGATTTTGCTTTGTTCATTTTTATTTGGATTTGTTTTATGAGTAATTGCTTGTTGTTTTTTTATAAGTTTTGGGTGAAGAGAGACCAATCATCTCTCTTCTTCCATCATCTCATGTGTTATTGCAGGCAAATGCTAGGTTTTGCAGGTCCTTGGAAGAAGAAGGTCAATGAATGCACGAGTGACTCTTGAAGACTTTTTATCAATTTGCAATTGTATTGAGCACATAAAAAAATGGAGAGATTGATGTGCAACCCATACAGAGTCCAATGTTCCTGAAGTCAAGTCTCATTGCTACATGCCAATAATCATTTTTAGCCATCTGTCATACCACTTGTTGCTGAAAGAAACCCCTCAATAAGCCAATTTCCCTATGGTAGATTCATTCACCCTCCTCATTTCAAAACCCCAAAAATCCATTCATGTCGAAGTCCCATTTTCCACTGCTTATGTAGTCACCATAACCGTTTTATTTCCCATCACTACTACATCATGACTTCACATATACTTTCCACTTCTGAGTTTCATGTTGGTTCTATTTTTCACTATGATTCTTCACAAATAATTTATTTTGTACTCGTATTAGATGATGTGGAATTCATTAAGGTCCACCTTCCAATGGTCTTGTCCCATTGACTCCAACACATCATCTGGGATCGAGATTAGAGTTTTTATAGTGCCCTGGTATCTGCATGAATCAATGGCAGATTTCCTTGTTGTTAATCATGGGGATTCATCAATGCCTCTTGATTGACAAATCTTGCAGGTGACTCGACTCCAGCACATCCATTCATACCTGTCAAGATGCACTAAGGTACTTTAGAGCTCACTGTCATCAAAGGCGAGTTTCTTCACATTGGTTAACAGCATACATTAATGGCCGGTAATCCAATGATTTCTTTCCATGCTCGACTTTAGCACATTCATTCGCATGGTAAGAATTGTACCTCGGTTTTGTAGCGGTTGAAGACTATGTGATCTAATGGTTTCAACAATGATTTGCAGCATCATTTGTTCAATAGTTTTGCAATTCCTTTCCATTTTCAGTTCAGCAGTTGATTTTCAGAATAAGAGAAAGGACTTTCTGCTTCTATGGTAGAATTTTTGTTCATCAATTGTCTCAGCAGTTAGTCTTACATGCAACCAACACAATATCATGGATCAAATTCGATCTCATCCAGTTTTCAGCTCTCATATACATATGTCTCAGCATTGGATCAGCTACATAGCTCCAGCATACACTAGTCCATTCATGTCAACCAAGGCTTCCATGGAGGTAAAACTTGAGGTAAAATAGCATGAGTTTTTGATTTATTAAAGATTTAGGAAAATTTCATGAAGAACCACTAAGCATTAGCCATTTCCATTTTCTATATAGCATATTATGTGCATCCATTTCCATCATTTCCCACCAAATTATAACACTCCATCATTCATGCACATCCCCTTCAGATTCCAACCCAACATCTCACCCACCCAACTGGCCAAGCATAAAAAGAGATGGATACCTCATTGTTGTCACACAAGAACCAACAATAGGAAATTTTGCTGCTGCCACACAAGAACCAGCGGTAAGAAAAAAATCTTGTTGCTGCCACACAAGAACCAGCAGTACAAAACGGTCCTCTGTTGCCATATAAAAATAATGAGGAGAAATAAGGCAGCTGATACACTTATTGAAATAAAATGATAGGCTGGACACAAGAACCTACAACATGAAAATTATGCTATCCTTCTCAAGAGTATGCTATCACTCAAGCACGATAGAAAACAAATGCATGATTTGTTTGATTTGTTTGATTTGTTTAGTGGTGCACATAATGGTTCACATCTTCATAAGTCTTGAGCATGAGCATGAGCATGATACATGCACAATGGAAATCCTGTAGCAGCCTTTTCAAGGTCTGATGTGAAGTGTATCTCAGTAGCATGAAGGTAATAATTACTCTCAGCATTGGTCATTTGTTAAGTTCGACAGAATTTCTAAAATGAGTTTGATTGTTGTGGAATGTGCAAAAGAATGTTTGGCATTATTTGAAGTGTTACAAAGCACTCCATGATAAGGGCACAACATTTTGGAAAATTCTAGCAGCCTTCATTCAACCATGAGAATGGATGAAATTTATTGTGGTTTATTGCAATAGAATTTGCCATGAATTTGATGAGAAAATGGTTCTAAAATACATTATAAGCACTTAACTACAACCATGGGGAATCAAAAATCGAGCTGACACAGTTAATTTCAAAGAGCATACAGTCATTTTTCAAGCAGCCTACAGTCATTTTTATAAGTCTAAGATGTGTTTCTAGCTAGCACATATATAAAAATTGGATGTTGATAGTGATAGTGCAGATACAAGAAAACAACAGTCCCAAAGTTCACTTGATTTCATGAATGGAAGGTAAAATACTCAGTTTGGGGGAAATGGTTGTTTACAACTAAGATGACAACTCCTCTTTTGCATGAGGACATGCAACATATTTAGTTTGGGGGAGTGGTTTTTAACATTTTTGTGCATATTGATTTTTTTTTATTCATCCACAGCTAGCAAAAATGAAGAATTTGATTTGAGGATATCTCATAAACCATGTATTGGATCCTCATGAAATTTGTACAGGAAATGCATAGCAGCATGATGAACAACCGTGGCAATTTTCAGCTCAATCAAGTGTACAGTTTTCAAGAAAATGACTATCATCACCTACAGCCAATTCACATTTTTCTCAAAATCCGTGATGTGGGTTCATCTAATTTTTTGGTGAGGAGATGCACTATATTGATACTTACCTGCTTGCAAAATTTCAGCCCAACCCAGTTTGTAGCTTTTGAAATATTGGCTCTGGAAGTTCAGCTGCAATACATTGTTTTCATGTTCAAAAGTATAGAATTTGATTTGGACATATCTTTCAATTGGTAAGTTGGATACTCATGAAATTTGGAAAGGGGATGCATAACATCATCAAGAACAACCATGGAAATTTTAAGCTCAATCCAGTGCATGGTTTTCGAGAAAATGACCATAATCATCTACAACCAATTCACATTTTTCTCAAAATCCATGATGTGGGTTTGTCTAATTTGTGGCGTGGAGATACATTAGAGTGGTTTCTACCTTCCTGCAAAATTTCAGCCCAACCCAGTTCGTCGTTTGGGAGAAAATCGCTTCAGAAGTTTCCGATTAAAAAGGCTAAAACGCCGTAAAATATTGCCGTTTCCCGTTTTCCGGCGGCTAAACATAACTTTCCGGCGGCTGAACATAATTTTCCGGCTGAACATAATTTTTCGGCGGCTGTGACATATTTTCCGGCGGCCGTTTTCCGGCAACTGCCCGTTTTCCAGCGGCTGAACATAACTTTCCAGCGGTTGAACATAATTTTCCAGCAGCTGTGAGTCCGCCAAATTTGCCGCTAAATTTAGCACAGTTCCACCAAATTTGCCGCTAAAACCTTCACCAACTTCTCTGCTAAAATAAGTTGACTCCGCCAAATTTGTCGCTACATTTAGCGCTGTTCCGCAAAAATCTTCGCTAGAACCTTCGCCAATTCCTCTGCTAAAATAAGCTGCGACTTTGCCAAATTTCTACTAAAGAGCTACGAATCTGCCTAATTTTCTCCTAAATCCTCTGCTAAGTGACTCTGCCAATTTGTGTTAAACTCTCTATTTCTTCTAGCTACAGCTGTGCAAATGGTAAAATGAAGAAACGAGTGAATGGGTTTTTTTCAAGTTGGATGCTACATAGGTATTGGGTTGCATGAGGACATGCAACAAGTTCAGTTTGGGGAGATGTTAGGCCCTGGAATTGTCCATTTTTCCATCACTTATTAACATACATTTCATCCATTTTCATCCATTTTCTTACCATTATTTCTCATTTATCATTCCATTTTCATCCATTTGTTGCAGCTGTGCATTGTATAGCTGCTATTTCCATTTGATGTTTTAAGTGGTTAATAGTGATTATTTTCCTTTATCTTTGATGAATTAAAAGACTATTATGCATAATTTTACTAATGATAGTTTGCGGAGTGAGTTGTCATGTACAGGACGCTCATAGCCAGCTGTTACAGCCTTAACAAAAAATGCATGCCACATAAGAACACCTTGATTCGCGTCTTGGTTTGCAGGCAGATGGAAACTAATCTCAAAAATCTGAGACATGAGTTTTGTGCGTAACATCCTCATTTACCTGAATCGAGAGGAAATTGCTAAAAAAAGCTATGGTTTGCGATATGCAGGTGGTTCGTCGAGAGGGTATTTTCCATATTTGGTGTTGCGGCCGGTTCCAAAGTTGCCAGCGGTTACGGCCATGTTTCAGCTGTTACAGATCACAAGCTGGGGGTTCAGTTCTTCATTTCCATGAGATAATTTTATGTATAAATATGTAATCAATCTCATTGAGGGGGGGATAGATTGATTGATTAAGCATGATAGATTAGGCAGGATATGAGATGGATGATAGGAGATAACACAATGTTGTGATGTAGGATTTGATCCAGATTTGTTGTAATTCTTCCATTATGATAATACATGCTGGCTGTTTCTTAATTCTGGAGTTGTAGACTTCTATTGTGGAGATCCAACTCTGCTCAGTGGAGGAAGGGCCCTCTTCCCTGAGCAGATGCTGGTAGTGTTAATTGTAAGTGTTTTATTGTAGATCTGTTATTTGTTAACTCATGCTTTCATTCATTAGATTTATCATAGTTGTTTTATTATTCAATTCATGTTTTATTTATTTGATTTATCATAGTGTTCTTCTGTTAATTCATTTTGATAGATCGTTGGCCAACATAACAATTCTTTAGATGTACGTAATCAGATCTTGTTTCATAGGAATAGATCTTGTTTGAAGTGTATTTGATTTACAGTTCGATTTATGAATAGGCTTAGGTTTGATTTACTTTCAAGCAGGTGTGATCTAGTTTACAAATAGTTTCGATTGCATACCAATAGGTAACAATGCCAGGTAGAAATTGTACTCGCATATATTTTGCACGATAGCTTTGGAATAAAAGACTTTCTCGGGTTGACAATAAATCTTGTACACTATGTATGTTGGTAATAATCTAATTGCATATTGGGTGCCCAACAGGTAGGGAGAATCCAAGGATCAGTCCTATCAACAACCATAGCAATGGACTTTCCCACACTAGTAGAATGTATATAATTAATAGGAGCTGGAAGATAGAATGTGCCCACCAATAATGCGTACATTCCAGCCCCTAAGCTCTGTGCAGCAGGTTTGACCTGATCAACCAATGGCACAGTAGACTCATTAGATTCTATGCGGCTTTTTCGAGTAAAATTGAGTTGGTCAACAGTAACCAACTTCCCTTCATGTAGAAAAACTACCACCCGAAAGACGACCAATGCAATAGCAGACATGGAATAAGTCCAACTTCTTCACAAGAGAGAATTATAGTTCAAAGGTGCATCAATCACCTCCACCTCATCAGACACCGCTTTCCCTGCCAACTTAATTTCAAAATCCTATAGGATACCATGCGGATGGAATGACCTTCCGTCGAAAGCAGTAAGCAGGGTGTTTGATGGGACCAACTCTGGGGATCGAAGAGATTTCCAACATGACAAGGACATAACACATGTAGAAGCACACTCATCGACAACTGCCCTTCCAATGGTCTTTCCACCATGGATGACATCTATTGAAAATGCTACATGGTAAGGTAGGAAAATTTTGACATCAGACAAATGAAATTTTTCCATGAGACTCGATGATTCCATACTGACTAAGGCTACAAAGAGTGCATCCCGCTAGGCAAAACAATTCTATAACACCTCTAAAGCCGACATTGCACAAGGTGTCTGGGCTAAGTCTTCAACCACAGAGTAGTTGGATGCATCCCTAGCATTAGGATTATGCAAGGTCTTCTTAAAGACACCTTTTGGTATCTTGGGCATAGTTTCGACAGGTTTCTCAATTGTGAGAGGGTTAGAAGTTTCACCTATGGACTTACCCTTCTCAGAGGTCTCTTTTTCATAGTTCTTATTCCTAGTCTATAGCAAAGTTGAAGATCAAACCATGTTGATATAATTGGCGTCAAGGGAATTTGGGGTGCCCTCTGCTACATTTGAAGCTGAAGTAGAATTATGTCCTTGCGGAAAAGGATCCTTGAGGACAGCCGGTTGTTGAGCTTTTAACAACATTTGGGCTTGTTCCATAAGGGGACAAAGATGGGTAAGGTGATCTTCATGGCACAACTTGCATGTGAATTTCACTTTTTCTTTTCTTTCTTGCCCCCATCAGCATTATTTGCGGGTTTCTACTTGTTTTGATTTCTCTCCCCTTTCTTTCCTCCTTTTTCCCACCGGGCTACTGATTTCCCTTGTGAGAGGTCTATGCAAAAACATTTGCATTTTGGGGTGAGGGGGAAGCCTTTGCTGCCTCTGCCATAGAATGTTTGATGGACAGTGGATGGAGTTGTTTGGCCAAAGATTCTACAATGGGATAATTAATGGAACCAACCACACCATCGACATGGGGTCCAGGTTTAGGTTTCTCTGCATCGTGTGTTGGCTTCGGTGCCTCAGCGATAATCTCATATAAGATCCCAGATTGAGAATAAATCAAGTCAAGTTGCTGGTCCCTGAGGATAGGTTCTTCCTCACTCATCACTCCTGAAGTTGATACATCCTTAGATATATAAGGCAATAGTGATTTAAGGAACCATTCTAGCAAGAAATCAGGAGGAATAGTGGCTTTAATAAGTCTCTTCCGCCTCCTCCATTCTTGGATGTGATCCGAGATATGGGTAGCCTTGTTCTGTTGGAAGGTAGACAACAAGTCCATTCCGAAATCATATCAGACATGAAGATGAAAGTGGCTAAGGAATGCGTTAGCCAAGTCCCAAAAAATACTAAACGCAGCATAAGGCAACTCAATGTACCATTTTGCTACAGTACTCATCAATGTTCTTTGGAACAACCTCAACCAAACTAAATCTTCAATCAGTGAGTTGGAAGAGCACCATAAATGAAAAGTCGTGGCATGAGCCCCATGATTTTCACCAACTTTGCCTTCAAATTTTGGGATGTCCGAGGGCAACTTGGTGGGTACAGGCGGCCACGAGGGATCATGCTTCAGTGGGTCATTCATCAGTTTAGACAAATGTGGAAAGTTTAATGTTTCCATGAAAGGAAGCTTAGGTCGAACTGGAGCACTAAAATTACCAGTTTGGGGATTAAAGGGACTTGCCCCCAAATTCCCATATGTAAAGGTGGGGTTTCCCCCTGCCACCAATTGCAAAGTGGATGGGTTACTTTGAAACAGATTCCATCTATAATCCACAGGATTGTTGGTATGAGGTGTATTATAAGAGGTTCTGGCTGCCCTAGTCAACTCCAGGGTTTTAAATGCAGGAACAGGTATCCCTCCGCTAAAAAGTGAAAAGGGAGAGCTCGTGAACAGAGCATAGACTGGGGTCTGGAAACCTTGACCAT
The DNA here is from genome assembly GCA_001517045.1 of Pseudotsuga menziesii. Classification (NCBI taxonomy): domain Eukaryota; kingdom Viridiplantae; phylum Streptophyta; class Pinopsida; order Pinales; family Pinaceae; genus Pseudotsuga; species Pseudotsuga menziesii. Next base: position 428,108 of record LPNX010213222.1, read on the forward strand.
AAAGGTTAGTGTTTCCAAACTGGACCCCTACATAAGAGGGTGGTGGGCCTACGTATGGAGTGGATGGGGGTATGTTGCTCCCATTCCAAGGAAATCCTTGGACAAAAGTAGAGGATCTTGTCGGACCACTCTAGGCAGTGTGTGCGAAGGAGGTTGGAACTGTAGGTACAATAGGAATCCCAATGACCATACCACTAGAAGCACCTGCTAGGCTTGTGGGAACCATCGTTTGGACCACTCGGCTCGCTGGAGTTAAGGGCATAGTAGGTATGCTTGATCAAGGGGTACTTACCAGGGAAGGTAGCACCCCTTCAGCTGGGATGGCTGAGGTGAAAATGAAAGAACTTTCTCTTGCACTAGACATTATTTTTCCCACAGGGACACCAATCATGGGTGGATGAAAAGGATGAACCTGAATGATCACAAGATCGTTTAAATCAATCAGAGGTGTATTAAAAATCCTTTCAAACTCATCAGCCTGCAAGTATTCTATCTCAACTATGTTCAAATTAAGTCAGTTTTCCCTAAGTTCTGGTTCACTCAAAACTTCAATAACTGCTACCGGTTCAAATGAACCATCTGTGTCCAATCTCTGCCTTTGAGGGGGAGGTGGAGGTTCCAATGTGATAAGAGGAGGAAGGTTTTGCAACCTTCCTGACCTTATGATAGGTTGGTCCTCCACGATTGTAAATTTGACAATTCAAACCTTAAGGTCGGCTAAACACAGACAACCACAGAGCAATCACTACGAAAAATCCTAAAGTATCGACAGTCAACAAGGGTAAAAGATATGATTTCCCAAAGAAAGATGAAAGACAGTTACTTGGAGTCCTTGAAGAGGTTCTTAGGCACAAGCGGAGGAATCACCCACTGCACTCCTACATTTTCAACAAGGGTTGCCTTCCAAGCTCGTCCAAGGTGAACCGGAAGTAGCTTTCCGGTTTACCTATGTATGAACCCTAGATGTCAAGAGACTAGAGGCTACCTTAACTATACCAACAGTCCGGGGGGACAGTCGCAAGCCTGATTCATACGCATGGGTAGGGTAGCTGAGCCCGAAAATTTGTCTAGGACAGAATCCCTAGATGTGTAAAAACCCTGGTTTACATTTCAACAAGGAATTAGAGGGTTATCTCCTCAGTCCAATGCCTCCACGTGGCCTCGTGCTTGACTCCCGTTTGAGAGGAGCTTCCCATATACTATCGATAAAGAGAAAGATTTACCTATCGATTGGCCCACTATGTCTAAATTTAAATACTCATGGGGAGTTTACACTTCCTATCCCACAAGTTTAGCCTAAGATAGTAGGTGTATGGCCCTAAAAAAATAAAGATTACTAATAAATTTTAATTATTGTGTTCATTTTAAGGGCTATTTTTACTCAGAAGGAAAGTGGAGTGAAAGACTGATGTTTTTGACTCGATAAGAACTGTAAAAAGCAACAGGTGAATATTTCCAAAGCAAATTATCACTACTTAAAAGACAAGCTTCTCTTTTATTTTTTTGTAAATGTAAAATGATGAAAATACAATGAATAAAGATAAAACTAAGACTATATTTTTGTAATTTTTGAGATTATATTTAAAAATGGACAACAAAACTATTGTATGCAAATCAAATGCAAAAGTTTCTAATGTTTTCTTTTCATTTTTTAAATTTCTCAGAGACTACTATGCACCTAAATGCACAATACTTGAGTAGGCTTGAATAAACTAACTGTATAAAATAAGCAAAATGAATTAAATCAGATTCATAGAACCAAAGATCAACCACCTAAGGAAGACTTGGAACCCTAGCTTGGGAAGGAACAATGAATAGAAATCACTGAACTCAATCAAAGGCAAGTCACAAACCAATACTATTCAAAAATAGAATGGAATATACAGTGTCTAGAACCCTGATCACTGATTTAGACAACTAGCACTTAAACCTATCAGCCAACAGACAAATCCACTTCAAGTTGCTAACAGACAGACAATCCAAACAATAAGAACTCAAGGGCTTATAAGAAAGCACAAGGCATGGCTAACAAGGTCATCAAACTCACAGTGCAATGCTCATAGTGAAGGCCACTCAGCAAGACAAAATCTATAGAAGGACAGGGACAAGCAAACCCTAACCCAAAAATTTTGTGTTCAGGCTTATACACGACTGTATACAAGGGAAACCCGCATACTGTATGCGACTATGCTATAGAGAAACCCACATACACAGACCTATGTACGCGACTGTGTGCAAGAGAAACCCGCGTACAAGAGTTAAATTTTTCAAAAAAGAAAAATTATCAAGGAATTCAAAGCACCACTACAAATATGAACCAAGACAAGACACCACACACTAAATCAAGGCAAAGACTAGGCATTGATCTACAAAATTAACCCACAGTAGTCTGGGCTCCCCAGTGGGGTCGCCAGTTTTGTTGTTCAAGAATAAACACCCTTGTAACCTAGGGTCTGGGGTTACCAACGTACATCTAAAACTTGCAGGCAATCAGCTTTAAAGTACAGAAAGGAAATAGGAAGAGATGTTGGAATCACCCGATTACCGATGGTTGATCCAAGCTTTTTCTTCTCCTGCTCTTCTTCTCTCCAAAGCTTTCAGGAATGCACCTCCTTCACCTGCAAAGAGCAAATTCTCAAAGTACAATCTTATACATGTATATATGATAGGTTAGATAAACAACATATATAGTGCTTAATCAAATATATTCATCAACCATGATACATGAAAGAGTCTCAACAAAAAGTTGGAAGAAGAATTCTCGTTATTAACAATTAGTGAATGAGATAAGTGTACAACCCAATGCCTGAAACAAGGACTCCTCTGCAACCAAAGGACTCTGATTTCTGCTGCTCCAAATACTTCTGAAGATATACCACTAGCATAAATTTGCTTTGCAAGATTGATTGATTAATTCCCTCCCCAAGGCCTCTATTTATACTTTGGGAAATAGAGCAGTTTCGAAGGTTGAGGGGGTTGAGACAATTGAGATGGTTAATGATTAAGGCTCAACTAATCTGCATTAATTGTGTTTTATTTATTTTTATTCCAAATGGATGTGTACATGACTATTGAAATAGGCAACCCACGTATGACACGTGAGTTGCTTTAAGGGAAACCCGCATACATATCTGTATGTGGGTTGAAATGACAATAGTCACGTATAGTACGTGGGTTTTCAATAGATATAGTCACATATGTACACAAGTTTCAGTGGAGATATCCGCATATATAAATCAACACATAGAAAATTAAAATGGCATGCGGGTTAAAGGGTAAATGCATCTCATGTCATTCCCATCTATAGTGTTTAGGCAAACTTCAATCCTATAGTGTCCTTTTGTGTACCAACATCTGGAAATTCGGCACTCAGACAGAGAAGTGCCATTTGGGTTGGTAACAGTTGGTTCCAATGTGGAGGAATCATGCTCTCCTTTAAACATTGCATAACCTTCATCAAGAGACAATTCAAGTTCCTCTTCCACCACATCAAGTGTTTGAATCTCTTCAAGTTCAACTTCAAACACATCAAGCACATTCAAATTTTCACATTTCTCATGATCCTCCATGTCATGAGAATCCTCCAGACAATCTACCATTTGACAATCTGAAACATAGGAGGAAAAAAAAGAATCGTGCAACTTTTCAAGAAGTTTCTCATTTTGAATTGTGATATTATGAATAACTTCATTATTCTTCAAGTAGGATTCATGTAACCATTCACTAAGCTCAATGAATTTTTTTCTATCAAAACGCAAAGAAATGAAATTACCTTTGATGTTGCACATTGCTCTTTGAATCTTCCCCATGTCTTCAAGGAAGGATGGCTCCTCCAAGGAAGTAGCTCTCCAACAAGAATTTGATACCAATGATTGAGTGTCATGGAGTATGCTAAGGGCCTCTTGTATCTTATTTTCATTTATATTTAAGGACAATTCAAGAAAATGAGGCTCTTGCAAATGAACCTCCTCATATTATTCTTTCTTGCTTGGACAAACTTCATGAAGCTCAACTGGTGATGGGGAAGCTGATCTTGTTTCTTCTTCAACTGTTACAAGGTATTAATTTTCATGTTTAATGTAATTTTGTCTTGCAGCAACACTTTCAAAAGTGATCTCTGTGTTACCAACATAGAGGTGTGAGCACCCATTATTAGGTACTTATTAATAGTTCAAACATCCATCCGTAGATTCCCTTTGGTCCATGCCCATAGTAGAATTTGTGTCAGAATGATATTCAATAGTTTGAAGGTACTCTTCTTCCTTCTAATTTGATGTTTCCTCATATTTTTCAAAGTCATTTGAGAGTGACTTTTGATCCTCTTGATGTAATTCCTTTTCTTCTTCAGCACCCACAGAAACTTGTAGCTCCTTCATCTCCTCCCTACTTCTGCATTGATGATTATTCCTTAATGAGTTCTTATTTGAATTATTTTTCATAAATTCCTTCAACCAATAATTAAGGTCTTCAAAATAAATGTTAATATGTTTGTCTTCATTATGGAAACTTCCACTACCCATAAGTTGGCTAGCCATCAATTCGAATGCTTTCTTAACCTACCTCGTAATATCATCACCACATGACTTAATGACTTTATTCAATTCATATATACCATCCATAAATTCAATATGTGCCAATACCATTCTATGATACCACTGTAATGACAATCACCATCTCCTCTGGATATGTCCTTAAACTTTGTCAAAATTTATCCATTTTATACCAAAAATGGAAGCCATGGATATTTTAGTAGTGTCAACATCTATCAGGGAAACTGGAGAAACTTGACACATTGTCAATCATCCAGGATCCTCATGATGATCTGGCCGCCAGAGTCTTAGATAATACATATTTGTTTCTTAGCAACGCAAACACATATGTGGCTAGGAACCTATTTCTGAGCATAATCAACATAAAACACTTAAGCACATGATTTATCCTACCCAAGCAAAGGACATTTTGTCAGGAACTTGAATTGATTGATATGTCAGGAACCTGAATTGATTGGCAAGTTAGGAAAATAAAATGGGATCAAAGCAGGTGAGTAACTGACCAATTATTAGAGTCAAACAAAACATGTACGAAGTGAACTTTTCCTACTAGATTTCCAACTTATATGTGGTTAGGAACCTAATTCTGAGCATAATCAACAGAAAACACTTGAGCACATGATTTATCCTACCCGAGTGAAGGGAATTTTGTGAGGAACTTGGATTGATTGGTATGCCAGGAACCTGGATTGATTGGCATGTTAGGAAAATAAAATGGGATCAAAGTAGGTGAGTAACTAACCAATTATGAGAGTCAAACAAAACATGTACAAAGTGAACTTTTCTTGCTAGATTTTCAGCTTATATTTGATACCCCCTAGATTTTCAGCTTATATTTGATACCCATGTCATTGTGAATGGAAGCTGGCAAAGAGAAAGGTTTGACCAATGCTAATTTTGCCTAGATTTCACGCTGAAAATGAACCTCATAGAATTCCAAATGCTTTGGAATCAGGGATGTTAACAAGGACAAAAAAAAATTCAACTTTTCAATGAAATGCCGGCCAAAAATATCATGTTGAATGAAACATGTAAGTTGGGAAATGCAAAGAACGACATTAGGTTCTTTTTATTCCTCAAAGTGCTTCTAAGAAGCTTTCCAATGTTATGGTGGATGAATGGGAATTACTAAGCCAATGTTGTCCCCAAAGAAAGATACGACCTTCCATGTTATTAACAACAAAGTGGATCTTAACAAGAACAAGAGATATCCATGTATCAAATGCAACTAAGAGTTCTCATGAGTCTCAAGTATCAAGATGTTTATTGAAATTTGTTTCCTAAATATGTAGCCGGGCCATGTTCTCCATACAAAGAGGCTGTAACAGGGTTAGGATTGCTTTTCATTGTGCTATTAATAGAAAACATAACTTCTCTTGAGCAAAGATGAATATAGGGTATTCCTATAATATTGTGCTAAAACAGATTGCTTAAACAAGAAGAAAATGACAATGGAAAAAATAACATAGCAAACAAATCCCTAAGTAGCCCAAGTAAGCGGCGCCCACAAAGTTCTCAAGAGACAATAATAATTGTCCATTTTTCAAAGGGAGGAGAAGGTACAATATGAAAATTCAAAGGTCGAAACTAGGGTAGCACACAATACTGAATACAAGTGAGCTGGAGCAAAGCATAATCAATTTGGAAAATATGTCAAATCCAAAGAATCTAATAGATCACAAGGTATGTTTGTACAAGGGTCATGATCTATAGAATTTAGTCAACATTGCAACTCAATCTCAACGAAATCCACAATTTTTAATGTGATGTGGGGAATGTAATTTGACCTGTGATTGAGACATTCCTAACATAAGATATGTATAGTGCTAAACATTAGAGATGGAAGCCACATGAACTCAAAACACAAAAAATAATAATGCTTCAAAGGAATCAATAAATCAAGCAACCCTAGCAAGCCAACTAATAAGAGAGGTATTTGATATGCCAAAGAACTCTCAAATGATAAATCCTCAATTTAAAAAAAATTACAGTCGCTAATACCCTGCAAAATCAAGGTAAAGTTAGGGGCACAACAAGCAATAATTTGGTTAGGCATACCTTAGAAAAAATTCAAGGGTTGATACAGAAACAGACAGGAAGGATAATTCAAAATACAAGGACATCTATATAAAGCATTCCCACAATTATGGTGGGGAAATATGCCACAACAAAGTTGTCATGACCCTAAAATACGTAGATGACATGAAAAGGACAAGAGATTATTACGTAGAAGAAAAAGGACGAGATTTGGGGCTGCATTATAGGGAAGAAAGGGGAGATTTGATAGATATGGTCAAAAAGGGGTATGACCACGCCTGATTTGAATAAAAAATTGAAGGGGGCGACCAAGAATCCTTCCAACCTGAAATGCTTTATTTTCAACCATTGAACAGATGAACATCCCAAAACAAGTACATATTCATCCTATCTTTTGCCTCAAAACATTTGCTAGTTTGAAATAGGAGAAATGCAGTCAAAAGTTCAAAACAAAAACCATTAGTTTACTCTTGAATTTTACAAGAGAAACAGACAAGGGAGCAATAGTTACTAATGATCCATGTGTGCCTGGATGTGCAAGTGGAGGTAAAGGAGAGTAATAAAAACATTACTGGCATGTCTACACAAAAATGTCTAAAATGAAAGACTGTATGCACATTAGAAAACATCAAGATCTAGAATGTGTATCTAGATAAGGACTCACATTTTCAACAAAATCAATGTAATGAAGAGCTCCATGTTTGAATTGTGTTCAACCACCAGGGAAAGTAAGATATTTCCTTGATAAGGCTACGCCAGTTTTGAGATTTTTTTACAACTGCAAGTTTGGTGTGAGGAACATTGTTGTACCATATATGCACAATAAATATGAAACTAGAGATCAATACTCTGTTCTAAGTATTTTTTACAATTGATAATAGAGATAAAATGGTATGGATATTAGTAGATTTCAATCAAGAAATGAGGGAAAAGAGAGGGAACCTTATCTCTACTTATTATTTACTGCCCAACTATAGGGTGTGATGAAGTGTTAAATCAAGTGCACTTTATTTACAAAGAATCGGGTTCAAACCACCTGGAGAACATGTTGTTGTGCCAATGCGTCCATTTTGTTGTGTTATCCACTTATCTTGTTATATGCGAAATATTTGTTAAGTCTAGGTGATTTTAGCAAGGCAAGCAAGTCAGGTCAATTGCAATTCCTGGTGATTTTGTAGGAGAGAGAGTTAATGAGTCTAGGTGATTTGTTCGAGGTAGGAAGATGAGTCCAACTGTAATTCCTGGTGATTTGAGATGGACTTATACTTCTCGGATGTGACTCCTAAGCCAAAGGTTTTCACATCCCACAAGGACTAGCACAAAAGATTCTTTCACCGACAAAAACACATTTTCACATTGTACATCAAGACTTAATCATCTGAATTGGATGAGATCTACCCCCCTCAAGTGATGACCCTCTTCAACTTTCAATTGAGAGATTTATCCGATGATTATTTCTACGTATTCTCTTTACTGCACTGGGGATGTTCTTTTCTTTCCAATCAGGCACAATTAGTTCAAATTTACTAGTCGATGTAGTTCTCTAGATTGCTTTACTGAACAATTTCCCTTTGCATTCCATGGACAAAAATGTTATTTATTAGATCAATCTCCAACTATGCCTATGAACCCATATCATACTGATAGAATCGTAGAAACGTATGTTACTAGAATGGGAACGGATCGTAAATGGTCCCAGAGGGTTTGGGGAGACAAGAAATGTGAACCCACTCACTTCCCGACGTATATTATGCATATGAAATTGAGTATCAATGTACTAACCCAGTCTCAAAACAAGAATGAGAACAGAATGGTATAGTCTAACAGCTAGCAAATGTTAATTAGGTGGTCACCATATCGATTCCCATAAAGCCATCAAGGCCATGCAATCAAAGATCATTCAACACTACCCAACACTTAAATCAACCAACAATGCATGTTTTCAAAGTTTTGTTCCCATTAATCAATCGATATTGACATATGCTTTCAGTATTTTCCACTGACAAATTTAAAATAAAAAGGTATTCAATCATGCCCAATAGAAGAAAAAATGAGTACTAAGATACCTTGGCAACAAAGTCCTTTTCTGCAAATTTGAAGGCGATCCCTAGGTAGCCAAAGAGCATTGAAACCTGGGAACAAGCATGTCAACCAGTTGAATATCAACATTGCCTGAGTTGAGAACCAAAGCCAATTCCCAAAATGCTTCTGCAATCTGTCTCAGGGGTCTGTTCATCTTGGTGTTTTTCGCCATTATTTTCTATTTAGCCTTCGAAATTGTAAATTCCTATTTTTTGAAATTTTATATCTACAGAACAATGCAGCAGGATTGAGATCCAAGAGATAAGGACCACATCTGCAATTGATATAGTTAAGAACTCCATATGACATATCCTTTAAAGACGAGCTAATATCACAAGCACCTTAGTACTTTAGGAGTAGCTTAAAAATTTGTTTAGCTTCTCTTAGGAGAAGCAACGACATCTTTATCTATATGGCATGAATTAAGGAAGACAATAAGCATTAAGTGGACAACATTTATGACCTTAATCCTATTGCTTACATTTCAACAACAAGGTTATGAATCGTTGGGATGCATTTGAAGCATATTTCAAAGCCATGATAACGGCATAGGGTTATGAGGGTGGAGGATAGATATTATTAAAGGTATTGGTATAAAGGTATGGGTGCTCGATGCACATTAAAGTGGCAAATATTTGGCACAAATTAAACTTGGAAAGTAATGTTGTGGTATAAACACACTAATATTCTTTGTCAGGAACTTGTGGTGTTGTGCCCTAGTTACATAGGCATAAATATCAATAGTATGATATGCATTACACAACAATGCCTCATTTGCATCCAAGACATGATATATTTCCACCACCTTCCCTACTACCGAGAAAGCAAGCAGTGAACAAATACAATTAAATCTAGTTGTCACCACCTTGTCTCTACTCTACCGCTTTATGTCTCTAGTATTGATCAAAACTTCCCACTTACTTTGTCTCGTAGCATCAGTTTCAATGTCCTCTACATCAACATTCTTAGCATCAAAGGCAGTACTTGGTTCTTCATGCATGTTAGATGTATATGATAAATTCATAGTTCCTAGTTAGCCGATCTAGGAACAAGGAAACACTCCTAGGGATCCAGATTAGGGGATTATATTTCATTGTGATGACCCAATATAATTTGCATGCAATGTTGATTATCAAGATCCCAAACCTTCAGAAAATTGTCTTTAGAGAAATTCACAAGCTTCTTTCCACTTTCTAGGAAAACAAGATCTATCACCTACAAGTCAATAAACATGGATAAAAATATACCCATAGCATTAAGAAATGATACAAGTGATAGATATAAAATATGGCAGAGACTTTGATGGAAAAATAATTTCTGAAAAAGAAACTAGGAAAAGCTCCTCAATGTCCTTCTATAGTACATATACTTCAAGCCTGATCTCGATGACCACAAAGCCGAAAGAGTCCTGCTTCACCCACCATATCACATATGATAACATCTGTATTTGCTTTCGTATGCAAGCAAATGGCCTGTTTTAATATAGCGAAGGGTAGTAGTGGAACCTTTATGCCCATTTAGAGTGGTCTCATAGGTACCTTTAATAATATCCCAAATTACTATATTGCCATCCACATATACACTCGCAACCTACAAAAAGAACATAAATATAGACAAACTTAGATAAGTTTATACTTATACAGTAAATTTGTGATGAAAAGAACAAACAATTGACGCAATAGTAAAATCATGAAGGTAAACTAGTCCCAAGAATAATGAGTAAAACCATGGGTTGTTTTTACAAATATTGTGGTAGTCTCATAGAAGCAAAGGTAATAGAATCCTACCCTTGTATATGAAAGGTACATCTCTTTTGAAAAAATTGACAATAGTTTACAAATAAATTAAAGGGAAATTTTATTGGAATCCTATAGAGAGAAAAAAATGATATTAGGGAGGATGGAATATTTGTAGAACCCCTGTTGTCAGGACTTAGCATGGAATAAGAATATGGATCCAAACTAAAACTCTAAGAAAAATTGTATGTTTCATAAACCGGGAGAAACCTGAATGTGACAGGAGGCAGCAAGCAATAGACAATAGCAACATTGAATGGGTCAGAATATTTTCAAAACCTGATTTCACAACTAGTAATTGAATTTAAAATTCATAAATCTTACATTTGACCATTCACACCAATCGGTATTTAAAATAGAGATACTTTACCCATCAAAAAACTTAAAAACTCACCCATCAGAAAACTTAAAACATATTTTAAAAAAGGATTGTATATTGAAAAACACAAAGTATGTGTATAGATTTTAATGTACATTCATAATATTTTTTTTTAATAAAATGATTCTTTTAATTATTAAATTGAGAGAAATATGTACATATGGCTTCTCTGAGAGAGGAGATTCCCTACAAGGTTGAGTTTTAGGCTGCATGACCACTCATTTTGATAGAAATTTTGCTTTTCTTGTGGAAGAAGACAAACAAAGTCCTACTTAATACAAAGGACCCTTCTAGGTCTTGTCATGGTTTGACATCTCCTTAAATAATTAAGTCTATCCTTGTAAATCAATGTTCAAGTACAAAATATAAGGATGGATATGTCCCACCTACAAAAAGTACTAGAGTTTTAGGGATGTGCCCCTAAAGATGCCAATCAGGAAAATTCTTATGAAGCTTTGTGTGGCTATCTTTGGAAACATCAATGTAAAGTTACTTTTAAGGATAATCCCCCTTTTAGAGTTTAAGGAGACAATAAGGATGATTTGTGTATTCCTCCTATGTTATTTTTACAATTCGAGGTTATCCATAAAAGAAAACCAATATTTTGATGCATTTGTGAATTTGTTGACAACCATGACTCTTTTGCAAGTGGATCTATAGCTTCGGTCCTCATTTTAGAATTTTCGAGATGTCTTCCGAAATTATTTGTTATCCATGTTAACCCTACCTCACAAAGTGGACTAGTTAGTTGAACTTGATTAATTCAATCACCCAACTAGCCACCCAAATGTCATATAAGCTTAGCTATGGGAATAAATACGAGACATAGGAGAAAGTCCAACTTTTCAAGTCTCCATTTAGAGGGATAATGTTGCTAGTGAAGAAAATGGATCAATTATATTAGATTATAAATCCAGACAACATGCCAAAAATGAGACATGAGCTGTGCATTATGAGAAAATATGACATTATATAAAATTCATTGTTGAATGATACAATAGACACAAGGCCTATATATTTTACATTTTAACGGCATGACCTCATCCTATATATTTTAAATTGTTAAGCACCCCATCCTTGTCCTAGAAATCTAGCAATTCATTTTAGAGAAAAACTAAAAAAAATTATGCTATAGTTCACTCAATGACTAGAAAATCTCAGTGGTTACATGCATGAAAATCCTAGTGGTTACATGCACCCGTACCCTTGGATAATGTTGAAATATAGGTGCATAGTGGTAAAGCACAACATACACTTTCCCCAACAAGATTAAAACACTGTCAACCTCGTCACCTAACAAATTCACCTAGAACTATACACACAAATTTAAACAGTTAGTTACATAACAAAACAAATGATGAGGAAACATAGAGTTTATGTGCATTATCAAAATACTTGAGTTTCATGATAAGTAAATGGTATAAATCACACAATTTTAATTAGCTTAACGCATCAATTAAATAATAATAAACACAACATAATTGTGGTAGTTATAAAATAAAGAGGCAAAATCTCACATTAAGACAAAGGCCCATTTCCATGCATGATTTAGGAAAAGTCATGTACCGGATAGTTGACATGAACTTTTAAGGGAATGTTAGCAAGTCACATACAAGTCATCAAGAACATATGAGAACATATATAAAGTCTAAGTTCTATAGGCTTTGAGTTTAGAGAATAAAAGTGCCTCTGTAGGAGTTCAATCTACATAGAGATATGGTATACATAGGCACAAAAAAAGATTGGCCATTGCAGGTTTACTTTGAGATTGGAAGGAAAATCAACAATGAGAAGCCTTGTCAAAATCCAGTCACTTGAGAGAGGGTGGGTCCAAGAAGAGGTCAATTCTTCGGGTTTGTCGGCTCTGCAGTATATCCATTTGTCTTGAGCATAATCTCTATTGTTTAGTCTATGAGAAATACATTGGGAATAAATAGTACTCATTGTACTTTCCAGGATATAAAAATTGACTTCTCATCAATGACATTATTTTGAGAAAAACTCCTTTGTTTGGATTCCCTCTTCTTCTTTGAAAAGAAACCACAATCCTAGTAAATCTTTCCAAGATCATCCTTATGACGTGGGATCCCATGTTAATAAGGATGGCCACTTTTATGACATTCTGCATAAACTACATGATAGATCAAAGAGTTACATCACATGAACAATAGGTTAGCCTATAAAATCTAGCCCTAAAAATGCCAATCAAGAAAATTCGTGTGAAACTCAGTCTGGCTATTTTTGGAAACATCAATGTAAACTTTAAAGTTACTTTTAAGGAAAATCCCTCTTTTAGAGTTTAAGAAGTCAATAAGGATGGCTTGTGTATTCCTCCTATGTTATTTTTACAATTTGAGGTAATCCATAAAAGAAAACCAGTACTTTGGTGCATTAGTGAAGTTGTCGATAGCCATGACTCTTTTGCATGTGGATCTGTAGCTTAGGTCCTTATTTCAGAATTTTGGAGATGTCCTCCCAAATGATTTGTTAGCCATCTTAAACCTACCTCACAAAGTGTACTAGTGAGTTGAACTTGATTAAGTCATTAATCCAACTAGCCAAATGTCATATAAGCTTAGCTATGTGAATAACAATGATGTAGAGAAGCAAATCCAAATTTTCAAGTCTCCATTTAAAGGGCCAATGTTGTCGGTGAAGAAAATGGATCAATTATATTAGATTATAAATCCACAGAACATGCCAAAAATGAGACATGAGTTGTGCACTATGAGAAAATATGACATTATATAAATTTCATTGGTGAATGATACAATAGAACCATGACCTATATATTTTAAATTATTAAATACATGACCCTGTCCTAAATATTTTAAATTGTTAAGCACCACATCCTTGTCCTAGAAATCTAGCAATTAATTTTAGACAAAAAATCGAAACATTTATGCTACAGTTCACTCGATGAAAAAGAAAAGCATAGTGATTACATGCACTCTTACCCATGGATAATGTTGCTATATAGGTGCATAGTGGTTAAGCACACCATACACTTTCCCTAGTAAGCTTAAACTAATAAACACTATCAACCTCATCTCCCAACAAATCCACCTAGAATTGTACACACAAATTTGAACAGTTAGTTACATAACAGAATAAATGATGAGGAAACAAAGAGTTTATGTGACTTATAAAACTGAGTTTCATGATATAAATTACACAATTTTAATCAGCTTAACACATCAAATAATAATAATAAATGACACATAATTGTCGTAGTTTTAGAATAAAGAGGTAGAGTCTCACACTAAGATAGAGGCCCATTTCCATGCATGATTTAGGGAAAAGTCATGTCCCAGATAGTAGACATAAACTTTAAAGGAATGTTGGAAAGTCACATACAACTCATCAAGAACATATGAGAACATGTATGAAGTCTAAGTTCTACATTCCCTGAATTGAAAGAAGAAAAGTGCCTATGTAAGAGTTTTCAATCTACATAAAGATATGGTATACATAGGCACAAAAGGAGATTGGAAATTGCAGGTTTACTTTGATATAGTTTGTGATGATGATTCATAGTCAAGTTTTGGTGATGCCCTATGATATTTAGTTGTTGGAACTTGGAAGATGATGAACTAATGAAAGATGAGGCATTATGCAAGATTGATCAGCAATATTGAGCATGTTTGACCCCTCTTGAAGATAAGAGATGAAGTTCACAACAAAATCTAGACATAATGTAGAATGATAAACAACATTTTGGGCATTCTTGCACCTCTTGTACAACATGAATAAAAGAAACAACATTTCTAGGCAGTGTTTGAACTTTGGACAGTCCTTTGCACGGTTTTGACCTTCAAAGGGTAACAAACATTATCCTTTGCAAGTCTGGGCATTGTAGCAACAACAAAACCACTTTATTTTCAGTCTTGGGCACACTTGGAGCAAATATGGGTAGTAAGTGGGTGGTTTTTAGTTGGCACTTGCTACCATCCTCCATCCAAGAAAACTAGGAAACTAACATTTAAGGACATAAATGATTGATTGCATATTGTTAAGGGTAGTTTTTGTAGCATATGGCATGTTTTGTGTGCTCCTATACCATGTTCAATGATGATAGTTTTGTAAAGAAGTTTCGAACTACAACTACAATAGGGTCTTGTGGAGTCACAATTTGGGAGATTTTGGTTAGCATATGGCAATAATGTCATGAGGGTCTTGTGGAGTTGCAATTTGGGAGATTCTGGGTAGCATATGGCGATAATTTCATGATTTTAACTCTACTTTAGATGCATACTTTAAAATGTACTTTAGCACAACATGACAAGAAAGAACACGTTGGAATTCAACATTAGCTCGCCATATTGAAAGTATATCATAGTTGTGGATGTTTAATCTATCATCATGTCGAGCAGGGTTGTATGTTTTACGTCCATGCTCATCAATTGGCATTGTAGATGTAGCATGCAACTCCCAGGGTGGAGCCTTTCTTTCGCAAACACGAAAATTCCTTACATTTTGCGTGTTTTTGAACACAACTAACAAGTTCTTACTGCCTTGAAGTGGATTGGATGCAAATATTTCTATTTTGCTTAGTAGACATGGATCAATTGGGTACTCTGAGTGCAGTGTGTCATATTAGGTGCATTTTCCAACCATGTGAAACCATGAATATGAGTAGACCCTCTATGTTTCCATTCATAAATATGCAAATAAACATTTATAGGAAGATGCGTATGAAGACAAGTATTGTAAGTAAAAAGCGAGTATGAATTGGACTTAAATGTCTAACCTGTACCGGTATTCTTTCGCATAGAAGTGTTTCTCTAGGACTTCTTCATGAAATATTGTGAATATGTGATACATGTACAAAGATGTATAAGATGTGGGTCTGTAATAATGTTTTGAATTCTCCAACGATGTTGTTGATTTGCATAGGATGGAGCTTTGGTGTCCCCTTCACTAAAATCACAACTTTTGGTGAAAACAATCATAGATAGCATTTGGTGTCCCTTAGTGTAAAAACAACGTTGGAGAGCCTAGTTGTGTGATCATCTTTATTAGTTCATTCATGGATTTGTTCCAAAAATATCTTTTTCTCGAAGTTTCCCATCAAGCAAGTGTTGGAGGTGATGGCGAAGGTATGTGATAAGGATCATGTTTTAACTTGTACTCCAAGGCTTCCATAACACGAGATCTGTACTAACAAATAATTCATAATCTTTTTGTTCATACCTATGCCTTCTCACAAATAACGTGCCATCAATAACCAGCGCGCAGACCATGCACAAAAAATCAATTCTACTTCTCGTAACCATTAGAAACGTTCACCAAGAATGACATTTTCAAATTATGACATATATTCATCAACACACGAGCAGAACTAGTGCGCACAGTGATCTTCTTTGATTATTACCACGCAACCAAACTCCACATGGCACAGATGAATTTCACTGCGCATATTATTCAAAGTACATGGCGCCTGGTCATCAAAATAGACTTTCCCATCTGATGCTCGGCTGTAACATGCAATCTCACAAGGTTCTTGAAAAATTAGAAACTTGATAAACTTTCCTCTTTGATCGGAAATTTTAGTTCAACAACAAGTCATTCTGGGTTTCTACCTCCTTTCAAGACCATAATTTTTATCTACCTACAACTCTAGCAACATAAAAAATGTGTCAACCCCATGAGATAATAACAGATATCAAAATCAAAACTCTATCAAACCCCCTTGCAACACTATTCTAATATCGTTGAATTCTTCAAAATGGAAAAATCCTTCTACCCTATTCAAAACTTATTTTAAAACATAAACAAATAATTTCATATCAACACAATTTGAATTATTATATTATTTAGGGGATTCTATTGCAGTGGAGCACCAGTGTCTATTGCAGCTCTACCTCTTCCTCATGGTTGGGCTCCACTCTCTAGGGATCCCAGTGCGGGCATCTTTAATCCTGTCAATCCTGTTTATAGAGTCCATGAAGAACCACTCCAACTATCCTTTTAGATATTATATAACAACTCTGTCTTGTATCCAACTCAACACAATTTGAGTTATTATATTATTGAGTTATTAATAATACAGAGGTAAGCTTCATCTTTATATTACTAGATAGATAGTCACCAACATTCTTCTTGTTATTAATTTATCAACTATCAATTAGTTTGTGTATTCTTTTTCTTTTTATGTCACATTGTTTTAGTTATTTGCCATGAACAGTTATCCATTTATCAGTTATGAGTTCTACTAGGTATCCATTTATGAGCTAGCTACCAGTAATTTTTTATATTCTTTTCTTTTTTATAATTGTTTATTTCAAATTTTGAACAACTACCATATAATCAATCTCGATAGTACACTTGTCTCATCCTCATTAGTAGATTAAAAAACATAGTCCACCCCAAATCTCACATAAAAACCCCTATGACTTAATTAATAACTAGCACACCCACATAGTTTGCCGTTGAATCAGGTGGATAGGGATCAAATGGTTGAAACATAGTTATGGAATAAAACTATTTTTTTATTCATCTTATTCTTCTAGTGAAATGTGTTCAACATTCTTGGTGTTATCCATTTATCAACTATAAGTTATATTTTATTTTCTTTTTCTTTTTATCTCACATTCTTATAGTTATCTACCATGAAATGTTGGTTATTCATTAATCAATTATGAGTTATCCATACATTGTTTCCAATTATCTATTCAGAAGCTACCAGTCATTATATATATATATAATTGTTTATGTCAAATTTTGAACAACTACCATAAAATCAATTTTAATAATACACCTGTCTCATCCTAGTTCCTAGATGAAAAAACATAGATCCTATTCCACTCTAAATCTTAAATAAAAACATCAATCTACAAGAAAATTGTGCTGAAATTACTTTAAAAAACATATAAAATGAAACTTAATTATCTCTTTTGCATAGCACCACCACCTCAAAGTATTAAAGTATTAGACAATTTGAGAAAAACGCCCTTTCTACACAGAAAGAAAGTGCTCATGTCTGCTGCAATGTGCCGACACAAACCAATTTTGAAACAAGAAGC